>JAJOZX010004463.1:0-360000 GCA_023014485.1 Bathynomus jamesi
TGACAAAAAGTAGGCCCAAGTACATTGACCCCATATAATTAGCAATATGAAGACAAAGCGCGGCAGTGCTGTTATTCACTAACCAGCATTTTTTACCCAAAATGTGCGGTATTGCCATTTGATAACTTTAAATAGTCATTATAAAAATATAAAAATTTATAAGCAAACATTAAGACTTTTTTTAATTCCAGCATTCTCCTACATTCTCCTAAAATTATTTTTCATTCTCCAAAAAATTCTCTACTTAATTTAGAAGAATTTTTTCTCCGCAGCCCATTCCATTGTCCTATTTTTGGAGAATTCTCCTACATCTGGCAACCCACCCTTCCCAGGATACATGAGAATAATAAGTGGTACTCACAAGCACTATATATAAATAGTGGGCTTAAGACACTATGTCAAAGCATGGAAATTACATATATCGAACTATGGAATAAATTTTACAAAAAAAGAGAGTTCTACAACAGAGATGGAATTCACCTTAATAGTAAAGGGATGATGTTTACTATCAAAGATTGTATCATATAATTGACTAAAAACCAAAGGAATAGGCCAAATTAGTACAAATACCAACTCTTGATAACAATAAAATAATAAAATATATAATTAAAACTCAAAAGAAAAAGGTCAACAAAGAAAGTAAAATAGATGCAAATAATATACCATCACAGAACAAGAACCAGACTAAATTACAAGCAAAATATTCCAAGGGTTCTTTGTCATTTCTCTATGTAAATGCAAGAAGTATCCGAGATAAAATAAATGAATTCAAGGCATACATAGGTATTGAAAATCCTGATGTTATGATTGTCACTGAAACTTGGACAAAATTCAGTACGATACCAAATAGTCCATTTAGTGAAAGAGATAATACTATTACTTATGAAAATGATGGCTATGAACTTTTTTATTATGAACATAAATATTCAGAGGGTGGCGGAGTATTTATTTATGCCAAGACAAATCTGAATCCAGTTGAAGTTAAACTCTGTTAAAGAAGAAATGGTTAAATCTGTATGGATAGATATTGGGCATAAAAATGCCAGGAAAATCAGGATAGGGGGTATCTATAGACCACCTGAGGGATGTTCAGTTGGAGGAATCCCCAAAAGTAGAGAAGAAAATAAGTATGTAGAAAACAAACTTATTGATGAAATAAATAAAGCAATGACAAGCAATATTATTATTGTTGGAGATTTCAATTATAGGCATATAGACTGGGAAATATTACAAACACCAGAAAGTAATGAGAGATTCTTAGACTGTATAACTGAGAACGGTTTAACCCAATTAGTAAAGGAGCCAATCAGGGCCGATGCCATTCTAGATTTAATTCTAATAAATAATCCAGATACCTTACAGAATATCTCAGTTTCAGAAACACTAGGTTCGGGTGATCATTGTATCCTTCGGTTTAATATTGTTTGTAATTCAAGACCTAGTGAAAATAAAGTAGAAATCCCAGATTTTAAAAGAGGAAATATAAATAGACTAGTAAATGATCTGTGTCTAATAAATTGGACAGATATTCTACAGCCTGAACAGACAGTAACTAGTATGTGGGAAAAATTTAAAAGTATAATAATGAACATACAAAGGAAGCATATCCCCCAGTGGAAAATCAGAACTGGAAAAAATAAAAAACAACCTTGGATAAACTGCAATGTAAAAAGAGCAATCAGAGAAAAAACAAAAGCATTTCAGAAATTCAAAAGAACTAAAAATGGCACCGACTCCGAAATATATAAAAGTAAAAGAAGCATTTGCAAGAAAGCAATCAGAGATAGCAAACGAGACCTGGAAAAAAGCCGAGCCAAGAATTCAAAAAACAATCCTAAGAAGTTTTTCAGTCACTTCAATTTGAAAAGTACTGTAGAGTGAAAAAGAAAATTGGCCCCCTCCATATAGATGATAAAACTATAGATAATGATCTTGAAATAACTGAAGAACTAAACAAATACTTCCCATCAGTATTCACAAATGAAAATTTAAATAATATTCCTGATCTTATACTACCAGGACAAGATAGAGAAATAAATGAATTAAGGGTAACAAAACTAGATATCCTAAAAGCAATAGATAAATTGAAAATGGAAAAATCTCCAGGGCCAAATGAAATGCGTCCAATAGTCATAAAAGCTGCCAAAAAGAATATAGCACAGGCACTAGAAATTACTTTTAATAAATCATTGATATGTACTGAAATTCCAGAGGATTGGAAGAAAGCAAATGTGGCTCCAATCTTTAAAAAAGGAAATAGAAACTTGGCAAAAAACTACAGACCCATGAGCCTCACCTCCATTATTTGAAAATTACTCGAAAGTATCATTAGCGGTAAAGTTACTGAGTTCCTTGAAGGGTGCAACCTTATAAATGATAGCCAGCATGGCTTTCGAAATGGAAGGTCCTGTCTAACCAACTTGATTGAATTTATGATGGAGTCCTATTGCATTGGACAATAAAGAGCAGTAGATATAGTATACTTAGATTTTGCAAAGGCATTTGATACTGTTCCTCATGCAAGATTGTTGATAAAAGTTAGAGCCCATCATATAAGAGGTCATATAGCTGACTGGATAGAAGAATGGCTGAGAAACAGAAAACAAAGTTCATCTAAATGGAAATAAGTCTACTTGGAGACCCGTATTGAGCGGAGTCCACAGGGGTCTGTGCTGGGACCTCTGCTTTTTGTTGTCTATATAAATGATCTAGAGAAAGGCCTATCATGTAAAACCTAAAAATTTGCTGATGATACAAAATTAGGCCATAATGTTAAGTCAGTAGCAGGAGCAATGACAATACAAAAAGACTTAGACAGAGTAACAGCCTGGGCAGGTAAGTGGGAGATGAGATTTAATGTTGATAAATGCAAGGTTATGCATATTGGGCCAAAAAATCCAGAATTTGAATACAATATGAATGGAATTTGGATTAAAAATGATGATAAAGAGAAAGACTTGGGTGTCACTGTGACTAATGAACTTAAACCCTCAAATCACTGTATGGAAATCAGAAATAAAGCAAATGCTAGACTCAATCTCATACAGAGACACATTGAATACAAATCACCCAATATTATAAAGCAACTATACATTTCATATGTGAGACCCTTCCTTGAATACTGTATTCGATTTAATAGTCCCTATTTGATACAAGATATTGAAAAACTGGAAAAAGTACAGAAACGAGCAACAAGAATGATCCCATCTCTAAGACAATTGACATATAAGGAAAGACTGGCGTATCTAAACATGTTCTCATTAAAAAGGAGGAGGTTATGGGGTGATATGATAGAAGTGTATAAAACGATAAAAGGGTTGGATAAGATAGATTTTGATTCTCTTTTCATTAAAGATCACAATAACCAGACTAGAGGTCATAGTATGAAATTATTTAAGCCAAGATGTAAAACAAATTTAAGAAAACATAGTTTTACAAACAGAGTAATTAAGTTTTGGAACAATCTGACAGAAGAAGTGGTGACTTCAGATACACTTGATTCTTTCAAAAGAAGGTTGGATAGTTTGATGTCTGCAAGGGACATGTGGTGATAGTGTTCAAGCCCATTTTTATTGCATGAATGGTACTAGTTTATTTCATATATATTATGTGCATTTAGGTGATAAGTCCCACAGCTCAACACAAGTGTTGTGGGATATAGGGAGGCAGCATCTTGGGTTAGGGGCAATGTTCCCTCTAAGGTGTGCGCGTGTGCGCGCGCACACGCGTTGTGAAACCCGCGCACACAGCAAAATAAAATGCGCACAGGCTCAACCGTATCATGAGTCACGACAGTAAATGAAGTAATTTCAAAAATATACCGTCACACAAGGTCTGACTGACCATTTGCATCAACATACTCTATAGTCACTCTTTTAAGTATTAACCCCTTCCGCCCGACTTCGCCGACGTCCGCGCAATTACGCAATACGGATTTTTTTTACTCTATGTATTTGCATTTTTTTTCTTTTATACATTAACGCATTGAATATAAACTTTCTCTTTCTTATTTTTGCATAAAAACGAATAGTAATTATCTCATAATTCATAAAAAATAAAATTATTTTTTATTTTATTCCCATTTTGTGAATGGATGAAATCATGTATTAATCTTGATAGTTTATTTTAAATTGCTAAATGCTAAAAATTGTTTTGAGAAATGATAACTAAAATAGTCATTTTCAATTAATGTTATTTTTATTTTATTTCTTTATTTTGTTGAATTTTATTTTACTATTTTTTATTTTATTCGTATTTTTAGAATGGATAAAATGGTTTCTTTTTTAAGAATATATAATATTGTAAACAGTTTTTTAATATCCATTTAATAGTACCGTAATGATCGAGCTATCACCTTATGGAAATAATATTTATTAAGTATTTAATATTATATATATTTCATTTTGAAGATAATAGCGCTCAGAAAAGTTTGTACAATTTTTCACCATGAATCTAAATGTACACACAACGAAAATTTCTTGCGCACACGGACTAAAAAAAATTAGAGGGAACATTGGTTAGGGGATACTCTCTGTCCTTACACACCTCATTTAAAGAGATTCCTCTGCTGAGCGGTGCCCCCCATAGTACTGTGAGGTATTGAAAAACTCATGATCTTCACTTGTCCCACAAACACCTTTAAATGGGAGACCCAAAATAGGTGCACACACATTTCTACATTACTGTACAGTCTTTAAGCCACACCTACACTTTTCCTCCTAAGTATATATATTGTAATGTATATGGTTATAAATTGTGACTTGGTCCGCAATTGATATGGACCGTGACTTATTTTTGGTTGGCAAGGTACTGGTATTGATGGGTACCGTAATGAAATTGACTGGATTCTTTGGATCTGATATATTTGCATGTCAGTTATAAATAGATATAGGCAGTGGTGTAGTGCTAAATATAGAAGTGAGGGAACGCATTTTGAAAGTGTTACTCAGATGCGGGGGGGGGGACAATGGCGAGCCCATACAGCTGGGGGTCCGGGGGCACTGTAAGCTCCCCGGGAAATCTTTTGAAATCTGACCAATTTCAGGGATATTTTGAGGTCATATGCACTGGATATTAGGATATATTCCAAGGTTGAAGATGCAGTATTTCCAGTGTCATTAGATATATGACATCCAGTACGATCAATAAAAATAGCTAACAACTGGAATGATTAACTAAAAAAAGTTAACAACTGGTACGCCGTGGTGACTGTTTCACCAGATCTTTATAGGCTAGCATTGCCTCAGTCGAAGCTAAAAGAAATGAAACAGTTAATGATTCTTTCTCATATTTCTTCTAGGGGTGGGAATTAAAATTTCAGACGTTAGAGATTTGTAAGTTCGGATTTATTTGAAATAGTGAGGGAACGCCGTTCCGTCTACCAAAAAAAGTAAGGGAACGCCGTTCCCACGCGTTCCCACAGCACTACACCACTGGATATAGAGTGTAACATATTTGTGGATAGTAGCCTATTATGACTTTGATCCTCTGGATCCAGAGATTCTATCTCTAGTTTTAAATTGATAATTAATTAGTTTGGTAGAAATTGGTTGTTGCCAAGCCAATGTACAGGCAGTTTTTACATAGTGGAGCCACCTCGATGGGCCGAAGTGGCCCCTAGTGTGCCCACTATAAAAAATTCTTATGTTCTAACAGTGATTGGTTGATATTTTGTACTGTGTTCGGTTTCTCGTCACATGATTAAATAGGTACTGTCAGGACATTGGCCAAAAAAATTTACAGGACATAATTCAAAAACAGCATTTGCACAAGAAACGCCTATCATATTTGGAATCATCGTTAAATACTCGTCTATAAAAGTATAGTCGATTATCTGAACCCAGAAGTGTTCCTTTTCTGTATATTACCCGGCGCATGTCATAGTATAAATTAATTTTTTTTTGTGATTAGAGTTACGGTAAACACTCTCCCTCCCAACACAAATAAGCAGCTTTTTTTCGTTCTACATATTTTCAACTGAAATTACACCACAGTACCCTAAGGCGACCACTCAATCTGGGCCCCGAAAAGAGAAATGGTATAAAAAAAGCATTAGCTTCCAAAAATGGTGCTCTTACACACTGCAACCTCCTGGTTCACATCCCACAATTACCGAACACACAATAGGACAAAAAACTCTCAAACAATACTAAATTTGAATGCACAGTGAATCTTCTTACAGCAACATAACATTCTTTATTAAAAGTCAAAGGCTTATTGTTATTATCAAAAACATCTCGAGTCTTCCAAAGCATACATTGTTTACATAAGTAAGCGGCGCGATTGCTGCCAACAACAGCACAAGTACAGAAGCTAGCTACAGGCACAAACTAACTAACTTAATCAACAGAAAATAGCGATACTATTACGAAACCTTTGTGAATAGCAGAATACTACATACATTTAAAAGAAAAAATTGTTGTTACCTCCAGTGACCCTGTAGTCCACAAGAAATTCACCCGTC
Organism: Bathynomus jamesi; assembly: GCA_023014485.1. NCBI lineage: Eukaryota > Metazoa > Arthropoda > Malacostraca > Isopoda > Cirolanidae > Bathynomus > Bathynomus jamesi. The sequence continues at coordinate 6,464 of JAJOZX010004463.1, forward strand.
TCACTTTTGCAGTTACAAAGGTTGAGATGGTGTAATCATAATCCAAGGAGCGGCAAAGTTTGTGTTCAGTTGAAATTTGCGCCAGTCTTGTCAGCCATGCCTGTGCCATAATGGACCTCAGATAGCTTTTTGTCAGTTTCAGGCAGGAAAGGCTTCGTTCCCCTAATGTAATAGTAATTGGTACTGTCAGGAGCATTTTTTAATGTTCATGCTCTTTCAACGTGCGCGAAAGCTATTGCCGGGATCTGAAACCCTCTTTAGATAGTGTGTTGTCGCGTTTGCCGAAGAGTGTGCAACAAAAACAAAATGAGTCAGAGGACTGTGAGTAGATCAGCTTTGTCAAAATTTTCTCCCCATTCTTCATGTTCACGAAATAATTTTCCCTGATGAATCGTCGTGGAATTATCTCGTTATTTTGAGGAAAGCCAATGTCCATTATTATTTGAGTTGGCCCTCTTCTAACAATGCCGCAGCGCTGCACGTCACTAATTTTATCTGGCCAAAGTACTGGGTCATTTTGCAGCAAATGCAGTGGCGCTACCTGCTGCTGTATCAAGCACATGTGCTTATCCTCAGCAAGCTCTGTTTCAGCATCTGCGGGTTGTCCACTTCTGCAGTAGGAACAGCAGCTGGTGCAAGATGTGATAGAACCCTCTTCTGATTCTGTCGCTTGTTTTCTAACGAAAAATTAAGTTAATTTGGAGTGTTCCCAGTCTTTTTCGCCGTTTCTTGTGCTAGTTTTCGCCTTTCAGTGCCGCTTTGGTAGTTTCGCTACATCTTTGCTCCTACCCAACTACACTACACTGTACACAAATAATTCCTATTACACAACGTGCCGCGAGTAGCGAGGTCGATGTGTAACCTCTTCCCATGATTGTCTGTGGGTAACCGAGGGTGGACGCCGCTTTCCCGCCAGTCGCTCGCGTTTGGAGCGACATGTATGGTGCAGCCATACATCAGTTGGGCATTCAAAACCAGGCGGGAAAAACGAATACGCCGCCAGACATACAAGTTTATAATAATCTTGGCCTGTTTTTTTTTCGAATCAACATGCGACATAGTGGGCGGGTTTTCCTCGAGGTGAGGTTGCATTTAGCCAAATTGGTGTTATTAAAACGAAACTCAAACAGACCGAATGTCGAGCCGGGTGCTCGAGTCTTTCTCAACTGTACTCAGCAGCCTCGTATTAACAGTTTAATCAAAAGAAAACACGCTCACATTTTACTATATATTTCTATTATTTATAGCGTAAAATAAACCACCGATTCCGAAATGTGCATCTTTTCAAACTATTTTTTTGCGGGGGCGGGGGTTACTAGCCTGAAGTGTGCTGGGAGGAAACAGTAAAAAGGTCGGGAATCTATGAGATACAGAGTTCAGAAGAGCAGTGTCCGTTATAATAGCAACAGTAAAGAGAATGAGGCAACATTGCGGCGAAGAGAGAAATTGAAGACAGTCAGTAAGAGGTTGGGAATTCATGAAACAAAGCTCTTGATCCAACCGGTCAAGTACAGCTGTGTGGGTTGAGCCACCCCACACGTGAGAAGCAAACTCCTACAGGAGTGAACAAGACCCATGTACAAAGAGAGCAACTAACTGGGCCGTGGCAGATCCAGGGGGGTTCGGGAACCCCCCTAAACTAGAACCACTCTAAACCAGAAAGCCCCGCTCCATTAGGACCGTGCCCCTTCCTAGAGTTGAGCCTAGAGAGGGCAGAAAAAACATCTTTGGAATAGATTCTAATTTCAGAAATAATTAAGTCAGAGGGAGGAGCTGGAGGAACAGCACGGGAATCGTCCAGGGTTGAGTTGAAGGCGGAAGTTTGAGCGAAGAGTTCAACTTTATCAGGAGAAAAGATGGCAATTGAGTCGTCGGAATGGAAAAAAGGAGAGAAAGAAGTAAAGTTGCTGGAGAGGTTCTTGGCTAGGAAAGAGTAAGATTAGAATTAGACTTTGATAGGTTTTCACATTTTTGTCTGATGAAGGGATTATTGGCGAGTCGAAGAACAGATTTTGCACGATTTCGGACAGAAATAGCTGCGTGTGAGTCAGGAGCTGGATGATAACGGTACTTTCTGAAAGCCTCCTCTCTGTTGCGGATAGCATTAGAACAAGCAAAGTTAAACCAAGTTAGCTTTTTTTTTGTATTAGTAGTAGGAACAGAACATGGAATGTACGCCTCCATGCCTGAGGAAATCACCTCCGTAATGCATTCCGCGCATTCGGCCACGGAAGCAGTAATCATTCCATGGGGAACCAGAGAAGTACTGCCTGAGAGCCTCCCAATCAGCGCCACCAAAGTGCCAAAGGCGTCTCCTCTTAATCTTTACTATGAAGTGATGTTTTATCTTAAATTAATCAGAGCTCAGTAATTCCTAAAGCTTAAAGGGCCAAATTAAACCGGACAAATAAATATCAATAGTCCAGTTAGCAACTGTATGGTCTTTGCTGAAATTATTGTAATATTTATTTCACAAAGATTCATTCATTCATAATTCTCTGAGTAACTTTTGCCTATCTATGAACGACTGTCAATAACTTCGAGAGTTAGCGGAGTATTTCTTAAATAGCGAAGCGAAGTTGCAGCACGCATATATAAAAATGACAAAATATACTGCAGATTTCATAACAGTTTCTCTAAAACTTTAGAAAGGTGTAGCAAGTCGGTTAACCGATCATCTTGAATCAAATAACCTATCTTCACAATCTCAGCATGGATACAGAAAAATCTTTCTACTGAGACAGCATTCCTAACAAGAAATGAAGAAATCTATGCAACAATTGAGAACAGTGAAATAATACTAGGCCTTCTCTCTCTGTTAGACCTCTCTGTAGTTTTTGACACACTAAGTCATGACAAATTACTTGAACTGAATGTACAGTACACTAGTTAATGTAAATAAATTTTGGTTCGAAGCCTACCTTACAGAAAGATGCCAATCCGTCAAAATAAAAAATTCTATCCCCAGCAGTAAGGCAGTCAAGTATGGCGTACCACAAGATTCAGTCTTTGCTCCTACCCTTTTCATTGTTTGATATTACCAAGTTTACGAATGAATGCACAATAGTCATGTATGCCAATGATATTCAACTTCTTCACCGGCGCAAATTGAATGAAATGGATGAAATAATAAGAATAGAAAAAAGACATCTAATCTGAAATGACAGCATGACAATATAGACTAAATAAATCCATATAAAATTCAATGCATATTCATGGGATCAAAACGATACACGTATCAAATAAGGAAGAAACTAATAAAATGATACTTGTAACATCCCAATTTCTAAATCAGTCAAACTGCTTTAATAAACACGTGCCTTTTGAAGAGCATATGAATAAAATGTGGAAAAGCGAAGGGCACTTTCATTTATTTGCAAAAACCGAAACAATTTCAATGTAGCAACGAAAACATTAATTGTAAACAGTCTGGTAACAAGTCACATATCCTAATGTGCTCTCACTTGGAGTAGATATTCGTCAACTTGAATAAAATAGGTTAAAAAAGTGCAAAATTTTGTAGCCAAAAGCGGCATGTGAATACGGAAAGAAAAACGCTCATGAACTCCTTTTAGAGAACAGTTAAGCTGGCTAAATATTGTAGTGGATTTGATCAATGCAAGAGAAATAGTTTAAACTAACCCGTGACAATTACTGACCAAATTCTCCGTACTTGCGTTAACTCTGGGTTCCCAACTGCAATTGTAGTTAAAATTCATACAAGTTCTAACAAGGAAAAATGATTCACTTCTAAGAAACCTGCATTTAATAAGTTTACATGCAAATATGAAGGAAAAACTCCTCGGTATAAATAAAAAATATGTATATTTAATAATAATTAATAATGACGGTGATCTGCCCACGGAAAACCCAAAAGGTCCTTCACGGTACACTTTAATACGTCTCAATAAGTGAGCAATGGCACACCTTAATGCGGGAAACCTTGATGCGGTACACCTTATCTGTCCCTTAAATCCTCAGAATTTTCAAAAATAACGGAATGCCTGGGCCAAAATTGCTTCTTGGAAAGAGTTTAACGGGTTCATGGTCTTGAACAGCTCCCTTAAAGTTTAAGTTAGGAACAGTATGGCCAATTTCTCCAGTTAGTTCTGTACTGGTTGCCTACAAGGAAAAACTCATAAGGTTAATTCCTAAATTTTCCCTATAGGTATATCTAACGTCAAGATTTAAAAAAAATCAATGTAAACGAAGAAAAATTAGTGCAGCGTATATATATATATATCCCTACGGTCATAGACATAATACCTTTTGATAATGGTAATATTTTGGATAATATTGTCGTTAGTGAAGGGAAAGTAATGCGCTATATTGATAAAATGAAAACGCGTAAATCACCGGGGCCGGATTCCATATATCCCATACAACTAAAAGAATTAAAAGATAGCATTGTTGTGCCGCTAACAAAGATTTTTAATGCGTCTATTTCTGAGGGTGCGTACCAGATAATTTCAAGTTAGCAAACTTAACACCTATCTTTAAGAAAGGCGATAAAGGTGCGGCGGGAAATTATAGGCCAATCAGTTTAAACGTCTGTTGTAGGTAAGCTTTTGGAATCAATAATTAGGGATCGTATAGTCGAACACTTAGAATACCATAAAACTTGTTAGAAATACGCAGCACGGATTTAGGCGAAACAAATCTTGCTTAACTAATCTTTTAGAATTTTTCCAAAGCGTGGTTGACGATTACGATAGACATCGGGCGGTTGATGTAGTGTATTTAGATTTTCAAAAAGCGTTTGACACCGTGCCGCACAAAAGACTCATTGAAAAAACTAAGGCTCATGGAATCAGGGGTGAATAATAAATTGGCTAGAAGAGTGGTTGCGAGGCAGGAAACAGAGGGTGGTCGTTGATGGAGCGGAGTCGTGCTGGGCTAATGTAGCGAGTGGCGTTCCACAGGTTCTGTATTGGGGCCCCTTGCTTTTTCTTATATATATTAACGATTTAGATGTCGGCCTAGTCAGTACAGTTTCAAAGTTTGCGGATGACACGAAGCTGGGTGGTAGGGCGATTAATGACGAAGATTGAGGTAAAATTCAGGGAAGATCTGAATAAAATCGTTGATTGGTCAGTCACATGGCAAATGAGATTTAACGTTGATAAGTGCAAAATTTTGCATATAGTTCGCGTAACGGTAATTTGCGTATAGTATGTCAGGGAAAGATTTAACAAGCGTAGAGCAGGAAAAGATTTAGGAGTTATAGTCACTGGTGATTTAAAAGTAGCGAAACAAAGTACAGCAGCGGTCAATAAGGCGAACAAAGTGTTAGGTTTATAGCTCGAAATTTTCAGTACAAATCGCGCGATATTATAGTTCCACTTTATAAATCATTAGTTAGACCCATTTGGAGTACGCGGTCCAATTTTGGAATCCGTATATGCGCAAAGATATAGACAAAATCGAAAGAGTTCAAAGACGAGCAACTAAGATGATTCGTCGCTTAGGTCAAAGTCGTACGAGGATAGGCTTAAGGAGTTAAAATTGACAACACTCGAGGCCAGGAGGTTAAGGGTGATCTAATCCAGGTTTTCAAAATTATGAATGGGTTCGATAACGTAGATAGAGATAGCTTTTTCGAAATATCTCAATATAATAGGACTAGAAATAACGGGTGTAAGTTGACAAGTAGAAGGTTCGAGACAGCAGTTGCGAAAAACTTTTTTACGCATAGAATAGAAATAGCTGGAATAGTTTGCCGGTAGAAGTAATAGTTAGCACGTCTATAAACATTTAAAAATCGATTAGACGCATATGTTGATAGAAAGGGTATAGTTTAAGGTAGTAAAATTAAGGCTTTCTGGGGATAGATCCCACAGCTCAACACAAGTGTTGTGGGATATAGGGAGGCAGGTCTTGGGTTAGGGGATACTCTCTGTCCTTACACACCCCATTTAAAGAGATCCTCTGCCGAGCGGTGCCCCCCATAGTACTGTGAAGTATTGAAAAAACTCATGATCTTCACTTGCCCCACAACACTTTAAATGGGAGACCCAAAATGGGTGCACACACATTTCTACATTACTGTACAGTCTTTACAGCCACACCTACTCTTTTTCTCGTAAGTGTATATATTGTAATGTATATGATTGTAAATTTTGACTTGGTCCGCTATCGATATGGACCGTGACTTGATGGATACCGTAATGAAATTGACTGGATTCTTTGGATCCGATATATTTGCATGTCCTTTATAAATGATATAGAGTGTAACATATTGTGAATAGTAGTCTATTATGACTTGATCCTCTGGATCAGAGATTCTATCTTTAGTTTTAAATCGATAATTAATTAGTTTTAAATTGATAATTATTCAGTTTCGTTAAAAATTGGTCGTTGCCAATTTACCGGCAGTTTTTTACATAAATTTCTTATGTTCTTGTGGTTCGGAACCCACGTAAAATTGTAGGTCCCCTCCGCCACCACGGAGGACATACACAATACACGAACACAGTTAGGTAGACCAGCCATGAATGGATCCTAGGGTCTTTGTTGGTCTGAAACATTATAACATTATAACATTATATATATATATATATATATATATATATAATATATATATATAGGCTAGGTAACCAGCAGTTTATCCGATATCCGTATAGTTTAAAATAAAATTATGCAATTATGTAGCAAAATAAAAGTAACGAACACAAATACCACCAAAATAATTAATCAGTAACAGTATAAAATACAATAATATCAGTACTAATAATTTCAATACCAATCGCATTATTAGTCACATTATAACACCAATACTGATAACATCATTAATAGTAATAATCTAATCATACCTTAAGTACAGTTACTGAAATGATAATCATTAATCAATACTAATTCATAGGATCATAGGTGCAACAGGTAGACTAACCTCCTATACGACTAGTCTTAGCGTTGCAATTACCACTGGAATCGCAAGCTAATAACTAAGTCCGGCTTAAACAAAAATATTTATGTGTAATGCAATGAAGGAAAAAATGCAATGAAAGAAAATCGGAATTTAAACATTAAAACCAAGCAGAAGTTAATAATTACTAGAACATACTGATGTTTTAAAATTGTTCAAATACTTATATTGGTTAATTGTTATTACTGAACGTGTACATTATCTAAAACTGATGATAATTCCGCCAAATACAAATAAGATTATAAATAAAGGAAAAAGCTTCTAAACTTACGTTAATGATTCCAGAGACTGATTTAAACTTCAAAGAAAACGACACTTTTATGGACTTAATATAAAATTCGCAGGTAACTTCTACCTAACTTACCACTGACAAATTCGAGACTAATTTAAAAACCAAATTGTCTGAAGGACTTTCAAAAATTCAACCAAATGCTACCAAATTTAGAAAGATTTTTCTACGTTTAGAGGACCCTTGTAATATCAAACATGAAATAATTTCATATCACTTTGCATACAAAGTTATGCACAACTGCCTTCCCCACTGGGTGTTACAATTTCCTTCAAAACCATCATCATCATCATCATGCTGACATGGATCTCAGAAATAATAACACCCTGCAATCAAGTATGAAACGATTTATGCTGGTAGAACGGCACTCGCAAGTAGCTCCTCAGTAAGGAATAACTTCCTACTATAATTAAACGAGCATCATCTCGTTCCAGTTTCAAATCTCGTTTTAAAAACCATCTTGGTAAATTTAGCACCGCATCATGCACAGATATTCCCGAGATATTCCTTACAATGCATCAGCAGATCAATTCGTAAACTCAAGACAACCCTTACACAAATCGTGATGTCTTCCACATTTTCGACTTTTATCATAACTCGCGTAAAGATCCCTTATATTACGGATGGGGGATACGTTTGCCAAGACAATCCTAAAATAAGTAGGGGCTTTGTGCGTTCTCTCCACACCACTTTTAAAAACATACACAGTCCTACGGTTATCATCCAACCAAACACAACTATACGCACACCCATTACCTGCTCAGCCCTTCGCAGCTCTTCAGGCCCATATTACAGGTAAATTCAAGTCCACATTCTGCAGCCAGGTTTACGTGCACGCTGCGCTACCGTAGGCATCCGATATTTTGGGCAACTGTATTTAACAAGGTAAACATATGAACCAAGATTAATGCTACAAAACCGCAACTACGATCGAAGCAGTGTGTGTCTTTGTATATCTGGTAACTGTTAAAGTTAAGGGTATAAGGCGTTGCGTTGCGGCCTACAGGCGGTCGACATGGTCTATATCAATCGTAAAATTCTCCAAATTGACCCTTTGAGTACTTTAAGCTCGGTGCCGCTTGAGCGGTCTGCATTATACGCCCTAAAATATACTACATCTACGTCGGCTAGACGCCTGAAAGGTATTACTGCCCCAAAATCGTCTCTATCGGTATCAGCTGACCCGAACCTGAGCGCCAGACGCTTCCTGACTTCACGCCCTCACTGCTCTGAAGGGCAAACTCCACAATATGTTCAACCACGCGCCGCGGTCCGTGTTCAAAGCCGTCACTATACATTACTCGGGGGTCGATTCTGACTATGTACCGGTTCTAATCAGGGCTGGGGTGGTGGTAACGTTGCGTAACAGCTCGAATGATGTACCATTGCCTACAGGTGTTGCTGCTGGGCGGAGGGCACGGACGAATGGGGGTAAGTGGTACAGTTTTATTTGCAGATGGCGCTATTGAAAGAGTTGTGTCGTAAGACGTGGAGGGTTACGGTTCTATTACTGGGGCTGATGACTTACACAGTTTGATGGGTAAGATGTTTCATGCTTCCGCTTTTTCCTCATTTGACGAGTGAGGGCTCCGCGTTTGTCACAGCTGTTGGTTCGATGGTGGGGATTGGAGTCTGTAACCTCAACCACACTATCGTCACAGCATATATCTATGGTAGGCACATGTTGCTGTACTCATCATTCACGGTTCTGGGGAAGAAGAAAAACAGGAATATAAGGAGCAACATTTAAAATTTTGCTATATTTGTAAAGTCTCCACTTAGGAGTGTGTCGTGTTAGAGATGGATTCTATAGAAAAATTCAGGTTCACAAGTCCTTTTACATATATTATATCCGGCCCTACAGGTTGTGGCAAAACCGTGTTTATGCTTAAAATCATTAAAGAGAAGGACGAACGAACTGCTCTGAAATTTGTGCACAAAGTCATATGGTGTTATTCGACTTACCAATCCGTATTCAACGAGTAAGAGGGTATTTTGTTCCACAAAGGTGTTTATAATGTTAGTTCTATAAAGGGTGATGAGCACACAGTTATTGTAATTGACGATCTCATGTTAGAAATGGACAAAACGTTTGCCGAGACATTTACAGTATTCTCCCACCATCTTAACATAAGCGTATTCTTCATCAATCAAAACTTGTTTTCAAGAATAGATACATGCATGATGTATCCCTAAACACGCAATATCTAATCTTATTCGCACAAACGTAGAGATGTGGCGCACAAATTGAAGTATTAGCAGAGTCAAATGTTCCCGAATCAGCGTAAGGAGTTGTTGTCAGTTTATAAGAAGTTATAGGTTAACGTTACGGCTATTTCGTTTGTGACCTTCATCCGCGAAAACACGTTTAGGGTGCTTCTAAGAACGAATATATTCCCAAACGAGGCTGAAAACGGTATACATCCCAGAATAACAAAAAGGCTAAAGAAATATCGCGAATTAATAAAGATCTACCAACGATTACCCGCATTCTCCAACGTCTGTTTGTTAAAAATATTGACCCAGACTTTTTAAAATGTGTCTGTGAAAATCTGCCTTAACGTTATAAAATGCAATGTACCAATGAAGACCCTCAGAAGGTACGCTTAATCGCTTATGTCGTTACAAGAGCATAATACGCTCGCTCGCTGGTAAAAAGCAAAGTGTGGGAAGAAAAAGCAGATTATTGTGCGAAAAGGTGGCTCGTTCCTGCCCATCTTGTTTCAGTTTTGGCACCTTTGTTGTCTAGTAAATATAATGAAGAAAGTGGTCGTGCTTCCACACGAGGTGTATAATGTTACTAGACAGTACTAGATCCTGGTAAAATAGCTTAAAAGAATGGAGAATGAAATGGTGAATCTATTAAACAGTGAGAAGCTCCCTGACGAAACTATATATATATATATATATATATATAGTTTCGTCAGGGAGCTTCTCACTGTTAATAGATTCACGTATTATGCTCTTGTAACGACATAAGCTCCGTTTCCCTAAGAAGTCAATAGCTATATATATATATATATATTATATATATATATATATATATATATATATTATATATATATATATATATATGTAAGCTATTGACTTCTTAGGAAACGGAGCTTACAGATGAACAGAAGGATCAACACAACGGCAAACATTTCATTTATTTGTACTTCAGACGTTTCGACAAATCTTTTGTCATCACCAGTGAATTAAGTCTTAAAACCTTAAAACAAAAGTAAAAAGTGAAAAGTGAAAATTACATCAATACAATATTAAAACCATTAAAATTAAAACCTTAAAGCAAAATGAAAATTGCATCAATACAAAATTAAAATCATTTAAATTTCATCACTATAAAAACTAAAATTAAATTAAATTACCTCAATAGGTAAATACACAATGTTTACATCCACCTCCATACTTGGCAAAGTCTAAGAGAACACTGGATGGTCAGAGGATTAGAAAGGGTTGGTTAGTTAAAAGAGTTGTAATTTGTAGGATGAGCTATTATTATTAAGGGAGGGTTTGTTTCTATAGATGTACAAAGATTCTAAAATTCGGAGTTCTGTAAGGTTATTGGATCTAGTTAAAATTTCAAACTGAGTTTGTGAAGGGATGGTCGTTTTCATTACTATGGTTTCTAATTGCGGATTGTGGAGGGCTACTGAGGGGACGGTTGGTACGGACTGACAAGCCCAAATGTTGAGAAAGGCGCACCTCCAGTTGGAGTTGAGTGCTGCCAATATACGCAGCCTTGCAGCTGTCGCACGTGTATTTGTAAACAACATTGGGGCATACAGTTTTGGGGAATTCATCTTTGAACTTTAAAAAATTTGATAATTTAAGTGGGTTGACGAAGGCGAATCTAAAATTTATTTGGGGATAACTAGACTTGAGCAGTTTGGACAATTCACCTCGAATACGCAATGATAAATAACCATAAAAAGGTAATTTAATATATCTGGTTTCTTTTTGTACTGTAGTTATGGGGAGTTTAGTATCAAAAGTGTTATTTAAAAATTTCTTTAATTGGTTATCGAATAGATGAGAAGGGTAGTAATTGTTAATAAAGTACTGTTTTAAAATTTAAATTCTTCGTTTAACGAAAAGTAATCCGAACAAATACGGTAACTTCTTGTTAATAATGTTACTATAGCACTAATCTTATATTTATAAAACATACAACTTAAATAATTGGTTCCCAAGCCAGTAAAAGTTTGTTTTCGAAATAGTGAAGTATGGAACTTATTATGAGCCCGTTTAACTAAAACATCCAGGAAAGGTAAACTATTATTTGTTTCGTTTTCACACGTGTACTTAATATTACTATGTTGTTTATTAAGATGATTTTAATTTTGTATTGATGCAATTTTCATTTTGCTTTAAGGTTTTAATTTTAATGGTTTTAATATTGTATTGATGTAATTTTCACTTTTCACTTTTTACTTTTGTTTTAAGGTTTTAAAACTTAATTCACTGATGATGACAAAAGATTTGTCGAAACGTCTGAAGTACAAATAAATGAAAATGTTTGCCGTTGTGTTGATCCTTCTGTTCATATATATATATATATATATATATATATATATAATATATATATATATATATACGAATAAATGTATGTTAAATAATTGATTCCATGGATTCGCTTGTCGACTAAATAAACTTTGAATGCACATAAACGATTTAGTTATACACGAGATATTTGTGCTTTGTCTAAATGTTAACTTTTGTGGGTGTTTTATGTTAAATGTTTGTTTGGGATTTAGTTATTAACGCAAAATCTATATATACTTAAAGAAATATGTTTTATTGTTAATTAGATATATAAATGATTTTCAGTTACATACGAAGTGAAACAAGTGCATTTGAAGTGAATATATAACGAAGGAGATAAGTAAATATATAAATGCATTTTCTTTTCTGAATGAATTAATGAATCAAGTGCATTGAAGTGAATATATAAAGTGATATTATTAAGCAGAATGGTGTTTTATTAATCAAGGTAAATAAACGATTTTATTTTTGATGAATGTGTGCTTGGATAAGTAAATATATACACTACGTCTTCTCCACTTTTGTTTAAAAATATGTTAATATTTTTTATATTATTGTTTAAAGGTAAATTTTTATATCAAGGTGAAAATTTGTTTTTGCTTTAAATTTTGTTTTATCGAGTTTTAAATGAAGAGCAGAGCTATTACATTACAGCCTTGGCCTCTCAAACGTATTTTTAATACTTTGAGTACATATAGTACGTCATATATATATATATATATGAATGACACAATACGTAGTTATAATGACGAGTTAAAATCAGAATTGCTCAAATTACTGACTCCGCTTTTCCAACAAATTAAATTCAGGTATATTAAAAAAAAATGGACTCTGGTTCTGTCTGTTCTTTCCTTCTTGTTGGTTGGCTCTTCCTTTCACTGTACATGAGGCAACGCGTAGTGTGTATATATACAGGGCGTCCCAAAAAAATGTATACACACTTTAACAGCTGATAGCTCAATTGATGTTTCTTTCTTTCCAAGTTAAACCCATTAGAATTAATAATGGCAGTCAGACTAAGCTTTGAACAAAGGAAATTCATTCTAAAATGCTACTGGAAGTGTGAAAACGCAGTTGAAGTGCAAAGACAGTTTAGGAGGGAGTTTCAAACAGATCCACCAACGCGACTTACCATCACTCGAATTAGAGATAAGTTTGAAGCCGATGGAACTGTTCAGAATGTCCACAAGAAGCGTTCCGGAAGACCACGGACATCGACAAGCCCCACAAAGCAAGAAAGAGTACTGGAAACGTATCACCAAAGTCCAAGAAAATCTGTGCGGCAAGCGAGTCGTGAGGTAGGAATTTCAGAATCGTCTGTCCAACGCATTTTGAAGCGCTGTCAATGGAAAAGTTACATTCCAAGATTAGTCCATGCTATTAATGAAGATGATCCGGACCGAAGAGTGGAGTATTGCGAGTGTACTTGGCACGATGTGGATGTGGATTGGACGAAGGGGTTTCGTAGAATACCCTCCGCGTTCACCAGACCTCACACCACTAGACTTTTTTTTATGGGGATACTTAAAAGACAAAGTCTACGCTATAAAACCTGCAACAGTCGCTGAATTGAGAGCAGCCATTGAACGAGAATGCACACAAATACCAAACGAAATGTTTCGTGATGTTTGCGATTCCATTGCTTCGCGTTATCAGCAGTGCCTGGACCAGAACGGACGTCAGTTTGAAACAGGCGTTGACAAAACAATTAAATAATGTCTGTAGATTCTATTACATTTTGAAAATGAAATGTATTTTAATAAACACTGCCTTTATAAGTATTTAAAGTGTGTATACATTTTTTTGGGACGCCCTGTGTATATATATATATATATATATATATATATATATATATATATATATATCATACGACCATACAAACATTGCAATACGTTAGAACTTCCGGAAAGACAAGATTGTGCTCAACTAAACCACCGTCTACGTTCAGCCATACGAGACTACTGTCATAGCACACCCCATCCATTTACAAAGTAAAGGAGCAACTAAAAAGTATACAAAAAATAAGAAAAATAAACAAGTGAGTATGTATATTTTAGTCACTTAAACCATTTAATGATCTTTTGTACACTGTACGATATATGTAAGAGGATCGGTATGAAAGTAATGCCTCTTATTTTTTAGCAGTTCGTCAATAGAATAAGAGGCATTACTTTCGTACCGCCCCTCTTACATATATAATCGTTATATATTTTAGCTGATTATCGTTTATCCTATATGGTTTTCTGTCTTAAACTAAGTTAGAGACAAACGCTAACTGTCTTCCAGAAAAAAGGACTGGAATCATCCATGTAGCTATTTGAGGGTTACCGACAAAAGCCCTATGCTTTTTCGTTAGAGAGTTATGAATATGTAGGTGTTTAAAGGACCTTTTTATATTTAAGTGATTACGGTAATTCTAGCGTCGGGATTTGCGCGACGTACAGTATACTAGAATGAAAATAATTTGCCTCACCTTATTTTTGTTGGGTCTTTGTTTGCTTCGATGTAGGGCGTTACGATCATCTTCGGTGTAGGGCCGCCACGATCGAGTTTCGCGACGAATTTACTTAAGGTAATTAATATAGGCAGTCACTATATAAACCCCTGAAGGAATAGGCCTATCCTTTTTAGTCATTAGGTTTTATATAAGGAATTCACTCAGACTAGAGGGGGACAAAGACATCCTCCCGTTTAAAGCTTCGCTGTAACATAAACAGCCCTGAGAGCCGTTCCTTGGTTCTGGTGTATTATTTGCCGAACTAGCAAAATTTTTGTTTGTGTCTACTCTTTTGGTAGACTAAACAATAAATTGGGTTTTCTTGTTGCTATGTGGGCTGATTCATACATACAGGTTCTTTGTACGTATGGCAATTCAATTATTTCATTCCCAATAGGCTATGTCGCCAATCCCGAGGCAATTTTGTATAGATATTTAATTCAATTAATTAATAATTTATATTTAATTATGAAATAAATGTACCACATATGATACCATGTTGTGAGTGCGTATAGTTTTTCCATATACTGGGGGGGGCCGGAGAAAAATTTGTATGTTATAGATCAAATTTTTTGATAAACTGTGTTTTAAACCATGTGAAATGGATTGAAAAGAATGAAGTAGAAATTTAGGAGAGAGAGGTTACTCAAGACCTATTCAAATATGAAAGTTCAAGAGGCCAACTTCTCAAGTTTAGTTAAAGTTATGTCAATCAGTTTGACTCCCTTTAGGTATAGGAAATTTATGGGATTAAAGTAAAGTTATTAAGCATTTTAACTTTGCTCAGTTTGTGTAAGTTTTATAAGTCACCAGTCTTAATTTTTTCTTGTAAAAGTTTTCTGGCTTTCAAAGCAGTCTTTCTTTGAGGCCTGTCTGGTTTAGTCTGAGTTACATCAGGCACATTGAGAGATTCCTCCCCAATAGTATCCTGATCCATCCTTTGGGGTAATGGTTCTAATTTAGCCCCACACTCCAAAGGATATAGTAATGTGATATCTCTGGTGGTCTCACCAGTTGCTGTTTTCAGTTTTACAACCCTGGTAACTTCGTCTTCACCAGTTTTGAGTTCCAAGACTTTTCCCATTGACCAATGTTGTCTTGGTGTCTTGTCATGTATCAACACAATGTCCCCAATTTTGACTGAATCATTCCAACTTTGTTTTGTTAATTGTTTATGTCTTTCTCTAAGACTTGTTAAGTATTCTTCTCTCCATTTTGTTATAAATTGAGTCTTGATTTGTGTCAAATGTTGGTATTTTGTGTTGAGTTCTTTGTGTCCTATTTCCCAATCTGGATCCTCTGTACTGTTATGTTCAGATTCTGGTAACATGTTTACTGTTTCTCCCTTAATTAGGTGGTTTGGTGTGAGAGGTTCTGGCTCATTAATACCATCTCCCACATAAGTTAATGGTCTGTTGTTGACAACATTTTCAATTTCTGACAGAATAGTCATGAGTTCAAAAAGTTGTAGATGTTTTGTCCCAATAGTCTTTTTAAGGCAGTTCTTTACAGTTTGTATGTTTCTTTCCCAAATTGAACCATACCATGGTGTATTAACAGGAATGTACTTCCAGGTTATGTTGTGTTTGGTTAAATGAGTTTGTACTGTTTCACTGTCACAAATCTGATGAATAATTCTTTCACCAGATTTGAAGTATGTGGCATTGTCTGACCATATAGTTTTGGGTACAGAATTGTGTGCACAAAATCGTCTGAAAGCAGCAATAAAAGCTTCTGCTGTCAGATCTTCTACTATGTCTAGACATATGGCACGTGTGGCAGCACAGGTGAAGAGTACAATGTACACTTTGTATTCCTTTGAATCCATTTTGTCTCCAAAACTCACATTTACCGCTCCAGTGTAGTCAATACCCGTGGTTTCAAATGGCCGAGTAAATGTTACTCGTTCCACAGGTAGGTCTGGAGGGCTTGGGGTCTTAAAGGGTCGTGAATGGATACGTTTACAAGGAATGCATGTGTTTAAAATTTTCTTTGTTTCAGTTCTACCCTTTGGTAGCCAGTAAGTTTTTCTCAGCTCTGTCAGGGTTTGTGGGACTCCCATGTGGTGTATTTTGTTGTGGGTATCCCTGATGATGAGTTTTGTGAAGTGATTTCTCCTTGGAAGAAGAATTGGGTGCTTAGAGTTGTAAGTCAAAGTTGACTTGTTAAGCCTTCCTTTACACCTTATCAGACCCTCTGTATCCAGGTACAGATTTAGATCCATGACAAGTGAAGGAATACCTTTGTTTAATGTGTTACTGGACCTAAGATACTTCAACTCCTTGTCAAATTCTGAAGCTTGTATCTGTTTGAGCCAGTATTTTGTTGCAGTTTCTGTTAAGTTAGAAAAGGCTTTCTGAGGACAGTGTTTGAGAAGGTAGCTATTGACAAACTTGCAGCAATAGACTGTAATTCTCAAGAGTTTGTTTAGGTCTGAATAAAGGTGATAGTCAAATATAGGTTTGTCCTCAGTGATCTTTTCAGTTGTTGTAGAGTTGAGTGTGAGGTTAACTACTTTGGCTGGCCAAAGATCCTCACATGTTAGCCATTCGGGCCCTTCATACCAGATTTTATTTGTTTTCAACAGCTTGTAAGAGAGCCCTCTTGTCAAAAAGTCTGCAGGATTCTCTTTTGTTTTTATGTACCTAAATTTGATACCAAGGTTTGTGTTTGCAGTTTTGATTTCTGTTAGTCTGTTTTTCACAAATATTTTTGCAAGAAGTTGTATCTGTGTTGGTCACCCATGTTAGACAAATTTGACTGTCTGTCCTTAAGTAAATGTTTGTTATGTCAACTTCTTTATACACTTGTGAAAGAAAGTCTGCTGTTTTAACTCCCAATGAGACAGCTAATAATTCAAGTTGTGGTACAGTTTTCTTTTGGTTTAAGGGTGCCACTTTTGCCTTTGAATAAACCAAGTTACTTTCATTTTCACTTGTTAAATAGGCACAACACCCATAAGCTTGTGTGCTGGCATCTGTAAAAATGTGTAGTGTTTGCGATTTCAATCTGTAGCCAGCACATCTTGGTACGTAGATGTCTTGAACTTTGTTCAAGTCTGTGGCTAATTTTTTCCAATGAAGTTGGTCTTCCACTGAAAGTGGTTCATCCCAATCAATTTTCTTTTTCCATAAGTCTTGCAAAAGGGTTTTGGATCTTATGGTTGCTGGTAAATATAATCCAATGGGGTCGAAAATTTTGGATGATTCTGAAAGCACTTGTCTTTTTGTATCGGCATTTGGATTTAAGTTATAACTCTTTGTGCAAAGAGTGTCATCGTGTTCGGAATTCTGTTTTAAAAAACCAAAGCATTCCAAGTGTTTTCGTGTAATTGTTTGGTTCAATGTTCCCATTGTTGTCTTTTGTTATTTGTTCATTTAATTTAGGAGAATTAGAAAGAGTTTGTACTGTATTCAAACCTCCTACCACTTCAGACTAGTCAATACCCGTAGTTTTAGTGGAGTAAATTTACTCCTCCACAGGTAGATCTGGAGGGCTTGGGGGTTCGAATCCTGTACTGTTTTTGTGTTGTTTGGCCTATGGCCTAGGGAGGCCACAAGACTTTTTGTTTGGTCTCTGGCCAAAGGAGGCCACAAGACCCTTGTTGTTTGGGTTATGGCCAAGGGAGGCCACAAAACCCCTGTGTTTGGGCTATGGCCAAGGGAGGCCACAAAACCCCTGTAGTTTGGGCTGTGGCCAAGGGAGGCCACAAGACCCCTGTAGTTTGGGCTGTGGCCAAGGGAGGCCACAAGACCCCTGTAGTTTGGGCTGTGGCCAAGGGAGGCCACAAGACCCCTGTAGTTTGGGCTGTGGCCAAGGGA
Source organism: Bathynomus jamesi (assembly GCA_023014485.1). Lineage (NCBI taxonomy): Eukaryota > Metazoa > Arthropoda > Malacostraca > Isopoda > Cirolanidae > Bathynomus > Bathynomus jamesi. The sequence continues at coordinate 24,541 of JAJOZX010004463.1, forward strand.
GGCCACAAGACCCCTGTAGTTTGGGCTGTGGCCAAGGGAGGCCACAAACCCCTGTAGTTTGGGCTGTGGCCAGGGAGGCCACAAGACCCCTGTAGTTTGGGCTGTGGCCAAGGGAGGCCACAAGACCCCTGTAGTTTGGGCTGTGGCCAGGGAGGCCACAAGACCCCTGTAGTTTGGGCTGTGGCCAGGGAGGCCACAAGACCCCTGTAGTTTGGGCTGTGGCCAGGGAGGCCACAAGACCCCTGTAGTTTGGGCTGTGGCCAAGGGAGGCCACAAGACCCCTGTAGTTTGGGCTGTGGCCAGGGAGGCCACAAGACCCCTGTAGTTTGGGCTGTGGCCAAGGGAGGCCACAAGACCCCTGTAGTTTGGGCTGTGGCCAAGGGAGGCCACAAGACCCCTGTAGTTTGGGCTGTGGCCAAGGGAGGTTTGGGTGTGGCCAAGGGAGGCCACAAGCCCCTGTTTGTTGGGCTATGGCCAAGGTAGGCCATCAACCCGTTTGATGAATTGGGCTATGGCCAAGGTAGGCCATCAGCCCTTTTGATGAATTTGTTGGGCTATGGCCAAGGTAGGCCAAGGCCCTTTGATGATTTGTTGGGCTATGGCCAAGGGTAGGCCATCAGCCCTTTGATGAATTTGTTGGGCTATGGCCAAAGGTAGGCCATCAGCCTTTGATGAATTTGTTGGGCTATGGCCAAGGGTAGGCCATCACCCTTTGATGAATTTGTTGGGCTATGGCCAAGGTAGGCCAAGGCCCTTTGGAGTAGAGTAGTTTGTTTGTACGTGTCACTGTCTAACCATATAATTTTTGGCACAAAATTATGTGCACAGAATCAGAGCGCAGCAATAAAAGCTTTTACTCTCCGATCCTTGGTTATGTTTAGACAGGTTGTTGTGTTTGAGACACATTGAAAGAGTAGTGTGTGTGTGTGTGTGTGTGTGTATGTGTGTGTGTGTGTGTGTGTATCATTCCTCCGAATCCAGTTGGTCTTCAAAACTTGGATTCACCACTCCAATGAAATTAATACCCGTAGTTATGAATGAGTAAATGTTGTATATCCTACAGGTAGGTCTGGAAGGTTTGGGGTTTTGAAGGAATCCAATCTGTTTGCAAGGAATGTATGTGTCTGTTAATGAAATCTGTTGTGTTTCTTCTTTTAAAAGAAGAATTGGATGTTTGAAGTTGTATGTATATATTTATATACTGTACCGTACGTGTGTGTGTGTGTGTGTTTGTTGATGAAATCTGTTGTGATTCTTCCTTTAAAAAGAAGAATTGGATGTTTGAAGTCGTATGTATATTTTATATACTGTACCGTACGTATGTGTGTGTAAATGTGTACAGTATTTTGTTATAGGGTTTTATTTTTGGGTTTTGGGTTAGGTTAATCAATTTGGCTGAGTAAAGACCCTCAAACGTTGCATTTGAGACCCTTATATCAAGCCTTGTCTGTCTTATGCCTATATGTCGAATTGGAATAGGTTGGGCCTATATTGGTCAAATAGGACTTGGAATAGGTTGGGCCTATATTGGTCAAATAGGACTTGGAATAGGTTGGGCCTATATGTCAAATAGGACTTGGAATAGGTTGGGCCTATATTGGTCAAATAGGAATTGGAATAGGTTGGGCCTATATGTCAAATAGGACTTGGTGTGCCTATGTCAAATAGGACTTCGTAGGTTGGGCCTATATGTCAAATAGGACTTGAAATAGGTTGGGCCTATATTGGTGAAATAGGACTTAGAATAGGTTGGGCCTATATGTCAAATAGGACTTGGTGTGCCTATATGTCAAATAGGACTTCGAATAGGTTGGGCCTATGTCAAATAGGACTTGGAATAGGTTGGGCCTATATGTCAAATAGGACTTGGAATAGGTTGGGCCTATATGTCAAATAGGACTTCGAATAGGTTGGGCCTATATGTCAAATAGGACTTCGAATAGGTAATAGGTTGGGCCTATATGTCAAATAGGACTTCGAATAGGTAATAGGTTGGAATAGGGTCACGAATAGGTGTTAGGTGGGTGTAGGTTTGAATTCGTGCAATTGCTTTAGGTCTTTGTGATGTTACAGTTCGAGTCGAATTTTGTGATGTTACAGTTCGAGTCGAATTTTGTGATGTTACAGGTCTGAGTCGAATTTTGTGATGTTAATGAGTAAGTTAAATTGCTGAAATAAATTTTATAACCTACACCACAGGTTCAATTATAAATTTAGTGTTTTTAGTTAGGATAGGCCTTGAGTGTAAAGAGTAAGGCCTACTTTAAGAGATAGGCCCATTATGTAAGGTAAAGTTAGGTGGGCCTACTAAATAGGCCTATTTGTTGGGCCTACCAAGTAGGCTTATGTTTGGGCCTATTATTTTATAGGACCTCAAATGAGTTAAGCCTGTTAAATTAACAAGGCTTAGTTTTGAATTTGAAGAGTAGGACCTATTAAATAGGCTTAATGTTGCGGGCCTATTATTTTTAGGACCTAAAATAAGTTATGCCTGTTAAATGAACAAGCCTTTGTTTTCGATTAGTGTAAAGGTAAAGGAATCGGTTCCCAGTTGAATAGGCCACCATATGAAAAACTATAGTGGGGTTACGGTTGAAATTAGGGTTAGGCCAATGTGGTAAGCCTAGCCAATGCGTGTCAGTGTAAATTGTAGAGGGGTTAGTTCCCCATACACAGGCCACCATTTGAAAAAACTATTTAGGGCTATGGGTTGATTGCCTGTGCCCTCATCCGCTGAAAATTTCCAGCAGATTTCAGTGGAGGGTTACCGACAAAAGCCCTATGCTTTTTCGTTAGAGAGTTATGAATATGTAGGTGTTTAAAGGACCTTTTATATTTAAGTGATTACGGTAATTCTAGCGTCGGGATTTGCGCGACGTACAGTATACTAGAATGAAAATAATTTGCCTCACCTTATTTTTGTTGGGTCTTTGTTTGCTTCGATGTAGGGCGTTACGATCATCTTCGGTGTAGGGCCGCCACGATCGAGTTTCGCGACGAATTTACTTAAGGTAATTAATATAGGCAGTCACTATATAAACCCCTGAAGGAATAGGCCTATCCTTTTTTAGTCATTAGGTTTTAAATTATAAGGAATTCACTCAGAACTAGAGGGGGGACAAAGACGTCCTCCCAGTTTAAAGCTTCGCTGTAACATAAACAGCCCTGAGAGCCGTTCCTTGGTTCTGGTGTATTATTTGCCGAACTAGCAAAATTTTGTTGTTTGTTGTGTCTACTTCTTTTTGGTAGACTAAATAATAAATTGGGTTTTCTTGTTGCTATGTGGGGCTGATTCATACGTACAGGTTCTTTGTACGTATGGCAATTCAATTATTTCATTCCCAATAGGCTATGTCGCCAATCCCGAGGCAATTTTGTATAGATATTTAATTCAATTAATTAATAATTTATACTTAATTATGAAATAAATGTACCACATATGATACCATGTTGTGAGTGCGTATAGTTTTTCCATAAGTTCCAAGAGAAATCTTAGTTTCCAAATCTGCATTCGTAAGAGGGTTTTACACTCTGATTTGAATTATATGTACTGTCATTTCTTGAATATATGAATATGAATTGTAGGTACAACTATGAATAACAATGGAGTTCCTTAATTTCAGATATTATTTCGTATGTTGTTTATATACTTTATAGATGTATATATTATATACAGTAAACCCTCGTCCAACGCGTGTTTGTCCAGCGTGAATTTGCTTATAAACGGAAAAATAAATGCGAATTTGATTATACACGGTCCGCCAAACACGCTCTAATACAGTAGTACTGTACAGTGTACACGTGCCAATGCGCGCTCTAGTGTTTTCTCCTACACTCCAACACTCCCGCATCTCCCTCCCCTCTCGCGTCACCCATCGCATCACCTTTTGTCTCAGTCCCGCAGTATGACACCAAAACGTAAAGCATCTACAAGTGATAGTGAAGAGAAGAAAAGTCGTAAGGTTACGACATTAGCCAAAAAAATAAAGCTTCTAGATAAGTTGCGTGGTGGTCTGAGTATAACATCACAGCAGTTGGCTGCGAGTATCACGTGAATGAGTCTACCATTAGGGTGTGTCAATTTTGTCAACTTTTTTCAAATCAATTTTGGTAGTGAAAATATAGTGTCTTTTCATGTCAAAACTTGAAATTGGCCAACCAAAATGAAATAAAATAACCCTTACCTACATCAATTTTACCTTAAAGTTTCAGAAATTGACTCTTTTTACTAAATAATAGGACATAAATTGATTAACTATTCATCTGTCACAGAATTATCCCACTGATCGCAAATGGAGTGTTTTCAAGGTCATATAGTTGTTGTACAATGTACAAGTCACAACATGAATAGAACTGTCCCTCACTCTCAGTCCTCAGTTGCCTCTTAGATGTCATAGACGGTGGTTTGCTGTTATTGCTCTTGTACCTACTTCATAGTTATTCTACTAGACGAATACTACAGTTTAACTGTAAGTATGGATTATTGATTATTACAATTATTTATTATTATCATATTCTTCTGTCTAATTATGTTGTAATCCCATGAAATATTTTTTTATTGAATTTTAGAACATCGAATGACTAAACTTTGAAACATCGTAATTGATATAAAATACTTAAATGTTTTTCTTTCTTTTCAGATATTCCTAAGATGCCAAAATTGAAGATAAGAGGTCAGTCGTCATGCCACTTGAGCCTGTTAGTCGGTACAGGCAAGGAGCTTCCCGTATCAGAACTACCAACAGTGCGAGACATGCTGAGACTAGGGTTACTCCTTCGTGAACAAAATTCAAAGGATAGAAGGAACTACACAGAGAAAGCGCTCATAAGGGACATGATTTCCCCTCTTCTGCATCAGTGGAAAAAAGCTAATGTGTTATTCAAACCACCTGTACTCAATCAGTATAGAACTATTGAGCTAAAATTAACAAAGCTGTGGCACAAAGCAGTTGAGACATCACTTGGTAAAGGAAAACTGGCAAAGAAAAATAAATTTCTGCACACACTTGATACTCTTCTTGACATTTTTAACCGCCAGTGTCCCACAGAGTTGTGTTCTGAAGCCAATTGTTCTCCCTCATGCAGAAGAGAACCTCACCCTCACATTGATTGTCGCTGTCCTCGTGAGAAGAAGATCCCTGTTTTGGAGCTGGCTTTCATAAAGGCGCAGAGAACAAAGGCAGGAGGCCAAGGAAGTATGCAGATTGGTTCGGCAGATTATTCAGAAACCAAAAAACAGATTGTTATTGCTAAGAAAAAAGAGAAAATCCGAGAGGGAAGAAAGGAAGAAAAAAAAGACTGAAGAAGCCACCCAAAGAGATGAAGAGCTCTATCAAGAGGTTTCTCACTTCTTTGAAAGCTCTTCAGATGAACAGAAAGAAGCAACATCAGATGATAGCTCCAAAATGCCATCTGAACCTTCGCCACAGAGAATGAAATACGACACTAAAGACATCTCAAACATTGCCCTTGCCAGTATTCGCCACCATACGGTGCTACGAGAGACTGCAGAGATTGCCACTGCCGCTTGGATAGATGCAGGCCTCATCAGCCGAGAGGATACATCCTTAGTGATAGATCATAATAAGATAAGAGCACAAGAAAAAATAATGAAGGAAATATCTGATCAGCATGAAAAAGATTTGAAGGAGGAAGGTCTCTCTTGCCTTTTGTTTGATGGAAGAAGAGATGACACAAAAGTTCTCCTAGAGGTAGAGGGAATGGACAGAAAGTTTCCCGGTCTCATCAAAGAAGAACACTACTCTGTGTGTTCCGAACCTGGTGGCCACTATTTGTTTCACTTTGTTCCTGAAGCAGAAGTAGAAGGCAAGAAACATGCAGAGGCAAATAATATGTTGGCTTCAAGAAAGAAGACTTGACAGTTCACTGCAGGCCGTTGGTGGAGACTCAACTGCGGTGAACACTGGATGGCAGGGCGGTGTTATGACGCATTTAGAGAAAAAACTTGGAAGAAGGCTTGTTTGGATTGTATGTGATTCGCACACAGGGGAACTACCTCTTCGTCGTCTCATCCAGGAACTTGATGGTCCTATAAAGAGCAACAACAAGTGGTCAGGCCCCCTTGGCAACATGCTAGATGAAGCAACGGAATTAGAAATAAATACAAAATTTCCAAAGGTCGAAGTAGGCCCTCCCGTTCCAGTGTTGTCTGAAGAAGTTATCAAAGACTTCAGCACGGATCAATCTTACGCTTTCGTATTGTTCAAACAATCAGATCAGGAGAGTTGCCTCAAAATCTGACTCTCTTGGAGATTGGACCCGTAAGTCACAGTCATTGGTTAACTACAGCGATTCGTTTCTGCAGGATTTGGGTTTCCAAACATGCACTGAAGGGCAAAATGCTACAGAATTTGATGTTGATTGTTGAATTTATTATTGGGTTTTATCTTCCTCACTGGTTCAATGTAAAACTTAATCCAATGTGGATGGAGGGGCCCAACCACATCTTGTTTCAATTACAGCTACTGAGACCCCAAAGGAAAGTAGTGGTGGACATCGTGTTACCTGTGGTGAGAAGGTCCGCTTGGTATGCTAGGCCAGAGGCAGTTTTGCAAGCAATACTCTGCAGCTAATGTACCAAAGAGCGAACTGAGGCTGTGGAAATCATTCTAAAGCTTAGAGGAACATCACTAGATGATGACCAGCTGGGAGACTGCTCTGTTCAGACAAGGAAGGTACCTCCGATAAACGTCAATGCCACGAAGTTGTCAGAATTAGTTAACTTGAGTTCGGAAGTTTTGGAGCCACCACTGACAACATGTATAACAAACAAAGATTTAACACAACTTAAAGAGGCCCCAATGCAAGTGCCAAAGTGGCATTCTCACACTCAGAGTGTGGAGAGATGTGTGAAAATGGTCACAGAAGCAGCTAGTCAAGTTTACAGTCACGAGAGGCGAGAAGGCTACATCAAAGCGCAAGTAGCAAGCCGAATGCTGATGTCAAGGAACCGCAGCAAAAAGACATGACTGCATCGGTTACTTTCAAATAAAACCTCTGAATGATATCTTATTGCCACTTTAAATGTTGATAGGATGTTTGCGCACATGTTATTTTGTTACGAATTTACAGAAAAATGAAATTTTTGAATTAAAATTGATGTAGGTAGGAATTATTTTTTATTGTTTTTGAAGCAAGGATATTATTTTGTATGCCAAATGATTACATTAAATTGCTACCAAATCACATGATTTTCAATTTAGTCATTTCACCCCCAAAATTGACACGTATCTACGTATCTAAATATTAATGGGAGACTTTACGCGGCCGGGTTCACGTATCCCCATTTATCCCATTGAAGGTATTAAGTTTGTCCAACGCGGATTTACCTAACGCGCCGTTCTCGAGGAGCCTAACCCCTGCGTTCGATGATGGTTTACTGCATATATATTATTATAATAATAATAATAATGATATCGACATGTCCAGTGGCCGATTGTATAACGTCGCGGCCCGTAAAAGTTGGGTCCTCAGAGAACAAAAAACTGTTCAAGGATTTCATGTAAGGTTAAGTCGTGATATTTTCGTTAAACCTACGGGAAAATTATTGAATGCCGGGTTAACTGAACTGTACTACGCTCTTGACGATTGGTTAGGTTAAGTCTCTGAAATCCCTGAACATTTTAGAGATTTCATGAAATCCCTAGTTACACAGATTCCCTGTATTATAAGGTGTTCATAAAATAATGAAAAGATCAGCATTTCTTAACCTGGGGGGAATTTCAGAAATCGAGGGAGATTTACGGCAGAATTTTGTTTGGTGATCATAAGCATACCGGACAAAAAATTAGTCACCCCTCTCAGAATGTACCTAATAACGTGTGACGGCGCCTCTGGCCTTGATAACCGCACGAATCCGGCGAGGCAGAGAGTCTACGAGGTTGTGCATGTACTGAACATCGATTTGCTGCCACTCGTTCATCAGCCGGTCCCGAAGTTCCGCCAGAGTCCGTGGGTGTCTATTCCTGCGCTTCACTTTCTGTTTCCAGCCTGAACAACACCTTCGACGCATTCAGGATTAAAGGCTTCATTGGACCTGCGATGTACTCGTCGCCTCCCATCATTGGAGAACAAACAAAAACGGGACTCATCGGACCAAATTACACGTTTCCAATCTGCCGCAGTCCAGTTTTTGTGCCTCTGAGCCCATTATAACGTGCCAATTTGTGACTTGCTGTTAACAGCGGCCTCTTCCGTGGTACCCTGCTCCAGATGTCCATCGCATGCAGTTCTCGTCGCAATGTCCGTTCGGAAATTGGTCGCTGGAGAACCTCATTGGTTTCTTGGAGCAATTGTTCTCTGGTTTGAAAACGATTTGCAGTTACTAGACGAGAAACATGGCGGCGGCCCCTATTGTCGAGAATTGTTTTCCGGCCACAGTTACGCCGTCGATTGTCAGTTGATTGCGAACTACACCACTCTTTGTAAACGCGCTGGACAGTACGCGTTGACACACCAACAAATTGGGCTACTTCAGACATTTTGTGTCCGTGGGCTCTGCCAAACACGATGGCTCCTTTTTGCCACTGAGTAACGTCTGCCTCACGACCCATTTTGCAGACTATATCCAACACACACTTTGTTCTTCACCACCTCACGAAACAGATCTGATCCTGTGTGCTACGTCACCGCTACTTGTCACTTACCAATGCTACATCAGCGCCCTCTGTGTGACCTTGAACTTCCTACTATCGGTGCTATTAGGGGTGACTAATTTTTTGTCCGGTGTGCTTATAATTAGTGTGCATTATAAGTCTGCTAATGTTATTAAATTTTGTCTTCGAGGCTACTTTTTTCCATATCCTAATGGAGGGGGAAATCGGGTAGGGCGAAGGGCGAACTGGTCGAAAGGGGAAATGACACGAAAAAGGTTAAGAACCGCTGGAATAGATAAATAAATTCATAAAAGAATAAAAAATTAACATCTATCAATCAACATAAACATTATATAAAAGAAAATGTATTGGAATTTGTAGGGAAATATAAGGTAAGAATAAGAATATTTGAAAATCTTGTAGTTTGGTATAAAATTAAATGATGCAAGTTTCGTTTCAAAATGAAATAATACGAGTTTTAAGTAAAAATGATGTATTTATATAACGACATACTGAGAGAGTTGGGCACGTTACTTTCTATAAGTAACGTCGTTACCGCTTCAGTTACTTTTCTGACAAAGTAACGCGTTACCGCTACCGTTACTTTTAAGAAAAGACGAAAGAGTTAAAAAAAACTTAATAATACAAAATTATACTCTACTATATGACAAAAAATCAAAACAAACTCAAATAAATAAATGGCCTGTCCAGAAAAAACTAATCTTGCAGATTTTTTAGGAGTGTTGTTCGATTTCAGGAACACTAGGTTTTCAAAATTGGCATCTGATAGTCCTCCTCGTTTAGAGAAGCTAACAGCTAATTAACAGCTAATAAATGATATTAGTCAAATGATCAGTTTGAAAGTAACGAGTAGCGAGTAACGATTGAAATGGCTCTAAAAAGTAGTGCCGTTACCATTTACGTTACAACATCTCAAAAGTAACTTCGTTACCGCTACAGCTACTAAAAAAGTAACATCGTTACGTAACGGCGTTACTAGTAACGCCGTTACTCCCAACACTGCATACTGTATATCCTGCACATTCGATATCAAATTATATATACTGTATATATATAATATATATATATATATATATATATATATATATATATATATATATATATATGCTTTAAACTGTAACGAATCGACAAATTGGTTACTCGATAGGTGAAGATTATATAACAGTGGGAGTATTAAAGATTGCGCCCTTGCAGTTTTAGGACTCGTGAATATCTGTGCATGATGCGGTGCTAAGTTTACGAAGATGGTTTTTAAAACGAGATTTGAAACTGGAACGAGATGATGCTCGTTTAATTATAGTAGGAAGTTATTCCTTAATGAGGGAGCTACTTGCGAGTGCCGTTCTACCAGCATAAGATCGTTTCATACTTGGTTGCAGGGTGTTATTATTTCTGAGATCCATGTCAGCATGATGATGATGATTTGAAGGAAATTGTAACACCCAGTGGGGAAGGCAGTTGTGCATAACTTTGTATGCAAAGGTGATATGAAATTATTTCATGTTTGATATTACAAGGGTCCTCTAAACGTAGAAAAAATCTTTCTAAATTTGGTAGCATTTGGTTGAATTTTTGAAAGTCCTTCAGACAATTTGGTTTTTAAATTAGTCTCGAATTTGTCAGTGGTAAGTTAGGTAGAAGTTACCTGCGAATTTTATATTAAGTCCATAAAAGTGTCGTTTTCTTTGAAGTTTAAATCAGTCTCTGGAATCATTAACGTAAGTTTAGAAGCTTTTTCCTTTATTTATAATCTTATTTGTATTTGGCGGAATTATCATCAGTTTTAGATAATGTACACGTTCAGTAATAACAATTAACCAATATAAGTATTTGAACAATTTTAAAACATCAGTATGTTCTAGTAATTATTAACTTCTGCTTGGTTTTAATGTTTAAATTCCGATTTTCTTTCATTGCATTTTTTCCTTCATTGCATTACACATAAATATTTTGTTTAAGCCGAGACTTAGTTATTAGCTTGCGATTCCAGTGGTAATTGCAACGCTAAGACTAGTCGTATAGGAGGTTAGCTACCTGTTGCACCTATGATCCTATGAATTAGTATTGATTTAATGATTATCATTTCAGTAACTGTACTTAAGGTATGATTAAGATTATTACTATTAATGATGTTATCAGTATTGGTGTTATAATGTGACTAATAATGCGATTGGTATTGAAATTATTAGTACTGATAGTATTGTATTTTATACTGTTACTGATTAATTATTTTGGTGGTATTTGTGTTCGTTACTTTTATTTTGCTACATAATTGGCATAATTTTTGTTTTATACGGATATCGGATAAACTGCTGGCCACCTAGCATATATATATATATATATATATATATATATATATATATATATATATATATATATCTATATATATAATATATATAAACTTAGGAGTTTTTCCTTGTAGGCAACCAGTACAGAACTAACTGGAGAAATTGGCCACTACTGTTCCTAACTTAAACTTTAAGGAAGTTGGTCGAGACCATGAACCCGTTAAACTCTTTCCAAGAAGCAATTTTGGCCCAGGCATTCCGTTATTTTTGAAAATTCTCAGGATTTAAGGGGCAGATAAGGTGTACCGCATCAAGGTTTCCCGCATTAAGGTGTGCCAGTGCTCACTTATTGAGACGTATTAAAGTGTACAGTGAAGGACCTTTTGGGGTGACCTTTTGGGGTTTCCGTGGGCAGATCACCATCATTATTAATTATTATTAAATATACATATTTTTTATTTATACCGAGGAGTTTTTTCTTCATATTTGCATGTAAACTTATTAAATGCAGGTTTTTTAGAAGTAAATCATTTTTCCTCGTTAGCACTTGTATGAATTTTAACTACAATTGCAGTTGGGAACCCGGAGTTAACGCAAGTACGGAGAATTTTTGGTCTGTAATTGTCATGGGTTAGTTTAAACTATTTTTCTTGCATTGATCAAATCCACTACAATATTTAGCCAGCTTAACTGTTCTCTAAAAGGAGTTCATGAGCGTTTTTCTTTCCGTATTCACATGCCGCTTTTGGCTACAAAATTTTGCACTTTTTTAACCTCTTTTATTAAAGTTGACGAATATCTACTCCAAGTGAGAGCACATTAGGATATGTGACTTGTTACCAGACTGTTTACAATTAATGTTTTCGTTGCTACATTGAAATTGTTTCGGTTTTTGCAAATAAATGAAAGTGCCCTTCGCTTTTCCACATTTTATTCATATGCTCTTCAAAAGGCACGTGTTTATTAAAGCAGTTTGACTGATTTAGAAATTGGGATGTTACAAGTATCATTTTATTAGTTTCTTCCTTTATTTGATACGTGTATCGTTTTGATCCCATGAATATGCATTGAATTTTATATGGATTTATTTAGTCTATATTGTCATGCTGTCATTTCAGATTAGATGTCTTTTTTCTATTCTTATTATTTCATCCATTTCATTCAATTTGCGCCGGTGAAGAAGTTTAATATCATTGGCATACATGACTATTGTGCATTCATTCGTAAACTTGGTAATATCAAACAATGAAAAGGGTAGGAGCAAAGACTAAATCTTGTGGTACGCCATACTTGACTGCCTTACTGCTGGGGATAGAATTTTTTATTTTGACGGATTGGCATCTTTCTGTAAGGTAGGCTTCGAACCAAAATTTATTTACATTAACTACATTCAGTTCAAGTAATTTGTCATGACTTAGTGTGTCAAAAACTACAGAGAGGTCTAACAGAGAGAGAAGGCCAAATATTATTTCACTGTTCTCAATTGTTGCATAGATTTCTTCATTTCTTGTTAGGAATGCTGTCTCAGTAGAAAGATTTTTCTGTATCCATGCTGAGATTGTGAAGATAGGTTATTTGATTCAAGATGATCGGTTAACCGACTTGCTACACCTTTCTAAAGTTTTAGAGAAACTGTTATGAAATCTGCAGTATATTTTGTCATTTTTATATATGCGTGCTGCAACTTCGCTTCGCTATTTAAGAAATACTCCGCTAACTCTCGAAGTTATTGACAGTCGTTCATAGATAGGCAAAAGTTACTCAGAGAATTATGAATGAATGAATCTTTGTGGAAATAAATATTACAATAATTTCAGCAAAGACCATACAGTTGCTAACTGGACTATTGATATTTATTTTTCCGGTTTAATTTGGCCCTTTAAGCTTTAGGAATTACTGAGCTCTGATTAATTTAAGATAAAACATCACTTCATAGGTAAAGATTAAGAGGAGACGCCTTTGGCACTTTGGTGGCGCTGATTGGGAGGCTCTCAGGCAGTACTTCTCTGGTTCCCCATGGAATGATTACTGCTTCCGTGGCCGAATGCGCGGAGTGCATTACGGAGGTGATTTCCTCAGGCATGGAGGCGTACATTCCATGTTCTATTCCTACTACTAATACAAAAAAAAACTAACTTGGTTTAACTTTGCTTGTTCTAATGCTATCCGCAACAGAGAGGAGGCTTTCAGAAGGTACCGTTATCATCCAGCTCCTGACTCTCACGCAGCTATTTCTGTCCGAAATCGTGCAAAATCTGTTCTTCGACTCGCCAATAATCCCTTCATCAGACAAAAATGTGAAAACCTATCAAAGTCTAATTCTAATCTCGCTCTTTCCTAGCCAAGAACCTTTCCAGCAACTTTACTTCTTTCTCTCCTTTTTTCCATTCCATTCCGACGACTCAGTTGCCATCTCTTCTCCTGATAAAGTTCAACTCTTAGCTCAAACTTCCGCCTTCAACTCAACCCTGGACGATTCCCGTGCTGTTCCTCCAGCTCCTCCCTCTGACTTAATTATTTCTGAAATTAGAATCTCTTCCAAAGATGTTTTTTCTGCCCTCTCTAGGCTCAACTCTGGGAAGGGGCACGGTCCTAATGGAGTGGGGCTTTCTGGTTTAGAGTGGTTCTAGTTTAGGGGGTTTCCCGAACACCCCCTGGATCTGCCACAGCCCAGTTAGTTGCTGTCTTTGTACATGGGTCTTGTTCACTCCTGTATGGAGTTTGCTTCTCACGTGTGGGGTGGCTCAACCCACACAGCTGTACTTGACCGGTTGGATCAAAAGCTTTGTTTCTTCGCCGCACTGTTGCCTCATTCTCTTTACTGTTGCTATTATAACGGACACTGCTCTTCTGAACTCTGTAACTCATAGATTCCCGACCTTTTTTACTAAGTTTCCTCCCAGCACACTTCAGGCTAATAATCCCCCGCCCCCGCAAAAAAATAGTATGAAAAGATACACATTTCGGAATTGTGGTTTATTTTACGCTATAAATAATAGAAATATATAGTAAAATGTTAATAAACACATCACTAAGAAGGCTGAGCGTGTTTTCTTTTGATTAAATTGTTAATACGTGGCTGAGTACAGTTGAGAGAGACTCGAGCACCCGGCTCGACATTCGGTCTGTTTGAGTTTCGTTTTAATAACACCAATTTGGTTAAATGCAACCTCACCTCGAGGAAAACTCGCCCACTATGTCGCATGTTGATTCGAAAAAAAAACAGGCCAAGATTATTATAAACTTGTATGTCCGGCGGCGTATTCGTTTTTCCCGCCTGGTTTTGAATGCCCAACTGATGTATGGCTGCACCATACATGTCGCTCCAAACGCGAGCGGCTGGCGGGAAAGCGGCGTCCACCCTCGGTTACCCACAGACCATCATGGGAAGAGGTTACACATCGACCTCGCTACTCGCGGCACGTTGTTTAATAGGAATTATTTGTGTACAGTGTAGTGCAGTTGGGTAGGAGCAAAGATGTAACGAAACTACCAAAGCGGCGCTGAAGGCGAAAACTAGCACAAGAAACGGCTAAAAAGACTGGGAAACACTCCAAATTACCTTAATTTTTCGTTAAAAAACAAGCGACAGAATCAGAAGAGGGTTCTATCATATCTTGCACCAGCTGCTGTTCCTACTGCAGAAGTGGACAACCTGCAGATGCTGAAACAGACCTTGCTGAGGATAAGGACATGTGCTTGATACAGCAGCAGGTAGCGCCACTGCATTTGCTGCAAAATGACCCAGCACTTTGGCCAGATAAAATTAGTGACGTGCAAGTTTCTATTTCCTTTTTAAAGATTGGAGCCACATTTGCTTTCTTCCAATCCTCTGGAATTTCAGTACATATCAATGATTTATTAAAAATAATTTCTAGTGCCTGTGCTATATTCTTTTTGGCAGCTTTTATGACTATTGGATGCATTTCATCTGGCCCTGAAGGTTTTTCCATTTTTAATTTATCTATTGCTTTTAGGATATCTAGTTTTGTTACCCTTAATTCATTTATTTCTCTATCTTGTCCTGGTAGTATAAGATCAGGAATGTTATTTAAATTTTCATTTGTGAATACTGATGAGAAGTATTTGTTTAGTTCTTCAGTTATTTCAAGATCATCTATAGTTTAATCGGTAATTGTATACAATATCCCCCTCACCTCAGTTTCTAATAAAAATTATTGCAATGCGTAGAAAATAATAAATAAAACCTTTCCTTTAAAAAAATTTTTCGGTCGATCATATTTATGGAGATATTTGCTTCTGAAATTTTAATTAACGATATCCATTTGACGTGACGTCACATGAAATGCGACTCTCTCTCATAAAATATTTTTCCTGATTGGGCTATTTTTTCGCTACTCTGCGACTTAATTACTTGGTTGGTTTTTGTTCTGGCTATATTTTTTTTCTAATTGGATTCAGTTTGGTCGTGTTTGTGATAGAATTATGACGTGCTGTTCGTGTGGTTTCGACTTTGAGAACTTGATTCATGTGCCTTAGATGAAGACTAAAAAAGTGCATAACTTAACATGTTATTACATTATCATTTGTATAAGTTAGGTCTCGGGATACGGGGCTCCGCCCCCGTAAAGATCACGCATCACAAATTGATCGGTATAGGGTTCACTTTGTGATGCGTGATCTTTACGGGGGCTCCGCCCCCGTACCCCCGAGACCTAAATTATACAAATGAATGATAATGTAATAACGTGCTAAGTTATGGTAATTGTGTACAACATCCCCCTCACCTCAATTTTATGAAATTGACTTAACAATCGATGTAAAACCTTTATTTATAGCATGTAATTACTTTATTTAACGTATCCCATTAGGGTATATCTTAAGGTTAGGTTAGGTTGGGTTGGGTTGGTTTCCGAAAATAAATAAAATAATTACATGCTATAAATAAAGGTTTCACATCGATTGTGAAGTCAATTTCATAAAATTGAGGCGAGGGGCATGTTGTATACAATTACCGTTTTATCATCTACAGTATATGGAGGGGGCCAATTTTCTTTTTCACTCTACTTTTCAAATTGAAGTGACTGAAAAACTTCTTAGGATTGTTTTTTGAATTCTTGGCTCGGCTTTTTTCCAGGTCTCGTTTGCTATCTCTGATTGCTTTCTTGCAAATGCTTTTTACTTTTTATATTTCGGAGTCGGTGCCATTTTTAGTTCTTTTGAATTTCTGAAATGCTTTTGTTTTTTCTCTGATTGCTCTTTTTACATTGCAATTTATCCAAGGTTGTTTTTTATTTTTTCCAGTTCTGATTTTCCACTGGGGAATATGCTTCCTTTGTATGTTCATTATTATACTTTTAAATTTTTCCCACATACTAGTTACTGTCTGTTCAGGCTGTAGAATATCTCTCCAATTTATTAGACACAGATCATTTACTAGTCCATTTATATTTCCTCTTTTAAAATCTGGGATTTCTACTTTATTTTCACTTGGTCTTGAATTACAAACAATATTAAACCGAAGGATACAATGATCACCTGAACCTAGTGTTTCTGAAACTGAGATATTCTGGAAGGTATCTGGATTATTTATTAGAATTAAATCTAGAATGGCATCGGCCCTGATTGGCTCCTTTACTAATTGGGTTAAACCGTTCTCAGTTATACAGTCTAAGAAACTCTCATTACTTTCTGGTGTTTGTAATATTTCCCTGTCTATATGCCTATAATTGAAATCTCCAACAATAATAATATTGCTTGTCATTGCTTTATTTATTTCATCAATAAGTTTGTTTTCTACATACTTATTTTCTTTTCTACGTTTGGGGATTCCTCCAACTGAACATCCCTCAGGTGGTCTATAGATACCCCCTATCTTGATTTTCCTGGCATTTTTATGCCCAATATCTATCCATACAGATTTAACTATTTCTTCTTTAACAGAGGTAATTTCAATTGGATTCAGATTTGTCTTGGCATAAATAAATACTCCGCCACCCTCTGAATATTTATGTTCATAATAAAAAAGTTCATAGCCATCATTTTCATAAGTAATGGTATTATCTCTCTCACTAAATGGACTATTTGGTATCGTACTGAATTTTGTCCAAGTTTCAGTGACAATCATAACATCAGGATTTTCAATACCTATGTATGCCTTGAATTCATTTATTTTATCTCGGATACTTCTTGCATTTACATAGAAAAATGACAAAGAACCCTTGGAATATTTTGCTTGTAATTTAGTCTGGTTCTTGTTCTGTGATGGTATATTATTTGCGTCTATTTTACTTTCTTTGTTGACCTTTTTCTTTTGAGTTTTAATTATATTTTTTATTAGTTTATTGTTATCAAGAGTTGGTATTTGTACTAATTTGGCCTATTCCTTTGGTTGGTATTATTATAGTATTACACCCGTCTAACGTCCAGCAATTATTATATGTTCATTAAGTAGATTTTTTAATTCTAAGACACTTTCCTTCTATAGCGTTT
The DNA here is from genome assembly GCA_023014485.1 of Bathynomus jamesi. Classification (NCBI taxonomy): domain Eukaryota; kingdom Metazoa; phylum Arthropoda; class Malacostraca; order Isopoda; family Cirolanidae; genus Bathynomus; species Bathynomus jamesi. The sequence continues at coordinate 41,918 of JAJOZX010004463.1, forward strand.
CCATCGCAAATGCTTCGTTTTCGAGATATAAACATTTTTTTGGTGTGTATCTAGTGTGTTCCTACGTTCGTTTGTGTGTTCGTACGTTCGTGTGTGTGTTCGTTTGTCTGTTCGTTACATGTCTGCCCAATCACTGCGCTCCATCCATTTCGAATTTGAATTACTTTCGTACCGGAATGGAACACTCATTCCACTCATTCAGAAGTACATTAGGCCTGGCTCTGTGATTTATAGTGATTCCTGGGCTGCCTACAAGACTATAAGTGATTTAGGTTAGGATAGGTTAGGTTAGGTCAATTTTGAAGATGAAATTTATGTTTTTCCTATGGTTTTTGATGTGTTTTAAACGAATCTGACCTTCAAAACCGTCGGAAATGACTCGTTTTCGATTGCCGGCTGGGGGGGAGGGGGGTTATCTAAAAAACGAGTCATTTCCGACGGTTTTGAAGGTCAGATTCGTTCAAAGCACATCAAAAACCATAGGAAAAACATAAATTTCACCTCCAAAGGGAGACGGGTGTAATACTATAAATTTACCCTTTGGTTTTTATTCAATTATATGATACAATCTTTGATAGTAAATCAGTCCCTTTACTATTAAGGTGAATTTCATCTCTGTTGTAGAACTCTCTTATTTTGTAAAATTTATCCCATAGTTCGATATATGTAATTTCCATGCTTTGACATAGTGTCTTAAGCTCACTATTTATATATAGTGCTTGTGAGTACCACTTATTATTCTCATGTATCCTGGGCAGGGTTGCCAGATGTAGGAGAATTCTCCAAAAATAGGAAAATGGAATGGGCTGCGGAGAAAAAAATTCTCCTAAAATTAAGTAGGAGAATTTTTTGGAGAATGAAAAATAACTTTAGGGGAATGCTGGAATTCAAAGAAGTCTTAATGTTTTGCCTATAAATTTTTTTATTTTTATAATTTGACTATTTAAAGTTATCAAATGGCAATACCGCACATTTTGGGTAAAAAATGCTGGTTAGTGAATAACAGCACTGCCGCGCTTTGTCTTCATATTGCTAATTATATGGGGTCAACGTACTTGGGCCTACTTTTTGTCATACATAAGTTTTGATTTCTGAGATGGCAAAAAATAAAAATTATCGTAAATTTTGTTCTCTTGCAATACAACATAACCTTTTCATGCATGCTGCTGGCTATACTATTAATGAGTTTGTCTTTTTGTCTTGATTTAGTACCATATATATATATATACACAGTGATGGGCATCGATACATGAAAATCGCTAAAGCGATACCAATACATCGATACATGAAGAACGTCTTAGGCGATACCGATACTTTCTAGATGTCTTAAGCGATACCGATACCGATACATGTATCGCCGGTACATTTTTATAATTATTCATTTAATATGTAGGTATTAGATATTATTGTTTATACTAGTAATTTGTACGCACTGTAAGTAAAATCAACGACATTTTAATGGGTTTTATAGATGTAAATAAAAACAATTGCTTTATTTAATGAAAGTATATTTCAATTTTGTAGGATACATGAATGACTGAAAATATTACACTAACAATTAAAAGTAATTACTATTACCCTTCAAAAATACCAGCTGGCTAAACATCTGGTCAGACAGTCTATTCCTTTTTGGAGCGTGAATGTGACCAGCCAAACTAAACAACCGTTCTACAGGAGCAGAAGGGCACAAGAGACACAAGCAAGATAATTTAAGACGCTCATCACAATTCGCAATCTTAAAATATTTACCGCAAGTTATTAGGACTGATTTTGACCAGTTGGTATCTTTAATTTTATGGAAATGATTTTCTGTCGCGTCATTTTCACCAGGTTGTTCCTTTTGTGGCTCACTCCCTGATGCGTTATTATTACTATTAATATCTTCACTCATTATCGCACAACTACTCGGCGTGACGTCTACTTAATGAGTGACTGATTGATAAGAAATGCCTCGGGGGACCAAGAGGAATCGCTGCGTTACAAGTATGAACCTGTTTAAACTCAACACCGAGTGGGCGTGGCCTGTTGCAACACCAATGAGCATTTCTATATTATGGTTAATTAATCTCAATAACACAAGTACAAACGTGTTTAAACGTTGCGCCGTACTGTGTGACGTGACCAGTAGAGTAGTACTGTCATTAAATAAATATTTAATAATATTATTATTTGTATATTCATAAATATAACTCAGTAGTGTCATATTATAACATCTATTTAAATATTTAAAAATTCTTATTAATGTATCGATGTATCGATTTTTTTCGATACGTTTAAGAAAATTGACCTTAGCGATACCGATAAATCGATACTTTTGTCAAGTAGCTAAAGCGATACCGATACAAAAGTATCGATCGATACGTATCGGCGATACATGTATCTAGATACTGCCCATCACTGTATAATATACACACAGGCCCGTATCCAGGCGGGCACGTTTAATAATATAATTTTGTATAAGACGCTGCTGAACGTCAAAAGAAGAGCAGCGTAGTCAGCAAAAATTTAATATAAACAAGGGTATTTGAGTCTAACAAAGCTAAAGTGATGTTGTTTGTGATCTGGCAACCCTGATCCTGGGAATTATACCTGTGATAGATGTTTTAAGGTTAGGTCTCCGTTCCTTCAACTTCGTTAATAGCTGTTTATGACTCCATGATTTCTTCGGAGTGCTTACCCTTTATATCATTTCCACCTACATGTATAACAATATTCTTTTGTACAGTTAGGTCAATACTAGATCCTTTTTCTATAATTTTATTACTAATGCTATTTATCCCTGCATCTGGATAACAGTAAGCTATGCTACCTCTAGGTAATTTAGATCCTAGGCTCCTCACTTGAGTCACCTATAACAGATGCTGGTTGAAACACACATACTGCATAGCTTTAGAGTGCCTAGGTCTATATGAGTCTGGATTATTCTTGCTAAAATTTTGTTTTATAGAAAATGAATAAAATCTATTTGTTAATTCTATTAAAACATTTTCATTTGGTTTTAAAATCCTTGGTTTCCAGGTTTTCTTTGGCATTTCCCACTCATTTGGCCTATTTTGCGTTGATCTAGGCCCAACTAAAACATTGGGTTCAGGCTGTTTCTAAGTTTCAGCCTCATTTACAGTATTAGGCCCAGGCCAAACTTGAACTGCAATATCTCTATAAGTTGGTATGGCCTCTCCCTCACTAATAGACCCTCTGGACTTAAAATTTTGGTAATTATTCGTTTTAGTGCTTTTTCTCCTTTCTGAACCAAAACATTTTTCTTGTGTTTTTTGGTGTGATTTGTTCAAATCTGAACTTCGTTTCTTTGGGAAATGAGCCGTTTTTGAGAAATTTTAAAATTGAAAATTTCTCAAAAACGGCTCATTTCCCAAAGAAACGAAGTTCAGATTTGAACAAATCACACCAAAAAACACCAGAAAAATGTGTTTTGGTTCAGACTTAACCTAACTTAACCTAACCTAACCCGCGTTTTTTCGCAATTTCTAACCTTCAATAGCAGCGTTGGGATGTTTGTACAAATCAGCGACGACCAACAGGAATAAATAGACGATTTCGCCAGGCCCACCAATTTGAACTTGTTGGCCTAGCCAATGCTCACAGACATCGAACTAAAAGGAACACTTTTTTTTCTGCCGTGCTCGTCCCGTGTCTTCTTTTTATTACAGTACTACACTTGTCACAAAACCACATCAAGTTGATGTTAAGCTTAGAAGCAGTCATGGTGGGATTTTAAATAGCTATATTATTGCAACGAAACATGATAATGAGATGAAACAATGCCAAATTTAAGAACAACTCTCAAAGTTGTATCTTATAATTACTCTAGGCTAAGCTTAACCTTTATCTCGTAGTTAGTCTAGGCTGTCCACATGCCTATGTTGAACATGAGCGTAATAGCCCGAAAGTTAATGTGTGGTGTGCTCTAGCACGAGATCGAGTGATTGGCCCATTTTTCTTCGCGGAACCCACTGTGACGTCACACAACTACCTCGCTATGTTGGAACATTTTGCAGTACCCCAATTTATTGACAATAATGTCATCTTTCAGCAAGATGGTGCTCCTCCGCACTATGCCAACGTTGTTCGAGAATTCCTTAATGAAAAATTTCCACAGAGATGGATAGGAAGAGGAGGATGGAAGCCATGGCCTCCACGCTCTCCGGACCTGACACCTTTGGACTTTTATTTGTGGGGTTACGTCAAGCAAAGCGTGTTCAGTGTACCCATTAGGGATATTCATCACTTGCACGAGCGAATCACGGAAGCTATCGCATCCGTCACTCCTGATGTTCTTGGGCGTGTGTGGCTGGAATTGAATCACCGCCTAGATGTCTGCAGGGCTACCAGAGGAGCCCATATCGAACTACGTTAAATAAAGTTATTCTTTTAGAGTTGTTCTTCAATTTGCCTTTTTTCATCTCATTATCATGTTTCGTTGCAATAATATAGTTATATAAAATCCCACCATGACTTTACGGACACACTGTATATCATTTGTAAGGCCTTTGCAGCTTATGTGATACCAGTCATCAGAGCTATCACATGCAATAGGCCAATAGCTCTCTCTTTACTCTTAACTTCCTTATTACAAACTCTACAGTCACTGGCAAAACCCATTTTTGTAGGGTAGGCTATGTTGCTAAGTTAGGTCCTAGGCTTAAAAATTTTGTTGACTCACCAACTTTGATACTATCAAGTTATATCAAAATAGTTACTCAGTTAGGTCAAGTGGGAGTTTTACCTTGTGGGTGCTGGAGACGCTGTTTCTTATACATTTTGCCAGGTACCATGGAGTGTGACAGGTGTACCCAGGGCCGCCGCTTCCATTAGGCGAGGTTAGTAAATGCTAAGGGCGCCAAAGATCTGGGGGGCGCCAGCGCCTCCCGCCCTGTGCACGTCTGATAGTATTATGTAAGAACAACATGAAAAAAATAATGAAGGAATGAGAAGCATAGACAAATGATGAAAGGTTGTACGACGTATGTACACCGGTTTAGCTTGACTGATATTTACATAATTAACTTATTCATCTTATTGGGTCATTATAGAACTTTCACTATCACGACCTTTAACCCTTTAGGGACGGAAGTCGTAAATAAGCGATTTAAAAATGTTGCGCGCACAGACGGGAGTCGTCAATAAGCGACTCGGCTTATTTACGGCTTAATATGAGTTCCGGGAGTCGTCAATAAGCGAATAACTGTTTTTTGTGACATATGCCCTTCTTGCTTGGAAAAAACAGTAGATATGTCCTTTTTGCACGCATATTTTAGCACTTTTGAGCGTTCTGATTTGTTACTACATATGCCTCGCTTTACTCGCTGTTTTGATTGGTCATGACACTTTCTTGAACTGTGAAATGATTTTATAATAAATGTATGTATTAGCAAATTAAAATAGATCAGTGTAAGGCAAATAGTTTCTTCAATATGGTACCTTGATTACTTTGTGGGCAAACCCAATCGTGAAGTGGGAGGCCGGTGGGGGCGCCAGCTGCAGTCCTGCTAAGGGCGCCAAATAGGCTGGCGCCGGACCTGGGTGTACCCAAAGCTATCTCAATGTTATCACGAACTTTAATGGGAAGGATGATTTAACACTGTAACACCTGTTTAGGTTAGGTTAGTTTTTGGTTAATATTGGTTATTTCACCCAGTCACACTCGGTTAAAACAATATCATATATTGAATCCCCATTAATAACACTGGTATGCATATGAAATTTTTTTGTCTGCTGTGAGGGTTTTTTCAACTCATTATATAATTCGACCATGCTGAATTCGAAAATGACATTGGTTTTCCTCAATCAGGTCAGGTTTTTTCTCTATTGGCCATTTATTATAAGTCCAATTTTATCCCCAAATTTATTGATTTTTTTAGCTTAAAACTGTAGATACGAGTAATATTATAAGAATACTCGTGAAAAATGAAAACATTGTGTGAATAAATACTTTTATTCATACAATGAATATGGAAAAAAGTTTATTGAGGAAGGAATGAAGTTTTTTTGGCTTTCCGTCTGTGTTTTTCTTCGGGCACGTCTCGCTTCAAACACCAGCAATAGTCCGCCAGCATATTGATATCCCAGTTTCCCCTGGTACCTCTCTTCCATTATTTTGATATCTTGGTGAAATCGTTCACCCTGTTCCTCACTATAATCCCCGCAATTTTCAGGAAAATAGTCCAAGTGGGACCACAAAAAGTGCATTTTTATGGACATGCGCGACCCATGAGCTTTGAAAGCTTCCATCGAGTTTTCGACAACGAACTCGTATTCTGGACTTCTACGCTTGCCAAGAAAATCAGTGACAACTGATTTGAATGCCTGCCAGGCATTCTTCTCAGTTGGAGTCATTGCGTTTTCGAACTGAGTATCCTTGATCAAAGTTCGAATTTGAGGACCATCAAAAACCCCAGCATTTAGTTTAGCATCAGATATATGAGGAAATTTACTCTCGAGATATCGGAATGCTGAACCCTCCTTATTCATTGATTTGATGAAATTTTTCATCAAGCCCAGCTGAATATGAAGTGGTGGGAGCAAAATTTTTGTTGGTGGTACAAGGGGCACTGAAACGACATTATGCGACCCAGGTTCAAAATTCTCTCTGGATGCCCATTCACGCTGTGCATAGTGCTTTTCATCCGCTCGGCTATCCCATTTGCAGAGGAAACATGGGTATTTCGTGTATCCCCCTTGCATTCCCAATACAAATGCCACAATCTGAAAAAAAATGGACTGTATCACTTCTGTGGGGAAGTTAAGTGTTCTTATACGCTCTCAAATAACCTTTGGAAAAACAACATAGTCAATAGCAATAGTTTACTTATGATATTAGTATTAACTTCAAATCTCCACAGATCCTCCAGTTATGTTGGTCGTATAAGAGAGCATCCAGTAAAATTTTCATGTTATCGTAGCCAGAGATGGCACGATCTTGATCTTCAAGATCAGATCGTGATCTTGAAGATCAAGATCGTGATCTGATCTTGATCTTGAAGATCACTTTTATTATGGTGATCTTGATCTAAGATCACTTTATTTCTTGTGATCTTGATCTTGAAGATCACTTTAGACTTCAAGATCACTTTTAATTTCAGATTCTTAAATATGCCGCTATGCGAATGTCATTTGTTTTTTGTCCAAGCGACATCTGGTGGCAACTTTGTTCAACACCGACTGTTTATGTTTTCTGTTAGTTGGGTGACTTGCGTCATGCGTGGGCTCATGGAAGGTGTAGTTGCTGTGGAATTTAGGCTCGTAAAAAGTGTAATTTACTGTGCAATTATGTTAAAAGTGTTCTATTAATATATTATTATATATAGGCATAAAATATAGCCTATAGGTCCGTATTCATAATAAATTAATTCTAAACATATTTTATTTACAGATTGAATTTTTTAATAATGAGTGCAATTTTACAACTTCAACAGGCTCCCAAGGGAACCAAATATTCTAGGTTGTCACCAGAACAGTATTCAATATATTTAGATAACAATGTTGGTAATAAGGATCAATCTGTGCTATTGAACGGAAAATATTTTCAAATTGTCGAAAAAACTGGAAACAGTATCAAAGTTATTTGTAGGCAGTGTACAAAGAAAACTACAATTCTGTCTGCTGGCCTCGACTCAACAAGCAATCTTCTGAGGCACCTCAGGGTTAGTACTACTTAGTAACTAAGTAGTAAGTAGCAACATTAACATAATGGTTCAAGTCATATTTTAAGTGACTGGTGCCATACAAGACTAATGCTACATTTACATAGACGTCCATTTGAATATATTGTGCACTTCAGATATTAATAGATTATGGACTAGTAACTACATTAAAAACTGCCGATATCCAACTATAATAAAACGCCAGGTGTATCTGTCTTTCTCTCTGTCTGATCCATGTCTGTAATTTCTCCTATTTAGTTACTGAAGGACGAAATTCGGCTTTCAATTTAACATAGGATAAAAATGCACTGATCATGGTGAAAATAATTTTAGTTAAAGATAACAAAATTTTAGAATCTTGTTAAGTATTAATTTCAACTAGAAGTTTGATACTCTGATAAATATTATACAGGGTGTTCAAGAAGTCTCTCCGCATGATAATAATTTATTTTCTTGTGCAGAAACTACATTCGGATCTTTTGGGTGAATATGAATCGGAGAAGAAATCTCGCAAGCGTCCAGCTAAAGAAGAAGATGCCAGCGGCAGCAATGCTGGCCCTGCCAAAATTGCCAAGCAGTCAACACTAAGCATGTTCCACATTTCCAAGCAAAAACCAGGACCACCAATATGCAAGGATATCCTTGAAAAGAAGATTCTCTCGCTTGTGGCTAATGGGCTCCTACCATTGAGCCTAGTTGAACTACATGAATTTAAGGATCTTCTTTCATGTTAGTATAACTCAAATATTTTGCTATTTTTTCCATAGCTAATATCTGATTAAAATAATTAATCATATTATTTGTATGAACATTAGACTATCGCTAGCCTAGCTAAATATTTTGATATTTTTTCCATAGCTAATCTATTGTATTTGTTTTAATTTTTAAATATTTTTTTCAGACGTCAACCCGGCTGTTCAGGTGCCATCTAGACGCACCCTGGCTAGATCTCTTGCAACAACAACCAGTACAATGAAGGAAGACATACAAGCAAAACTGGCAGCAGTTGACCATGTGTGTGTTACATGCGACATATGGTCAACTAATCACCGCAGTTTCATGGGAGTCACTGCGCATTGGGTATGCTATTGATTTAGTGTATTATTTTTATATAATTGATAAATTGACCATTGGTGATAGACTGATAGTCTGATAGACTTATAGTATAATCTTTTCAATTATTCGACATGTGTTCCTCATTCATTAATTTGGTGAGTCTTCATTTTGCTGTGATTCACAGTAATTTCACACTAATTCACTGATTCTGTCATCTGTCATTGTGTCTGATTCACAGCAAAATGTGGAAGAGTCCATATTCACAGGCTGTGAATATGGACTCTTCCACATTTTGCTCTTATGGGATGGGTCACTGATGTGGTGGTATGGTAGGCGACTCATCGCTGAATTGCCTCCTTTATATCACATAGTTCTTCTCTTCAATGTTTGGTGGCGCAGTTTAGCTGGTGCGTGTCTAACCAATATTATTAAATTAAGCTTAAAAAAATGTTCATACAAACATTGATTTTATATTCTTACATTACAGATCAATGATGACTTGTCGCGAGGATCAGCTGCACTGGCATGCCGAAGATTTCGTGGAACACATAGCTTTGATAAAATTGCTGGAATATTGGACAGGATCAACTCGGAGCATGGTTTATCTTATAGAAAAGTTGTATCTACAGTCACCGACAATGCATCGAACATGGTGAAATGCTTTAAAGAGTTCGGTGTTCGTGTTCAGAATCGTACTGACGACATTGATGAAGATGATGCAGATGAAGATGATGATGAAAAAGATTCAGATGAAGAGGTTATCATCAGCAACTTTCCTGAACATTCAGGAGAGCATGGAGAGGAGTCAGTGAAACTATCATCCCATATTCGATGTGCCTCCCACACATTGAACTTGGTAGCAACAACTGATGCAGATAAAGGACTGAATTCACCTGGACTAAAGAAGATAAAGCATTCTGCAATGGGAAAATGTTCGGCGCTGTGGAATGCTGCTGGTAAACCCAAGTCAGCAGAAAAAATACAGGAAATAACTGGCGTCCAATTTAGGTACCCATGCGTCACCCGATGGAACTCAATGTACGACTCATTAAGCCAAATATATAAACATAAGAACGACGTGAATGTAGCTCTTGAAGAACTGAATCTACCCATCCTCAAAGACAATGAATTGGAATTTATTTCAGAATATTTGTCTGTTCTAAAACCAATTGCAGCAGCCCTCAACAAATTACAGGCAGAGAAAGAATGCTACTACGGTTGTCTTCTTCCAACAGTCCTAGTGACTCAAGATGCCCTCGCAAGATTGGAGCCTATCCAACCAAACGACCTGCGCTTGAGACACTGCATGCCATTACTGGCAGCAGTCGTCTCTGGCTTCAATGCCAGATTTGGTCATTTTTTGTCGTTGAGCCCCGAGGTAACTGATGCCGTTTTGGCCTCAGTATCTCATCCGTATTTCAAACTTAGATGGATATCATTGTTGCAAGGGCCTAATTTCGGCGATCATGAAGCAATCAAGTCTCAAGTAAAAGACAAGCTGCAAATGGCTGTAAGAAATTGTAATTCTGACAGCAGTGGTAATAGTTCGGTGAACTCAGACTCATCATCTGAAGACGATTTCTTCAGAACTATGGACGGCTCATTCTCTGCTCCTAACAACAAGGAAGACTTGGAAGTCCTCAATTATTTGCAGGACACCAGTAAGGCACTCGACTCTTTAGATAGGTATCCTGCTATAAAGAAGATCTTCAAGAGGTATAACACCACGCTACCTTCCTCTGCACCAGTGGAACGGTTGTTTTCGTTTGCTGGCATGGTTCATAGCCCCAAACGAAGTCGTCTCTCGGATGGTAACTTTGAACAATTGGTTTTGCTGAAAGCAAATGTTTACAGCGGTTGAACATTAAATTAACACTCTTAACTTGCGGTTTTTACCCTTATATTGTCAGTAATTGCGTACTGCAGTAAAACTGTAAAATTAAATTCTATGTAAAAAATGTTTACTTATATATGCTGACCATTCATTGATATGGGTTATGGACCTGGTGAAATGAGAATTGAGAAAAATAGAACTAAAAACTATATGTAGGTCATTTAATAGTTTTTTCTTTGCTGATAAGTTATGATAATACTAAGTTTTAAGTTTACCACCTGAAAAACTGAAAGGGGAATCGTCAATCCCCGTGGTTTAGATCAGGTGACATGGGTAGGATGCGATGCTTGTATTGCCTCAGCCCTCAGGGGAGTATTAGGAGTGATACTTTTCAGGAGTGATTAACAAAATAATTTGTTTTTGTTTACTCTACAAGAGTACAACTTTTTTCAATTCATATAAAAGTGATCTTAAAAAGTGATCTTGAAAAGTGATCTTCAAGATCACGATCTTGATCTGGATCTTCAAGATCACATTTTTCTGGTGATCTGATCTTGATCTTCAAGATCACATTTTTCTGGTGATCTGATCTTGATCTTCAAGATCACATTTTTCTGGTGATCTGATCTTGATCTTCAAGATCACCAAAGTTGGTGATCTTGCCCATCTCTGATCGTAGCTCTCAGTAAGTTGTACGGAATGTGCTACAGGGACTGATGCAACCCTATTCCAATGTTGAGAAGTACTGCTTTCAAACTTCGTTTAGACGAGTCTATAAATAGCCTCCATTCTGATGCGTTATATGGCAGGCCCAAGGATTCGATTAGCCCTCAACATTGCAGCAGTACACTAAGAAGAGGTATTTTCGTGCACTGCAAAAAACTTGCGGAATTCTTCCTCTCGTTTCCTATACCAGGAGAATGTTGTTCCCGGAGCCAGCAAGTTGTCCTCTCGAAGTCGTGAGCCCAAGATCTCGGCAGCTAATTTGGAAAGTCCTAAATCCCTGGTAAGATCATTAAGTTTGGCCTGGTTGAGAGGCCTCGGCTCATTTGAAGCGGTATTTTGAGGTATATACGACTGGGACTGGTCATTGATTCATCATCAGAATCATCGAAGTCCAGGGTTTGAGGTGGGTCGGGTATTGGAATTCCAGGACCATGGGGTACAGGTCTCATAGCAGAAGGAATGTCAGGGTATACAACAATGTGTTTATTCTTCTTGTTAACTCCTGAAAATAGAAACACAAAAACATGGATATAAAACTTGCATATGAAATAGAAGAAGCATTCAGACAGTGGCGGCTCGTGAGGGAAGGCTGCGGTCTGTAAGATATGAAATAGGTCGATGGAGTCTGTATATTTCTTTCTTTTTCATTCATATTGTCCCTTCGGGAACAATATGAATGAAAAGAAAGAAAATATACAATCATTGTAAATGTAAACTTGTATAACAATATGTATGTGTAAATGTATTTTCTATAACAATATGTATATGTAAATGTATGATTACCATTATGGTGAATATTATGCTATATATGGTGAATATTACATTATGGTGAATATTATGTCAAGTTTCATACGAGGATTTCAAAATATTTAAGAAAAATAAATTTATAAGCCCACCTTGGAGATTTGTCATGCAGAAATAGCAATCTGTCACGTGATCCTTTCCTTCTCTCCAATCATGGGAATTCCAAAAGGCAAAGATTTCGCTCTGCCTTTGCTCCATCTTCTCAAATTTTCAATGCACGTCTTGCAGCACATATGAGGGGCGAAATTTTTGTCCTGGTCCCCTAGCTTAATTCCAAAGTATGCTCTATACATTGTCTTCACAAATTTAGTGATTTGGGACTGGTTATTTGGCATGGTAACCGTCCCACATATGTAGCAGACAGAGCTGGGCAATAAATACATTGAATGTATTTAAATACTAAATACATGGGAGAAATGTATTTAAATACTAAATACATTTACGAATGTATTTGGATACTAAATACAAAATACATCAATTGTATTTAAATACATTTTAAATACATACAAATTTGCTTGTTGAAGCCATGACACGCACACGATAAAGAAGTCAACCGCTTTCGACTAAGAGTGGCACACAACTGATTGAACTGACACGTTGAAACATGAACCATGCTGTACTACATTGTCGACGCGTCGTATTGTGCTAGTACAGAACGTGTATTAAACCAGTAAAAGTATTTACATTTTTATATTTGAGTATTTAAATACACTGTATTTAAATACTCATTAAAGTATTTAAATACTATATTTAAATATATGAAAAAACAATGTATTATAAATACAGTTCTAAATACACAAATGTATTTAAATACGTATTTAAATACAAATGTATTTAAATACTGCCCAGCTCTGGTAGCAGAATCTATTGGGATCATTTTTACACGCTCTATTCATTATGAAATATTTTATCTATATGCCTGAAAAGTAAAAAAAGATATTATACAAGTGAAACAAGTGATTATAGATGTTACTGTTCCAATTCCGCTTTGACAAAATCACGAAAAATTCTATTTTACTTATGAGGCCATAGCCGGATAACTTGAGCTGATTGAGAAAAACGGATTGCAGATTCGAAATCAGCAGCAAAAACTCTATAAGAATCACTTACAAAACCTTTGACAGCAAAATTGATGCATACCAGTGTAATTAACTAAGAAAATATCCATCTTATCTTGTGCCAATTGGTGTAAATATATTTTTTTGGTAAATTTATAGTATTACACCTGTCTCCCTTTGGAGGTGAAATTTATGTTTTTCCTATGGTTTTTGATGTGTTTTGAACGAATCTGACCTTCAAAACCGTCGGAAATGACTCGTTTTTGAGATAACCCCCCTCCCCCAGCCGGCAATCTGGGGGACCCTGGTGGGAACCGAGAGTTCTCGGGTGGGGAAAATCACAGAAAACGAGTCATTTCCGAAGGTTTTGAAAGTCAGATTCGTTCAAAATACATAAAAAACCATAGGAAAAACATAATTTCACCTTCAAAATTGACCTAACCTAACCTATTCTAACCTAACCAAACCTATCCTAACCAAACGTAACCTATCTACAATGCCACAGTTTCTGGTCTTGACGATATGTACACTCCGTTTTACAATGTGGACACTTCACGACTGTCGGTAGAATACCGTGAGCACGCAGAAACTCAACACTTTTTTCTAAATTTTCGTAGAAAGCGACAATACAGCTGTAATAATCGAACGAGCACGCGTCACACGAAGCCATTCCGGTAGCAAAGTAATTCAAATTCGAAATGGATGGAGCGCAGTGATTGGGCAGACATGTAACGGTCACACAAACGAACACACAAACGAACGTACGAACACACACTAGATACACCAAAAAAATGTTTATATCTCGAAAACGAAGCATTTGCGACGGAAACGCTATAGAAGGAAAGTGTCTTAGAATTAAAAAATCTACTTAATGAACATATAATAATTGCTGGACGTTAGACGGGTGTAATACTATAATAATACTATTTTTTTAATAATTGATTGCTATTTTTTAGCGTTTGATATGTATGTATGTAACTATGTATACACTATTTTGGTCAATTTGTCACTATTTTTTTAGTATTTCTGGCTACTTTTTTTTTAATTCCAATTAGATTCAGTTTGGTTTTTTTTTGAATTTGTGATATGTGATTTCGACTTTGAGGATTTGGCTAAGTTAGGTTAGGTGAAGATATCTCGAAAACTACGCATTTAGCCAGGAAATGGATATCACATTTGTGCAAAACAACTCAAAATTGAGCAGGAAATTTTTTTCTTGTCAAAAAAACCCTACTGGATGTCATAACTGATTTTGACATAGTTTTTTTTTTTTTTTTTACGTGTTTTTAACCGCACATTTTCCCTCTCCTTCAAAGCCCTGCCCACTTTTTTTTTTAATGGGGGGAGATCCAGAAAAACACATTTTCATAGGAAATTAATATCACCATGAAAAAGGAGAAAAAAAATCAATCTAGAAAAACAGATTTGTGTCTGAACCCAGGCCCCATGGGCCACCTAGATGGCGTTTTGCAGGGGACCCCCAAATGAGTAATGCCGCCCCTACAGGCATAGGCTATCTGGGAAAAATATTATAGGTAACGTTTATAGACCAAAGGGTGCATATTCCCTACCATAGTAACAAGGTACGGTACCAGTGCCATAACTGGAACTGCCCCTGCATTTGTGGTATTTTTTCATGCTAATTTAAATACCAATTTTGTACAGAGTTGGGTATGGCAATACCCTTCTCATTTAATTAATTAATAATTGACAGGACCTTTCCATTGCAAACTATTGATTAAGGGGACATTATATAATGAGTATTAAATATTTGCTGATGGATTAATCTTGTTGGTCCTTATTTGAATGAAGTTTCTACCATAAATCTAACTTGGTTCCATTATATACAGGCTCTCTCAGAGGTCCAGAGAGGCCCAGGCCACTTCCAGCTTTTGAGGGCCATAGCTAAAGTCATTTATTACTTTCACTGCAAAACATTATATTCAAACCTGAAAGTTTCTAAATTTGAGGGTTAAATATGGATATTACGGCCTCCACCCAATTTTTATGCCAAAATACATTTTCCTAGTAGTGTATGATGTGCTTTGTACAAATCTGGCCTTCATTTTATGTGGAAATGAACCAATCAAAAGTTATGAGACTTCAAAGTTTTAACATATTTTGGTTCATTTCCCCATAAAATGAAGGCCAGATTTTAACATTGCACATCAAATACTACTAGAAAAATGCATTCCAGTGTCCAAATTGCTAGAGAACCTACCTAACCTAACCAACCTAACCTACCTAACCTAACCTAATATTAGGGTTAGGTTAGGTAGGTTAGGTTAGGTAGGTTCTCTAGCAATTTGGACACTGGAATGCATTTTTCTAGTAGTATTTGATGTAGGCTGACCATATTTACTTGAGACAAAAACGGGACATTGGGATGGCAAAAAAGGGCTGGGGTTATGTAATATTCTGTATTCATGAAAAAGTAAGTACATAAACCGGGACAAAATTGACATTTTTATTAAAACGACGGGATGGCCAGGAAATATAAAACAAACAGTACTGTCCTGTTCAAAACGGTACGTATGGTCAGCCTAATTTGATGTGCAATGTTAAAATCTGGCCTTCATTTTATGGGGAAATGAACCAAAATATGTTAAAACTTTGAAGTCTTATAACTTTTGATTGGTTCATTTCCACATAAAATGAAGGCCAGATTTGAACAAAGCACATCATACACTACTAGCAAAATGTATTTTGGCATCAAAATTGGGTGGAGGCCGTAATATCCATATTTACCATTTGAGGCCCCCCTTAAGCTTGAGTCCCAGACCAAATGGCACTTGTAGCCCACTCTCTGATAGGCCCTGATTATATATATATATATATATATATATATATATATATATATATATATATATAGTAGAAGTCTTTAGAATATAGTAGCTGTACTGTATATATTTGAAGGGAATTGAAATTCAAAGAAAATCAAAATACTGTATACCTAGTAGATAAAATACCAAAATTTTATATCAGTATATTATTAAACAAGACATTTACATTACATTACATTTCATTTGGAAAACCTGAAACCACTGGGTCCTATTGAAGTTATCCAAGTTATGAACTATATTTTATAATAATACTAAAAAAAAAAAAAAAAATCTTGCAAGATGTCCATCTCAAGTCGGCTAACTAACATACAATTATCCACTACCACCAAAGCAGCCTACATAAATCAAGCCAAGAACACACACCATTCACAATCTACAAACTCTTTCATTCGTGAAAGTGTCCAAATTTTTCTTAAAATTTACTAACGAGCTACTGTGTTTACCGCATCATATGGCAAGTCATTCCAAAAATCTACTACTATGACTGAAAAAGTATTTTCATTACATTTCATTAAATTTGGAAAACCTGAAGCCACTGGGGCCTTATCAAGGTTATCCAAGTCATG
This sequence comes from Bathynomus jamesi, assembly GCA_023014485.1. NCBI lineage: Eukaryota > Metazoa > Arthropoda > Malacostraca > Isopoda > Cirolanidae > Bathynomus > Bathynomus jamesi. Next base: position 58,466 of record JAJOZX010004463.1, read on the forward strand.
AGCTGTATTTTATTTTTGTGGAAGAGTGATATCATAACAAATAAAATAATGAGATTTAGGTTAGATCATCTGCTGAGTGCAATACTCAACTTTAATTGATAGTAAACAGATTATTTTCTTTCTTTTAAAGTCAGAGAAAAATTTAACATTTTATATTTTTTTTTTTTTTTTTTTTTTTAGTTCGGGAAGAACCGATTCGCCTCTATTTAAAGGGCATATCTCAGCGGAAAAACAAAGAAAAAGTGAGAGGAAAGACAGAGGAAAAAGAAAGGGTGGAGGGGACAGTCGAAGTGGAAAAAGACCAAGGATGACAAGGACTGCAGGGTCGAGCCCCATCATCCTTGGGTGCTAGGGCCGGGAGGGCGCACGTGAAACCTCCAGGAACAAGCACGTACAAACGAGCACAAAGAGCACTCAAGAGCACGAGCTTAGAACCCCCTTGCGGGGACATTTTATATATATATATATTAATACTTACAGTATATACTTATCACTCGCATAAAAGCTAGGAAGACTAAATTTTGCCAATATTCTGATTGTCATTGCTGATATTTCTATATCAAAGATTCACTGATAGCAGATAAAGAAACTGAAATTAACAGATTTACTTGTACAATTTGTTTTTCTCAACTGTTTTCTATTTTCCTTTCTCACTATGGTACTCAATTTCTGACATAAATAATTAAATATTTAGGTTACTCTGCCTCATACTTTGAAATCATACTCCTCAGTCTTTTGGAAAAAACCTAGTGGGAGGAAAGGAAGTGGTGGAAATAGTTTGATGTTCAGTACTCTAAAAAGATTTGTTTTTGGTCATTGTTTTATATGTAATGCAAATTATTTGCGGCTAGAAAAAGTAGTTTGCGCGTGACAAAGGCCTATAGCAAATTAGTATCAGTGCAGTACATCAGCTAGGTTGGGAAATTTTAATTATCCTAGGTCTACTTCATTTTGAAAAAGTTGAAGTCTTTGTTGTACAGAAATTTGAGTACAGCCATCACTGTTTCTGTTGCTTGATTATATGAAACCAAAATTACCTTAACCCTTTCGAGTCAACTGGGACTTAAAGCATATATGGTACATTACTGTTTTACTAGTTAGAAAATTTAAAATCAGTCTTGAAAGGGTTAATTAAGCAATAAACACTTGGTGTTTAGCAATTGGCTGCTTCATGTTCATAAACCATTCTTAGCTACATTGATAAATATGAAAAGGGATTCACTAATTACACCTTTATAGCCTTTTCACGTAATCAGTACCATAGATGAGTTAGTTAATACATTTAGTGTAAACTGCAGTAACTAGAATAGATATATGTATGGTATGGTTTTAAGTCTTTATCTTTACAAAATTGCGGAACATAGGCCTAATTTTGTAACCCAATAAAGGGCTGTGTTTACTGTAACTGCAGTAACTACTACGGATGTGTAGTACTTATCTCTTAAAGTGAATGATCGCAGTAGCCTCCCTTTAGAGAAATATAGATCATAATCTTGCAGCCCAGTGGTTGGCTAGATGTTCATTATCTTAACAACTAGATAGCTACAAGCAATCAGCCTACTATTTCTTTTTAAACTCTGGGCCTATTGATGCTTATTAAAATCTTAAATGCAAATTTCTAGAAAACCCCCAATCCTCAAACCATAATTGATTCTTGATTCATACATTTAAGGATTAAGGCTTAGGTTTAGATTATAATAATTTTGGAATGGGCATTTAATTTTTTTAATGCATTTTTTAATTAATTTTTTTAATGCATTTGACAGTCTTCATTTGGATCTCTAGGCACAAAGTTAAAGGTGGTGTCTGCATGCATGACTCCAGATTCCTGGGATCTTGGGAGCATTGCTCCAGTAAATTTGACCATGAGAAAAAGTAAATTTGGGTTTGGGTTTTGTTCATCCGCTAGACGTTATGCAATTTTTTTGCGTATACGTTCTTGTACAAACCAATTTTTTTAAATTACAAATTTAGTTATTTTAAGTTTAGTTGGTAATTCCATATTTAACAATTATTTTTATTTTTTGTTAAGCTTCAATGTTTTGATAATTAAAATTTTATTAAAACGTATATTTTTTTAATATAAAATTATCAGGATTGGACTATGTTCCATTGATCTCGGCCAGGTTTGATAAATTGGCCAGATAATTACTTGTGCGGTTTTAAGTAATCCACCATGACTCTAGAATTGAAAAGTTTAGTTAAGTTTAAACTTACTTTTACTTACTTTAACTTACCTACTTTTACTTACTCTTCCTTACTTTTACTAAGTTTAAAGCACTTTACTTACTTTCATTGTACTATATTTACTTACTTTTACTCACTTTTACCATACTATATTTACTAACTTTTACTTATTTGTATTTTTTCAGGTAGTCAATAATCAATAATGGATCCTAATATTGATGAAGTTGGAGAGAAAAGTGAGGGTGTTAAAAGGGGTTACTTTTGTGGTCAATGCAAGAACAAATATTCAAAGAAGCAAAACTGGGAGGAACATTTTAATTCCAAAAAAAATATTTGTTACAATACAAGAGGTCCCAGAGTTTGGGCCCACAGCTTAGATATTGCAGTAAAGAAATACCAGGATGAAGTGCAGCAAAGAGATACGGCAAAGCAGTCATTTAGTTTGTTCACAAAATGTGCTAGTGCTAGACCTCAGAAAAATGAACCAACTTCATCAACTGCTAATCTAGAAAATGAAACTTTTTCACTAGATGTTTCACAGACTGAAGAAAGTGCTTCTCCTCCACCTAAGAAACAAAAGGTAAGTGAGGAATCTGCGCATCAGACTAACAAAACTGCTTTAGAGGAATTTGAAAATTCCCAAATCCAGAAGACATTGAATGCAATTTTGCGCCTAACAAAAGAAACTCACCAAGCTGTTGTGGTTAATAAAGAGAAGAGTCAAAATATGCCTTCAAGTTCAAGTGTTGCATCCAAATCTAATAAAGCAAAAAGCAACAAATTTGACATTTCCATAGCCCATTTAAGCAAGTGTAAATCAATACAAGAAATCCTGAACAATGATTTGATCAAATCTACATTCAAATTGGTGGAAAAGAAGGATCTAGGGCATGCTGTTTATGAGGTGATGAAAACATCTTCTCGGAACACTACTAAACGCATAGAAGACTTATGTGGCAACATCTTATACTACATAATGAAAACAAACACTGCATGGGCTCTATATCCAGTACTTCTAGCTGTATTACATAGGTCAGGTTGTGAGGTTGGAAATTTGAATCATAGCACACATGCGTGCGAGACAATTTGTGAGCTATTAGATAATTAATCAACTTAAAGAACAAACTGTAAAGTGGTTCTTAGAACAAACTTCAGTAACAATAACAGCTGACATTGGACAATTTTGGGATTAAGCATGCTAGTTGTATTAGTTATGAGTGAAGAAGATAAGACTGTAAAACTTGCTGGGATAAATTTAGTACGCAGCAAATCAGGAGTTATTTGGCCAATGAAATTTTTGATGTGTTGAAGTCTCCTAATCACTTGAAACTATCTGAAGAAGCAATTAAATCCAAGGTATCTGGAATGGCTGGAGATGGGGCTTTTTGTAAGGACAACGAGCCATTTAAAAACGAAATGAAAAAGTTGTTTGGAGAAAATTTCAAATTTCGATGGGACTTAATGCATCTTGTGAACAGAGCCCACGTTGATGCATTGAAGAAAATTTGTAAACTAAGTGAGCTTTTAGACTTTATTCAGAATCACTCTTCAAATCTGAGATCAGGCCTTGACTATACCAATATGGTTCTTGACAATATCATTGGTTTTAAGAGACCAAAACTCAAATCTGATACTCGCATGGTTAATTACGAATTTGATCAATTTGACAGATTTGTGGAAAATTGTGTTTTTTGATCATCCACAAGAGAAAGAAATTAGTGCCAAGTTCTATGTATTGATTTCCTATGTAACAAAGATTATGTTGCAAGTAGCTCAAAAAACCACAGTTAGTGCAGAATTTGTAGAAAATATATTTTATAAAGAAGGAGGGAAAACTGTTATGTTAAGAGTGATGGAAACAATTTCCAAATTAGCTAATGGAGGAAATGCAAATGATGTAGTTTCTGAATTTAAGCACGATACCACAGGGCAGCAAAAGGAACTAACAGCTGAGGATTACATCCTAAATGAAGTTTACAAATACATCAAGAAACGTTCTGATTACTACCAGGTTGCTGAAGTTGCTAGACCATCCAGAACCAGATCTGAAAGTAGTTTTACAAAAGACTCAGTGATAAATTGGCTGACAGAATATATAGAACAGCTGTGGAAAGGAATCACAGAGAGATTAAAGCATTTTGATAAAGATGGATCAACTGCCTGGAGTGAAGCACCAGCTGAAGGGACATTCTCCATTCTTGGTTACATTGTTGAACACAAAGGATCCATTAAGCCATCTCATTTGACTAAGCTGTGCAGAATTGTGAAGGAGGGTCCAGCTCCAGGCACTAGATCTGCTGTAATGATCACACACAAAGCCATTGATCAGTGGCCAAGCATACATGGCGGTAAATTCACAACAAATGCCTACATGCAAGGTCTAACATCATCCACTGTTGCTGCTGCAATGAATAAATAAACTTAAGGTGAGTTATAAACTGTACATTATTGTATTATTATGTTTAGCTAAAACAATTTGTAATTGGTATGTCGTCAATTCAAGAGTTTACTATCATTAACCTATCTAGTGGTGTAAGGGGAAAAAAAGTAAATTCAGAGCTGTGCTCCAGTAAATTTTTTCAAATCTGGAGTCATGTCTGCATGAAGCTTATGTAGTCCCTTTTGTGCATACAACTGTCGAAAAGTTCCAACAGACAATTTGGCTAGTGATTTTTACTAGTACTCTCTCAGTAAACACTTGTGCCCTATAAAATGATGTTACTGCCACGACAATTAACTAATAAAACACTAATTTTAATTTCTACAGAGAATGAAAAGGACACGAGTGTGATTGGCATCAATTACTTTCCTGAAAAAAAACTGTTGTAGAAATTGGACCTGTGATTCTGAACAGCAGCCAGTTATAATTTCTCGCACAAGAGGTATGGGGAATTGCATGTACGTGCACATTTTCTGTTTTATCATATTTTACTGTTTAACAAAAGCTTAAATGTTGAAATAAATGCCACGGTACCTAACTTTTGGTGAAGACCTTTATTAAATGAGCTCATATTAGGGTCATTCTCTGTCAGATCAACCAGTGCCTAACACCCTCATCTCTCAGATTTTGCTGAAATTTGGTTTATAGGGAGTTTGTGGGCCCTGAATCCATTTCTGAAATTATAAGGTCAATCCGACCAACGGTTCAAGAGATATGACCTCGGGAAATTTGAGGTCACTTGCGAGGTCACTAACATTTGGCGACCCATAACTTGGGTAATAATGGTCACAATTATATAAAAGTATATATATTTAGAATCAGAAAACGACAAGGAATCCAAATATGCAAGTTTTAGAACTCTAGGTTGAAAAATAAAAAAGTTACACTGTAACCAAAATTTGAGGTCACGATTTGACCTCTGGGGTATCAAATGAGAATTTTTTTTTTAAATGTAAAAAATGAAGGCATAGGCATTGGCTATTAGAATCAGCAAAAAAAAGTTTGTTTATGTTAGTATTTTTCATGTAACTAACATATAAGTGAACACCATATTCATAAGTTGTGCGTCAATTCTACCTATTTTTTCACACTTAAGCTCATAATTTGACCTATAGAAATTAAAATTACATTTTTTTATAGATATAAAAACAAAGGCAAAAAATGTAAAATTGTATTTCACTGCTAATCTACACTGGCAATAATAGTTATAATAGTGAAAGGGGAAGACCTACTTAGAGGATTCATGTGCTAGCCTAATACAATTTTTGCATGCTCGATGCTCTCATCAATTTCTTTTTGTGGAAAAATGTATTGAATTCTGCTGCCTCCTCTTAGGGTAGGACAACTCATTACAGTTAATATATGATGTCCTGGCACTGCACATGAATCCTTGTTTGATGGATAATAATATGCACTTGATCCTGATGACCCAGAGGGATGTAGAAAGTTCACAGTGAAATCATCAAACTCTTCACAATATTCCTCCACAATTCCATACCAAACTTGCATGTCATAAATGCAGCCAACATACTCTCCTGGTTTGACACATTTTAGGTTACCAAGCATTGCAGGTTCATTAGTAAAATGACTTTTCCTTATTCTTTTCTTTTCTCCAATGCCACTTGAAATGGGATACACCATCAGTTCTTCCTTGTTTAGGGGAACAAATCTATGATATTTCTGAGTTCCAGGAATAGCCCTACTATCCTTGAATCGATGTTCCAACCGTTCTTCTGCATCTTTCAAATCAGCTGTAGTTACAAAGAAAAAATTTATCTTCTTGCTCAAGTTTTCTTCACAAAACTGAAACATGTGTTCTGGTGTAAGAATTTGCCTCTCTGTAGTTCTCTGCAAACTGGCACGAGCAGTAGCTCTTTTCACTGTTCCTCCAATCCCATCACATGCATTTTTGCCATGGGATGTAGCAAAGAAGTGCCATTCACAAGACAGACCAAAATCCTCTTCATGGTAACAGAGATTTGTGAAGTTGTATCTGTTCTTATATTGGCCAGCACATCCATCTGAGAAATAGTGCACCTTCTTCAATTGTGGGCATCTGAATTTAACATATGTCATAAGCTTCAATATGAATGAGTAAACCATTATAGTGTTGTGTTTTAGTGATGCAGATAAGAAACAGACACTAAAATGGCTAAGTTCCTGGTCTGCAGATGATCTATAATAGATGACAAAAGGGTGAACTGTACACTGTGAATTGTCCCAGTGAAACCCTTGGGCAGCATCCTGGACAATGAAAGAATAATTCTCAGAGAAATCACCTACTATAACTACCTCGCTCTGAGGTGGTAGTGTTTCTTTCAACTGCTTGAAGTACTGTGATTGTTGCTGAGCAACAAAGTGATGACGAACCATGCGGGATATTTTCATGCTTAGGGATGATAAGTATTCATGAAGTGGCTCCACCTTATCAACCATTGTACAACGGTCAACAGTCACCCATTGCTTGTAAGATATTTCATTTGGAGCTGATTTCACACTGTCAAGTAACTCAAGAAAATCCAGGACACCCTCTTCTCTTGGGCAATCATTGCAAAGTTGCATCATGCAAGTCTCTCTTTCTGTACTGCAGACACTGTAATCCATAAGATCCTTGTATGAAAGACCTCTTTCTCCCAATGCAGCCAGCTGCAATTTTGGATTTTGATGGTATGTGCAGACACAGACAGAATGAGTCCCACCACTACCGGCAAGCACACAATATGATGGCCGTAATTTTGCAAATGTGGAAAATCCTATTTTGGGATTCTTTTCATCATTTTTATATAGTTCAAACATCTCTCTTAAATTCCCGAGGACCAATCGTTTTTGCACCATTCAGCACTGATAACTTTCACGCAATCCTTTTGGCCAGGACACATACGACTAACCTCTTCTGACTCATAGAATCTTCTAACTATATCTTTGTGTTCTTCAGATATCACTTTTCCTTTGCTCATTAGTGGAATCTTCGGAAGGATTCCATGTTCTGATTTAAGTGAACGGCTTCTTTTCACCATGTATGTTGTAGTTTGAAAGAAACTAGCTGTTTTTTCAATTGTGTATGGTGAGAGTGTCAATATTTGTAGTTTGTGATGGTGACATTTGCTCTCCAGGAATGACTGTTTCAATTCATTCATTAATTTGTCTAGATGTTTTTCAGATTTAGTTTCAGGTTTTGAAGTATCACTTACCTCCTCGGTAATTTGAACACCATAACTGAGTTCTAGCCTCTCCTTCAGGTGTTTCTGAGCAGATGATAGCTTACCACGAGCCTTGCGCTTTTTCTGGCTTAATGACAGCCCTTCTGAAAAGAACAGAAAAAAAGGTTTCACACACCTGAATATTAGTAATTAAATATTAATTATAGTACCTTAAATGCTATATAATTGGCTATATAGTAGATCAAACAGACCTTGTAGTAAAGTATAAGTTATTATATTAATTTATTACTTACTTTTTTTAACTGGTGTTTGGTCCAGAAATGCTAGAACTGGTTCAACTGAAGTTGAAGGATTTTCCTTTATCAAGCAATCACTGTCATTGTCCAGATCTTGAATTGAAGAGATGTTACTCAAGCCACTGATAGTAGATGATTCATTTGAATCCTGCTCAGACTCGTTGTTTTCAGTGGTACTAAGTATAGTGGGGTTTTTCATTATCAGTGTCCAGCAGTTCACACACAACAATGAGTCTTTTTTCACTCTTCCAGCACATTTTTCAACAAGTACATCAGTCACTTTTCTAAGATTGATTGTTATGCGTTTCTTGTGTTTTTGAATAGGGTCCTGGCAGTATTTCAAGTGCCGAACCATTGTATTTTGATCTGTAAAGATATAGGATTTACAATTAGGTAATATATATTTTTTAGAAAATATATAGCTATACACACTTAATATTTTAGGCCTTGATAGTCTCTGAGGCTCATTAAAACACCATACCCACCAGCCACCCACAGTGCTGGCTGGAACTGTACTAACCTGTAGACAAGGAATTTTGCAACTATCTGTGTTGATTCTGCACTTAGACAAGTAGCAACATGTTTCAACAGGTTTGTTTAGGCTACATGTGAGCTTAGTCTTCCCCTTTCACTATTATAACTATTATTGCCAGTGTAGATTAGCAGTGAAATACAATTTTTATTAAATTCTTGGAGCTTGAGGTCAAATTGATAGCTAAGATATAAAAATTCCTTGAAATGACAAGCAATTTATAAATATGGTGTTCACTTATAAGTTAGTTACATGAAAAGTACCAACATAAACAAACTTTTTATGATTGTTTCTATTAGTCAAGAACTCTGACTTTGTTTTTTATATCTATAAAAAATGTAATTTTAATTTCTATAGGTCAAATTATGAGCTTAAGTGTGAAAAAATAGGTAGAATTGACGCACAACTTATGAATATGGTGTTCACTTATATGTTAGTTACATGAAAAATACTAACATAAACAAACTTTTTTTTGCTGATTCTAATAGCCAATGCCTATGCCTTCATTTTTTACATTTAAAAAAAAATTCTCATTTGATTACACCAGAGGTCAAATCGGACCTCAAATTTTGGTTACAGTGTAACTTTTTTATTTTTCAACCTAGAGTTCTAAACTTGCATATTTGGATTCTTTGTCGTTTTCTGATTCTAAATATATATACTTTTTATAATTATGACAATTATTACCCAAGTTATGGCTCACCAAATGTTAGTAACCTCGCGAGTGACCTCAAATTGCCCGAGGTCATATCTCTTGAACCGTTGGTCGGATTGACCTTATAATTTCAGAAATGGATTCAGGGCCCACAAACTCCCTATAAACCAAATTTCAGCAAAATTGAGAGATGAGGGTGTTAATTTCAATTTTTTTTGGTTGATCTGACAGAGAATGACCCAGTGTTAAAAAAAAAAAAAATCCTTTTGGAAAAAAACCTGTCCTTTTAACTATTTAAGTGTACTGAGCTATACCAGAATTTCTGTCTTTGCTAACACAGTGTTGAGGCTTATAAATATTATTATTTCCATTCTCAGCACTGATATTTTCATTTTCTAGCTAAACCAAAAATAAATATATCACAAAAATACTATATACACTTCTTAATCAAAAGAAATAAATAACTGAACAGAATTGATTAACAATTGTAAATTGGTAGAAAAGTAGCTACAGTAATGGGTCATTCTCTGTCAGTTCAACCAAAAAAAATTGAAATTAACACCCTCATCTCTCATATTTTGCTGAAATTTGGTTTATAGGGAGTTTGTGAGCCCTGAATCCATTTCTGAAATTATAAGGTCAATCCGACCAACGGTTCAAGAGATATGACCTCGGGCAATTTGAGGTCACTCGCGAGGTTACTAACATTTGGCGAGCCATAACTTGGGTAATAATTGTCATAATTATATAAAAGTATATATATTTAGAATCAGAAAACGACAAGGAATCCAAATATGCAAGTTTTAGAACTCTAGGTTGAAAAATAAAAAAGTTACACTGTAACCAAAATTTGAGGTCACGATTTGACCTCTGGGGTATCAAATGAGAATTTTTTTTTTTAAATGTAAAAAATGAAGGCATAGGCATTGGCTATTAGAATCAGCAAAAAAAAGTTTGTTTATGTTAGTATTTTTCATGTAACTAACATATAAGTGAACACCATAGTAGGACTATTCCTGGAACTCAGAAATATCATAGATTTGTTCCCCTAAACAAGGAAGAACTGATGGTGTATCCCATTTCAAGTGGCATTGGAGAAAAGAAAAGAATAAGGAAAAGTCATTTTACTAATGAACCTGCAATGCTTGGTAACCTAAAATGTGTCAAACCAGGAGAGTATGTTGGCTGCATTTATGACATGCAAGTTTGGTATGGAATTGTGGAGGAATATTGTGAAGAGTTTGATGATTTCACTGTGAACTTTCTACATCCCTCTGGGTCATCAGGATCAAGTGCATATTATTATCCATCAAACAAGGATTCATGTGCAGTGCCAGGACCATATATTAACTGTAATGAGTTGTCCTACCCTAAGAGGAGGCAGCAGAATTCAATACATTTTTTCACAAAAAGAAATTGATGAGAGCATCGAGCATGCAAAAATTGTATTAGGCTAGCACATGAATCCTCTAAGTAGGTCTTCCCCTTTCACTATTATAACTATTATTGCCAGTGTAGATTAGCAGTGAAATACAATTTTACATTTTTTGCCTTTGTTTTTATATCTATAAAAAATGTAATTTTAATTTCTATAGGTCAAATTGAGCTTAAGTGTGAAAAAATAGGTAGAATTGACGCACAACTTATGAATATGGTGTTCACTTATATGTTGTTACATGAAAAATACTAACATAAACAAACTTTTTTTGCTGATTCTAATAGCCAATGTCTATGCCTTCATTTTTTACATTTAAAAAAAATTCTCATTTGATCCCCCAGAGGTCAAATCGTGACCTCAAATTTTGGTTACAGTGTAACTTTTTTTATTTTTCAACCTAGAGTTCTAAAACTTGCATATTTGGATTCCTTGTCATTTTCTGATTCTAAATATATATACTTTTATATAATTGTGACCATTATTACCCAAGTTATGGGTCGCCAAATGTTAGTGACCTCGCAAGTGACCTCAAATTTCCCGAGGTCATATCTCTTGAACCGTTGGTCGGATTGACCTTATAATTTCAGAAATGGATTCAGGGCCCACAAACTCCCTATAAACCAAATTTCAGCAAAATCTGAGAGATGAGGGTGTTAGGCACTGGTTGATCTGACAGAGAATGACCCCACTAGAGTATCTTTTATTTCTATTTATTTATACTAAATCTTTCTTAGCAATATTATTCTACTTTGTCTTCAGTATCAGTTTGCCCCAAATTTTTTTCCTCTTCAAAGTTATTCTTCAGATTGCTTTTATTTCTTTTTGTCTTACACGTTAATTAAATACTTGTAAGTGAAATGGTTCTTTGGCACATTTTCACCTTTTATTGGGTGTCATTTATAATATCGTTAGTCCAGTGAATTTACCATGTTGATACCTTTAAGTGGATTTTAATGATGATAAACAGTTTTTTCAATCTTCAATAACTCGCATAATGATGTCAGATTTGGATCACACACACACACACACACACACACACACCACACACCACACACACACACACACACAGCCTGGGTTTTGGCATATACAGGGTGTTTGAAAACTTTCTGTACAAATTGTAATGGGGGATAGGCAACACCAAGACAAACCCTTTTCGTATATAAGTGTATGTCCGCTGACGTCACCATTCGGCGCGAGAGGGCGCCGCTGCAATTGGCTAAAAGGTGAAGTGGGCTAGGCTCGCGCTTGCCGCGGGCATTCTTAAATCGGACGTAGTACGCGTAACATGTTTATTTAAAGAAGGTGCTGAAAGTTGCGACCGGTAGCATCAGCATGCCGACAGCGTCGAAGCATTGACCGACGTACACGTCGAAAGATTCCCGCATTTCGGGAACAGTTCCAGCGGCGACAGCGATTCTTGCTACGAGGTCTTCTTCTGAGTAAATGGGAGTCTCGTACACGAGGTTCTTCATGTGTCCCCACAGGAAGAAATCGAGGCATGTTAAATCGGGCGATCTCGGTGGCCAGGCTACGGGCCCACCCCGGTCTATCCATCGGTCCCCAAAAGTGGCGTTCAGATAATCCCGCACATCGTTGCTGGAGTGTGCTGGGGCCCCGTCGTGTTGAAACCACATTCGTCTACGAATAGCCACGGGAACATCTTCCATCAGTTCCGGCAACGTTTCTTCAAGAAATATCCGATAAACCCGCCCGTCGAGTCGGGCAGGCAGCAGGTACGGCCCAATCAACTTGCCATGGACGATACCCACCCAAACATTGACGGCGAACCGTTCTTGATGAGCATGCACCCGTGTAGCATGTGGATTTGCGTACGCCCACACGTGAGAATTGTGCATGTTAAACACACCCTCACGTGTGAAACAGGCCTAATCTGAGAACAGCACATAAGCCGGAAAATTAGGCTGCACCGCTGTCTGCTGCAGAAACCAGCGTGCGAATTCCACACGAAGAGGGTAATCCCGAGGTTGTAATGCCTGGACTCTCTGACGATGAAACGGATGTAACTGCTGCTCGTGCAACACTCTCCAGACCAGGTCGTGGTTCACACCGAGGATACGTGCAACACCTCGCGTGCTTGCGCTTGGATTGTCCTCAAATCGCCGTAGGATTTCTTCTTCCATGTCAGGAGTGCGCACGTTTCTCTCCCGACCAGTGTCATGCATGTTTGCATGGAATGTTCCAGTTTCTCGCAGTCGCCGATGCAAATGCGCAAACGTTTGGTGGTTTGGCACACGTCTGTTTGGGAAGCGCTGTCGGCAGGGCCGGATTAACCATTAAGCAAAATAAGCCCGTGCTTAGGGCATCAAGGGGAGGGGGGCACCACAGAAATTTTCCATTGTCGGATTTACCATGGATTTATTATACTATTATAATCGCGGCTTATAGCCTATAAGCTGTTGAAAACTGAATTATATATATTCATATATAGTATTTATTTTTTTTTCATTGTTTGAATTTGTAGTGAACAACAACCCTTTTGAGAGAATAAATATATTTCGTTGTAATCACACACTTTACGCTTTGCGTTATTATTTTGTTTATATCAAATCTTTGAGCGCCATATTAAAAATACATATAGATTAAATATTTTCGTGTGCTATAGTAAATGTAAAAACAAGATTCAGTCATGCTGAACTTTATAAAATAATTGTAGAAGACAATATTGAGTGTGCCTTCCCAAATGTAGAAATTGCCTTTCGTATATTTTTAACATTAATGGTCACAAATTGCTCAGCTGAGCGTTCATTTTCTCAGTTGAAGTATATTAAAAATACCAACAGAACAACTATGCAACAAGGCAGGCTGGATGCCTTATCTCTACTAAGTATAGAAGCAGATGTGTTACGTAAGATTAGTTTTGAGGATCTGATCAAAGACTTTTCAATTAAAAAAAGTAGGAGAAAACTTTTCAAATATAAATGAAGTGGAAGTATACAAAAATAAACATTATTTTCCATCTTACTGTAAGTTTTTTTTCATTTCAAAAAATAAAATTTTATTTTATGGTTTATTTTTGTTTATATTTTGAATTTCATATATATGGGGCACCAAAATCTTTTAAGTGCTTAGGGCCTCTAAAGGTCTTAATCCGGCCCTGGCTGTCGGTACAACCTCACAGCAGCTCTTCCGTTTCCATTGGCAGCCCCATACACCATATGCATGTCATCCATCTCAGCAGTCGTGAAGCGCTCCATGTTACGCGTACTACGTCCGATTTAAGATTGCCCGCGGCAAGCGCGAATCTAGCCCACTTCACCTTTTAGCCAATTGCAGCGGCGCCCTCTCGCGCCGAATGGTGACGTCAGCGGACATACACTTATAGACGAAAAGGGTTTGTCTTGGTGTTGCCTATCCCCCATTACAATTTGTACAGAAAGTTTTCAAACACCCTGTGTAATATATATATGTATGTATATACAGGGGCGTACATAAGGGGGGGGACACAGGGGGGCTTTGCCCCCCTTTACGCTTTTATTTTTTTTTATCAAGAGTTAATATTGAAAAGGTTTAAAAAATGTGAACTGGCAGTCTTCGTTTGAATTTCGCAGTGACACACGGTCGGCGGAAGTGGGATCTCACTTTTTACCCCTTCAAAAATCAGACTATCGTTTCGTTTTTGTACCGGAATGAAACTACATAAAGCTTGTGGTCCCCCTGGACAGCTTTTTTAAAAAGTCGAACACTGACTCCACAAGTACAACGGTAAGAACATAAAAAGTCTTGTCTAAAATTAATAAAAAAAAGAATAAGAATACGTAATTAAGATCAAACCAAGATAATTAATAATATTATCTTTGTTTTATCATTATTTTTGTATAGTACAGTAATAGTATTCAAAATTAATATGCAGAAATAAAGCACACAATATTATGTAAGTTTTTTAAAATTTCAATTTTTTTTGACAAAATACCAAGATTAAATAATGATAGAGGCTAGGCTAACTAGCGTAGCACCATTTTAGCTCGGTTTCTATGCTTATTAGGGTTTTGTATGTGATTTCAGCTCCACGCCTACTACGGACACTGGTTCCTAAAATTTTGCTGAAGTATTTTTCGGGGTTTAACTTTTGTTAGTTGTAATTAGAGGCAAAAAAAAAAGAAAAATATATATGCAAGGTTTTCCACCTATTTTCTACACACGAGTCGCCCGAGTTGAGGTCGGGGCTGTGTGATGGCCATTCTCGCTTGGTGCTTCTCCCCTGTCAGTCCAGCACCACGTTGGCTGTGAGGAGGAGGAACATCATGCATGAACACAGAGATCGTTTTGAGTGATATCATTACGCCTCTGAATTGCTGGCCAGTATTTCCTTCTGAGCATGGTCAGTGTCACCATTTTCATTTTCAAAAAAGAATGGACCGACGATGCATCCATATCCTATAGCACACCACACAGTTAGCTTTTCCACACTGAGAGGACGCTCCTCAGATTCGTGTGATTGCTCACAAGCCCATAGAGATTTTGCTTGTTTACGTGGCCAGAAAGATAAAAATGGCTCTTACCGTGAACTAAATTCGCTGCATGATTCCTGGATTTTGCTCCACCAACTTCGACATTTCTGCAAAGCGCAGTCGAACTGCCTCGTTTTGATCAGTTTGTGATTGAAGAACCTGAATCTTATAGGGATATAACTTAAGATCATTGCGTAACATTTACGACACAGAACCTCTAGTGATGCCAAGTTCAGCAGATAGTCAGCGTGACGATTTTCGTGGACTTTGTTGAAGGGACCTCCTAATTCGTTCAACATTTTAGTTTGTTGTAGCAACTTTAGGGCGCCCACTTCTACCTTTGTTCCTATTTTTAACGCTATCAGTTTCCTGAAAGTTACGTATGGCTCGCAGTATTGTGTGCCCTGATGGAGCCATCTCGCAATTGTGTGTACGTTTATACTTGTACGCACGTTGTACCCTTGTCAGAGACTTGTCATGCTCATAATACAACTTCACCAGTTCTGCTCTCTGCTCAGGAGTGAGCCGTGACATTATCTAACCCGCAAAGCAGAATTATTATATATCAATAAAGGAGTAAAGGTATTTTCTTTTAAACGAGTAATAATTCACTTGTGTAACTCGCATATTGTCTAAGTAACAACATTTTAAACTTGTGGAGGATTTTTTTGACCATTCTATACGTTACACGCCTGTGGTCTCCGTACATTCTTTACAAATGTTCATGATTGCCGAGAATATGTATAGCTTTGTCGGAACTGCCCTTGTCAGGCCCATAATCATGAGTATTTTTCTAAATTTTTTCAGAGCGACTCTAATTAATATCGAGTCATCATTTTAGATGGAAAAGAAAAGAGTAACGAGAAATTTTCTCCAGTTAATAGGTCAAATTTTCATTTCGTAATATCTGGATTTCTTTCATGCGCAGTTTTATATTTATTTTTTTGCAAAAATATATTAGCCGAAAATTTTTTTTTTCCCTAAAACTTGTACGAGTCCAAACTGTAGTAATTGCAGTATGGAAAGGCTTTGTTTGAAATTATAGTGTTGTACTTTAATGTATACTTATTTTACCCTTCTATAATCCGTGGCGTAACTAGAGAACATCGGCCCCAATGCAATCATAGTCAAGGGCCCTTACCGTTACCCCAAGTTAGATTTAATAGGTAATATATATTATACTTTTTACTTTTTTGGGTAATAGATATTAATAAAGCGAGAATAAAATATTCCAAGATGTATTGATATTCTTTATTGTAATAATAATAATAATGTTGGTTTCGCACAACCTTGATAAATACCGTGTTTCCAAAATGCGAAAGCTTGGCTTGGAGGGAATTTAGTGTCTAATATATTTGGATTTGGACATGGGTGGATAGTTGTATGGGTGCGGGAAGTAAATTTGTGAAGAGCTAAGAGAGTGAAAAATGTAAGTTAAAAAATATTGAGGAAAAATCGGTTTCACTGAAGGCAAAACTAATTCTATATAGTCATGACAGTGGTGTATCATGTTAGGTGCATTGAATGCGAGAGAAAAGAAAAAAAAGTTCTGGAAATAGTCTCTGAACTCGATATGTGGGCTCGTGTAAGTTGGATCGGGTGAGGAATACGATCGTTGGTCGTATATGCGCATTTTAAATGGTGGCTAGAGTGGGTTTGAGAAACATAGCAAGGAGGTGAAGTGGATATTTTCAAAAAGACCTTAGACGCCTTGTTCAAAGCCATTCCGGATGGAGGCAGAAGAGCGATGAAAACAAACTCATTACCTCACCAGACACACTGAAGAGGCAGGAAACTTAATTGACGTACGTGAGACTATAGGACAACGTAATAATTTGCGCCAATGTTTCGAGATTACAGATTTTTGCGAGATTGCAGATTTTTGGAAACCTATCGCAGGCCAAACTTTGTCATTTTTATTAATTCATTATCAGATAGTGTACACTCAATCCATAAATATTAGTGATGTAGCGGATGTCATTTTTTTAACATCCGCGGATGAGGATGAGGATGTTTGATTTCAACATCCGCGGATGCGGATGCGGATGTCTACATTTTCGTTATTTTTTAGGATATATTCGAGATTTGTTGTGTTTAACGTATATAATAAGTTATTATATAGAGAGAGCTGTAGCTACAATGTAGTATAATTGATTAATTGTACAATAATTGCTGTACTTTTCTCTGAACATATAAAATAATATCAAGCATCTAACTAATATAGAAATCAATTAGTGAATTCGTCTGCAAATAAATTCGTTATATTTTGTTGAGTTCAGCCAATTAGAAAACCATAATTGGTTACAGGATGCGGGACGTGAACCAACTCAAATGCACCCTACCGACCTCTTTCCCCAACCTCCACCCTTATAGAAAGAGATCTTTAATTAGCTTGATAACTATTTATATTAAGTTTAAAGTTTTATTAGGCATATTTATAAATGAGTAATTAAAATAAAGTAAACTAAGATGTTCATCGTTTAATGTTCAAACTTAATTATAGGAAGGTTATGCTTAAGGAACATTAATTTTTCTGCCTTTTCTGCTGCCAGTCTGTTTCTCTTTTCATCATATATTAATCCAGCACTGCTAAATAATAATCTCTCGCTTGGTACGTTTGTTGGAGGACAGGCTAAATGTTTCCTTGCAAGTTTACTCAAGTATGGATAGATATTCTGCGTATTTTTCCACCAACTAATAGGATTGTCACATGCAGCCAGGCGTTTTTCTTGGTGATAGCTCTCGATCATTTTTACTACATCTTTTGACATCGCGTAGGTCTCGTCATTGCTGCTTGACTCAAGAAACTGAGAGACAGATTCTGTGATAGATTTGCTTGTTGAAGGTGTTGGTTCTGTCACTGAAACTTTTATTCTTTTGGTGGGTGGCGAAGCGACAGATTCAAGAGATTGAAGCTCTTCAACTGCTTTGCCAAGTGATGATTTAACTCGTTTAATGTACTAGGTGAAAATAACTTAGCTTTGTAACGTGGATCTAAGTAGGTTGCAAGAGAGTAACTTCATACAAGAACAGCCTCTCATCTTGTCGCTTGCATCACTTTTGCGCACAATGAACTAGTTCTATAATATAGTAGAATTTGATAATTTCCGCTTATTAATGACGTTTTATCTCAACGGTCCACATCCGCACGACATCCGCAGTCCAAAGTGCGGACGCGGATGCGGATGAAAATGTGCGGATGTTCCGCGGATGCGGATGTGACCTACATCACTAATAAATATACAGAATTGCGGTTTAGACTGGCACAGTTTCGTACAGTGTTATCCGCAAACATTAGGCGAGCACCATAGTTTGTACCATTCATAAGTCTCGGAATATTAAGTAGCATTCTTAATATAGTATTATATGCCACATATTAAAAAACCAAAAAATGGCATCAACTTCAAGAGCCTCGGAGTCCCCTGGGGAGGGGACCATAAATGTCCCCACTTCTGGCTTCCCCGCTGCTGATGTCGGGACTGCAGACCCGGGCAGCGGGGCTGGATCTGTAACCGCCCATTCAAGATGTTCTGGGCCTCTGCCTGATTCACTTTTCATAAACTTGTGCAACATTCGTGGTCTTTTCTCAAATTTTGTCTATTGAACACCACCTCTCCTCCTCTAAACCTCATCATCTTTTCCTTACTGAAACTCGGGTGTCTGGGACGACTGACAGCAACCCCTTTTCTGTACCCTCTTTCTCTACCCTCTTTCTCTGTACTCAATTTTACTCCGAGAGTGGATATTGCGTATATGTACGCAATGACCTAACTTGTTCTCCAATTCCCGAACTCGAATCTTCCGAATTCTGTACCCTCTGCCTCCGGCTTACATGCCGATCTCAAACTAAATACATCTGCACTGTTTACCTTTTTCCTAATTCTACTGACTATCCAAAATTCTTTGACTACCAGACTTCCAAAGTGGAATACATTCTTTCCCACTCTCCTTTTGCTGAAATCTCCATTTTAGGAGATTTCAGTGTTCACCACCACCTTTGGCTTTCCTCCCATTTCACTAACATCCCTGGTGAACAAGCTTCCAACTTTTCTATCCTAAATGACCTAGAGCAGATTGTACAGCACCCTACTTATGTCCTCGATCGCCTCGGAGATAGGCCCAACATTCTCAATTTATTTCTTACCCAAGTTGTTCTTACTCTATGAAACTTTTTCTCCGTTGAGCTCCTCCGACCACAATTTTTACGTGTTTCCTGTCCTATCGCTCCAATTCGGCCTTTGGATCCTCCCAAGAGGCACTTTGGCGCAGCTGACTGGATGCCCTCAGGCAATACTTTTGTAATTTCTCATGGAGTAATTACTGTTTCCGTGGCCGGGGCCCTTCCGAATATGCTGAGCGCATCATGGAGGTAATTCTTTGGGCATGGAAGCGTACATTCCATATTCTATTCCTACTACTAATGCCAAAAAAAACCTTTCTTTAACTTTACTTTTTCTAATGCTATCCGCAACAGAGAGGAGTCTTTCAGAAGGTACCCTTGCCGTCCAATTCCTGACTCACTCAGCTTATATTTGTGCCCGGAATCGTGCAAAATCTGTTTTTCAACTCCAAAAATTCCTTCATCCGACAAAACTGAAAACCTATCCAATTCTAATTATTCTCGCTCTCCCCGCCATTTAGCTAAGAAACTCTCCAACGGCTTTACTTCCTCCTCTTAACCACCTCTTTTCCATTTCGATGGCTAAGTTGCTCTCTCTTCTTCTGACAAAGCTGAACTCTTCACTCAAACTTTCGCCTTCAACTCAACTGTGGATGAGTCCGATGCTGTTCCTCCATCTCCTCCTCCCTCTGACTTTATTATGTCTGAAATTAGAATCTCTTCCAAAGATGTTCTTTCTGCCCTCTCTGGGCTCAACTCTAGGAAGGCGTACGGTCCTGATGGTGTTCCTCCTGTTCTTGCAAGAACTGCGCTTCTGCTGACACCCTGCCTCAGCAAACTCTTTTGTCTTTGTCTCTCATCTGATACTTTTCCTTCCCGCTGGAAGTTCGCTTTCATTCAGCCTATCCCAAAGAAGGGTGACCACTTTTAACCCTCGAACTATCGTCCAATTGCCTTGATTTCTTGCCTTCCTAAAGTTTTTGAATCTATCCTCAATAGGAAGATTCTTAAACACCTCTTTTAGATCGTCAGTATGGGTTCCGTAAGGGACGCTCGATTAGCGATCTTGTTGCATACATCTCTGACTCTTGGTCATCCTCCTTTTGAGATTTCAATAAAACTTTTTATCGAGTGTGGCACAAATCTTTAATTTCGAAACTGCCCTTCTTCGATTTGTATCCTTTTATGCGTGCCTTCATCTCTAATTTCCTTTCTGGCCGATCTTAGCTGTAGTTGTAAATGGCCATTGTTCTTCTCCTAAAGCTATTAACAGTGTTCCTCAGGGTTCTGTCCTGTCATCCACTCTTTTCCTTTTATTTATCAATGATCTTTTAATTCGCACTTCCCGTTCTATTGGGAATGGGACAACTAGCCACAGCCCAACTCACCACGGCCAACTCGCCGTAGCCAACTGGCCGCGGTGGCCAGATTTTATAATTTATAATTTTATAATTTTTTATTTTTTTTCTAAATATAATTTTAGAGGCTGTGCACCTGGGTGTTGAATGCCCGGTTAGGTCAACCGTACGCCCTTGACGATTGGTTAGGTTAGGTCGTGATATTTTCGTTAGCTTTAACGAAAATATCACGACTCAACATAACCAATCGTCAAGGACGTACAATTAACCTAATCGGGCATTCAATTAACGTACCCAGGTATTTCAATTAATCTAATCGGGCATTCAGTTGACCTAACCTGGCATATACTGTGTGCACACACACACACACACACACACATATATATATATAGCGTTCAACATCCACCGGCAACGCCGGGTCGCTCCGCTAGTATATATATATATATGTATATATATATATATATATGCGTGTGTATTTCCACAGGAAATGTGGAATTTTATCAACGCTGCTTGAATGACGAAGACAGGACTAACAATCACGTAGAAGCTGCGCACCGAAGACTGCAAAATGAACTTGGAATGCAACATCCTACGATTTGGAAATTTATTGATGGTTTGAAAAAAGTTCAACGAGGAAGAGATCTATATTACGAGCATCTGATTGCAGGGCAAAATCCTCCAGTCAAGTTAAAAAAATTCAGAGAAGCAGATGCAAGGATAAAATCAGTTGTCAGTAAATTTGACAGTCGAAATTTTGTTGAATACCTTAGGGGAATTGCCCATAACTTTTCATAGATATTTGCATTTTTATCCTTATTTTATTTTTTTACTCCAGTAAAGTACTTTCATAAAGCAATGTTAACACTTGTTTTATTACACACAATTTTCATAAAAAAAAATAATTTTTCTATATCACGGCGAGTTGGCCGCGGCGAGTTGTCTTATTCCCTATATCTGCGGCCAGTTGGCTACGGCGAGTTGGCCGTGGTGAGTTGGGCTGCGGCTAGTTGGCCGCGGCCAGTTGTCCTAGACCCCGTTCTATTCTCTCCTATGCCAATGATTCCACTCTTCACTTCTTCACCCGTTTCGCAAAGCGTCCCTTTCAACAGTCACTCCACGCTTCGCGTAGGACGGCTATGGTACACCTGACCTCCGATTTTTCCGCTATCTCTGACAGGGTTATACTGGGTAAGGTACCCACTTACCCGCCCGGGCCGGGTTTTCTTTCGGTGAAGTGGGCTTTTTAT
The DNA here is from genome assembly GCA_023014485.1 of Bathynomus jamesi. Classification (NCBI taxonomy): domain Eukaryota; kingdom Metazoa; phylum Arthropoda; class Malacostraca; order Isopoda; family Cirolanidae; genus Bathynomus; species Bathynomus jamesi. The sequence goes on from JAJOZX010004463.1 coordinate 80,369, forward strand.
TTTTTGTTACAATTCAAAAATTATGATCGAATTTGAATAGTGAATATGCTTCAACATTACTCAGTTGTTGTTAATGAACTTCAATTTACTAAAATGTTATTTTAGTAGGAACTCAGTCTGTTCCTATCAAAATGAGTTTTATAGCCCACTAAAGTGATAGAAATATGGAAGTGGAAAATCAGATCTTTTCCGCAAAACTTTTTTATCTTCCAACAGTATCTTGTAAATCTAAGTGTATTCATTCATGAAATAAGAATTTTCTTTAAACTAGTTCTTACATCTGCCTAAAGTGTACTATAAATCTAGGTGTAGCTATTCACTCGTGAAATAAAGAGCGGGTAACAACAAGTATATTCCATATGAAGAAATGATCCCTCAATTCGCAACTACCAGTAGCGTAATAATCTATTCATTTTGTAAATAAAATGGTACGTATTTGAGAAAATTACGGATGAAAATAACTAAAACCTTTTTGAAAATGAAAATAAATCAAAAACTTTTTAAAAATTAAAATAAATGACAACCCATTCTCCGCATTATTGCTCAACATATTTTAGACTATCATATTTCTGTATGGCAGAAAGGCTAACCCGTAAGTAAGAACAACGAGAATTTTTTTTGTTTCACCAATCTTCATCCTCGCTTCGTTTGAGGAGCCCACTTACAACATCCTTCCATTTAGATTGTCCCATTTATCACAACCCTTTGTTTTCTATTGTACCGGGTGTCCGAGAATTATCTGTACAACTTTTGGCTGTTATTAAAAGTCAACCATGAAGTGTAGAAATTCCAGTGTTGTCCCATTTTACAGAGAATCTCATTAAGTTTTTTCTGATACCACGTTTTGACAAGTTTTTTAGAAATGTACGCGGGTGACAGACATTGATGATTTAAAAGCAAGAATCACAGCTGCTATTGAGCGAATGGATGTGGATATGCTGCAGCGTACATGGCAACATTTGGAGTATCGATTGGATGTTTTGCGAATCACTAATGGTGCACATATCGAATGTTTGTAACAACGTTACTTTAATAAAAGAAACTTTTGAAAATACAGATTCTAAATAATCTTGTTTAAGAATTTTCCGTGTGTTATCAAGAATTTTATTAAAAGATGAAATTGTACAGATAATGTTCGGGGACACTGGAATTTCTAAAAAACTTGTCAAAACTTGGTATCAGAAAAAATTAATGAGATTCTCTGTAAAATGGGACAACACTGGAATTTCTACACTTCATGGTTGACTTTTAATAACAGCCAAAATTGTACAGATAATTCTCGGACACCCTGTATATCCATTCGGAAATCCAATCCAACATTTTACCCTGGATGCCATGCATTTTTAATTTTTTAACGGTCTTTTATGGGGAACTTTGTCAAAATCTTAACTAAAATCTAAATAAATCGCATCAACCCGTTATCATTGTCCAAGTTATCAGTGACATACTCAAAGAATTCGAGTAAATTTGTCAAACATGACCTACCTTTACGAAAACCATGCTGCGTATTTTCAATAACCTCATTTACTTCTCGGAATGATTGCGTGTGTAATTTTAAAATCTTTTCAAAAATTTTCCCTACAAGAGAGGTTAGGTTTATTGGCCTATAATTTGATACTGTTTTTGCGATGCCTTTTTGAAAATGGGTACAACATTTGCTCTCTTCCAATCCTCTGGAATTTCGCATCTATCCAGAGAACTTCTGAAAATCAGACTAAGTGGTTCAGCTATTATATTCAAAGTTTCACGCAATACTCGTGCAATACTTTAGCAAAAATTTCATCTTGGCCAGCAACTTTATTAACACATTTCTGAAATGTATTTTTAACTACATCTTCACTTATAACATCATCTATCCTATAATCGGTAATCATGATTCCTGCACCTTATTTATTTTGTCTTCTGTAAACACTGATGAGAAAATTTCACTAAAAACCTCGGCCATTCCCCATCCTCTTGATAAATAGTGTCATCCTTAACTATAATGGCCCTATCTTTCTCACATTTTCTTGTTAAATTTGTAGTATCCAAAAAAGTTCGTAGCACTGCTACCGCAATTTTGTGCAAATTTAATTTCTGATTACTCTCTGCTTGCCAAATATCCTTACTACTTTTTCTTATTTGCCTATAGGCCCTATACATAGCTTGATTTAGTTCTGTACTTTCTTACAATTTTCAAATGCTCTCCTCTTCATGCACATCTTTGTTTTCATCTCGTTTCAAAGCCAAGGCGGCAAACCCTCGAAGTTACGTAAACTAGAAAGCTGCCACATCTTCCAAATTCAAGTTTGTCTTTGGTTTTTGTAGTTTAAAGAAGTAGTTTATATTTTTTCAGTGCAATACTCAGCCATTGTACCATAGAAGCGCAAACATCGACGGACAAACGAACAAAACGATCGGAACCAATTCGTCGCTTTCGTCATATTCGAAGTCGTTCAGTCTCCAAGCCAGAATGCAAAGAGTAATTCCGGAATAGGTCACGTGACCCCATTCTGACCCAGAATACGCCCACGTTACCAGACAGAATACGTTTTTCATTCCTATTCCGTATAGAGAATGACTGATTATGTGACCATGCCCAGTCGGACTCGTCGTTTGAGGTGATAGGGGAGTCCGGCGAACAATCTCCTAGTTATTGACTCACAGACTCACGTTAACTTTGAAGCCTGCTTTATGATATTTTTCTAAACAATAAAGCGCATGTGTAGGTTATCTAAGCGTAAGAGGCTTGAAGTATTTAAGAGACGAATAAAACTGAGTTTGGACCAATAAAATTCAGGTATTTTTTAAAAAAGCTCCCTGGGGGCTTTAACAAAACCCAAGTAGGGTGGATTTTTAAAAAGTAAAACCTGGTTTTTGTACAACCCTGAATTCTCTGATTGGAGCAGAGAAAACGTTGTGGCTTTCAATGCCTCAAAAACTCAGTTCCTCCATCTGTCAACTCGTTACAATCTTCCACACGACTCTATCCCCCTACCTTCAACAACACACAATTCGATCTTTCCTCTTCTCGTAACATTCTTGGCGTTTCCTTTTCTCGTGATCTTTCCTGGAAAGATCACATATACTCTTTCCAAAACTGCTTCCAAGAGGTTTGATGTGCTGTACCGCCTCCGCAGTTTCTTCAACCCCACTCAGTTGCTGCCTCTGTACAGGGGTCTTGTCCGCCCCTGTACGGCGTATGCTTCTCATGTATCGGGTGGCTCAACCCACACAGCCGTACCTGACCGGATGGAATCAAAGGCTTTTCGCCTCATCAGTTCCTTGCGTCTCTTACTGATTGTTTTCAATCCCTCTCTCTTCGTCGCACTGTTGCCTCACTCTCTCACTAATCGCTATTATAAGTGACACTGCTTTTCTGAACTCTAACTGCATGCCTACTCCTTTAAGGGGGAGCACGCAGCACCAGACTTTCGATACTTTCTCGTTCCTTTTCTGTCCAATTCTCTAACGCAAGGGTTAATCGGTATTTTCAATTATCTCCTCAACCAATGAACTCTAGAACAGTCTTCCTCAATCCATCTTTTCTCCTGTCTCTGACCTCAAGCTTTCAAACGCAAAGTACAAACAGAGGTAGATGATGATAATGTGGTTCATGAAATAAATAAATGTAGTGGTTGGAAGGTTAATTACGAGAGATTTTATCCTGCATCATATAGTGTAGACTGGAACGGTTTAGAGGGAAATAATATGGAAGGTAACTTCTTCATTGAATGCTGTCATGATAGCTTTCTAATACAGTTTGTAGAGAAACGAACTAGGAATGAAGCAATCTTAGATTTGTTTGTATCCACTGATTTTTGTGTTATTAGGGAACTTGCAGTTGGAGAGTCATAAGTGAATATTGAGCATTTTATCGTCCGTTTTTTAGATAGTCATTGTTGAGTAGATTCCTATTTAATTCTATCTACTTTCTTACTTCTCGAGAGGTGATTATAGTAAATTTAGGGAATTGTTAGGCTCAGTGAAGTGGGATAATGAATTTGCCAATAAAAATGGTATCGAGATGTTTTCTATTTTCAAAGAAATTTTAGAGGATATACAGGGTGTCCCATAAGTCCGTCATCATAGGAGAAATTCATATTTTCTATTTCTACAAACCATAATTCATATTTTTCTTATGCTCGGGATGCCAATTTCCCGTCCACCATTCTCTTCAGTGACGAGGCTGTTTTTTATGGAAATGGTGAGGTAAATCGACAGAACACCCGCTACTGGTCTCAAAACAACCCTCACTGCTATACCTCTTCAAAGGAACAAGGTGCATCTCGGGTGATGGTATGGTGTGGCATTTGGAAGGATCGCATCATAGGCCCCCTCTTTTTCGATGAACATGTCACTGGAGGCACCTACCTACGTATGCTCAAGGAAGAAGCATTTCCCAGTGTCTTGAACGAAGAAGGAAATTTCCCAACATGGTTCCAGCAAGACGGCGCTCCTGCACATTACAGCATCCAAGTAAGGGAATACCTGTACCAACAATTCCCTGGTCATTGGATAGGACGTCGAGGGCCTGTAGAATGGCCAGCTAGAAGCCCGGATCTCACGCCACTAGATTTTTATCTCTGGGGCCACTTGAAAGCGCTGGTATACGCAGAGAAAATTAGGAGTGTTGAACATTTGCGGCAGCGCATTATTGGGGCATGTAACACCATTACTCCTGGCATCATTCACCGTGTGCTTGCTGACTGGGTATCACGTCTGAATTTGTGTATTGAAAACAATGGTGGACATATTGAGCATGTTCTGTAAATAAAAGCTTTTGTTTTGCCTTTTTTTATTATTTTTCCTATGATGCCGGACTTATGGGACACCCTGTACACTGTAGATGTATTCTTTAAGAACTATTAGGAATAAGCCTAAGAAGATTAGGAAATGTTTGTGGTGGAATACGAAATACGTAGCTAAACTGATTGAAAAAAAGAAAGGGGCATTCAGGGTTTAAAAACTGTAATAGCGTTGTGGACTTGCATAATTATATACAGTTAAGAAATATGTTAAATAGTTTGATTGAGAATCGCGAAAGGCATAGTGAAATAAATCCAACTAGCATATCAATAAAGATCGAAAGGAATTCTTTAGTTTTTATAAATGCAATAATAAAAAGCATGATAGGATTGGCCCAATAGAAGATTATGACAGGGTACTTGAAAGTGATGAGGATATTGTTGATGTTTTTATTGATTGCTTTAGCTCTTTTTTTACTGAAAAAATTTCACACAACTTTGCCTGACTTTACAGATTTTAAAGAATTAAAGTCATTCTTGATAAGATTCGTATGAGGAAGGACGCTATTAGGCAAGTGATCGTACAATGAAGTCAAATAAAGCTGCTAGAACTGATAATATACACGCCAGGATTCTCATAGAATGGGAAGATAGCTTATCTGAGGCACTAATTATTTTGTTTGGTAGGTCTATTAATTATGCAGAGGTAGTAGATGAATGGAATAAAAGAAGTGTATATCTAAATGATTTAGAGAAGGGATAAGGTAGTAAAGTTTCTAAATTTGCAGATGATACAAAAGTAGTTTCTCCAGTTACAAAGAGAAAATTCTTATAAACTGCAAACATATCATAATAGATTTGGAGGAGAAGATTGTAGACACGAATTGCCCAGGGAAGTACTCTGGGGAGGATGTTAGGCAGGAGACAGGGAGTGGTTGGAACTCTCGTTTCTCTGTCACTGTCTTCCTTAGCTGATCTCTTTCCGTGTCTCATCTACCCTGCGAGCAGTCCAGCATGTTTCAAACACATACTTTCGCTCTATTCCTCACTACACATGCATGCATCTTATACACTATACAATCTTTTCAACATTGAGCTTGGAGACCTTGTTTTTACTCTCTCCTTCTTTGGCAGAGGGGTCACTTTTGCGGGCTCGCCCTTAATCCCTCGTTCCTACATAAAAAAAAAGATTGGTTGCCTGTGATAGTAAATGGCAGTTGGAATTCAATGTTCAAAAATGCAAAATCATTCCTTTTGGTAGAGATAATGAAAATTTTAGTTATGAGATGCAAGGAAACTGGTTAGAGAATGTTAGAGAGGAAAAAGATCTTGGCATTGTAGTTAGTGTGATGTAAAATTTTGTAAGCAATGCTAAGAGGCTATAATAAGGAAATAAAATGGTTATGAAAAAACTATATCGGGCTGTGGGTTGATTGCCTGATACCCTCATCCATTGGAAATTTCAGCAGACTTCAGTGGAGAGTTACCGACAAAAGCCCTATGTTTTTTCGTTAGAGAGTTAGTCAATGTAGGTCTTTAAAGGACCTCTTTATATTTAATTGTTTTTGGTAATTTCTAGCCTCAGGATTTTAGATGCCTATATGCAAAGGTGGGCACCCGGGCCTCAAAAAGGACCGACGGTCCCGGTCCTTTCTGAAGATAGGTCCTAGGAACGACTCGGTCCTCGGTCCTTAGATATAATATAAGTGAAAAATTGATTAAATGAAATTAAAGACACCGGAAATCTTTAATTTTATTAACGTAAATTATAATTAATACAATAAATAAATGATGAAAAAAAAGTTAAGTTAATGCTTGAGTTTTCCCTTCAAGAAGACTAGCATTTCAAAATGGCTGTCACTGAGCCCTGACCTTTTCGGCTTGAGGACGTCCTTCCCCAAAGAGAAGAGCCTCTCCACGGCGGCTCTGGATGGGATAGGCGTGTTTAAACTTGATGAACACAGCAAGCACTTGTACTCCAGGTTCTGCTCACCCTTGGGGCCAGGTATTCAAAGTATTTGTCCAGGTACGGCCAGGGATTGCCGGGTTCAGTTCTTCCGCTAGGAGCTCCAGTTGCTTGACTTGAAGTTGAAGCGCTAACATCAGTAGATTCTTCGTCTCCTCCAGGTGTTGAAACAAGTTTCAGTTCAGTCTCAGTCTCTTTCTGAGTCTTCTGGAGGAAACGATCCATCTTCTTTAGAACTTCAAATAATCACTAAACACACACTAAAATCACTAAAAAGACCGTCCGGAATTGCTTAAAAATGGACCGTCGCTCCTCATTTCGGTCCTCACTGAGAAAAGGACCGACTTCCAGCTCACGGTCATTAAAAAGGACCGAGTTCCTGGAGTTCGGTCCTTTTGAACTCGGTCCTGCCCACCTTTGCCTATATGTGAACGAAGAAATTTTTCCACCTTATTTCGCTGGCCTTAGTTTGCTTCAATGTAGGGCGTGACGATCTTCTTCGATGTAGGCCGTTACGATGCAGCCGACACTGCAAAGGCAAAGGTGTTGACCCTTGCCTTGATGTAATCTCATGAGTTAGCATGGAAAATTTTGATCACGTGAAATAATAAATGTTTCTCGCGGTTATGCAGGCCTGACGCCTACATACGGGTTCTCTATATGTATGGCAATCATTTCATTCCCATTAGGCTATGTCGCCAATCCCGAGGCAATTTTGTAGATATTTAATTCAATTAATTAATAATTTATATTTAATTATGAAATAAAGGTATCCATACGATACCATGTTGTAACGCGTATAGTTTTTCCATATACTGAATACTGGGGGAGGAGGGGGGGGAGAATTTTTTTATGCAATAGATCAAATTTTTTGATAAACTGTGTGTTTTAAACCATGTGAAATGGACTGAAAAGAATGAAATAGGAATTAGGAAGAGAAAGGTTACTCAAGACCTATTTAAATATAAAAGTTCAAGAGGCCAACTTCTCAATTTAGTTAGTTATGTTAATCAGTTTGACTACCCTTAGTATAGGAAATTTACAGAATTAAAGTAAGTTATAAACATTTTAACTTGCTCATTATTTGTGTAAATTTTATGTCACCAGTTTTTAAATGCTGGTTTACTGATGTGGTTTGGAGTTTTGTCACGTTTTGTTTTGTTAACGATTTATGTTTTAAAGTGACTTCTAAAGTTGGTGAGTTAATTGAAATGTACTGTACTTCCATGTGTGTTGTTTGGTTAAGAGAGTTTGTACTGTATTCAAACCTCCTACCACTTCAGACTAGTCAATACCCGTAGTTTTAGTAGAGTAAATGTTACTCCTCCACAGGTAGATCTGGAGGGCTTGGGGCTTTGAATCCTGTAGTTTTTGTGTTGTTTGGTCTCTGGCCATGGGAGGCCATAAGACCGTTTTTTGTTTGGTCTCTGGCCAAGGGAGGCCACAAGACCCTTGTTGTGTTTGGTCTCTGGCCAAGGGAGGCCACAAGACCCTTATTGTTTGGTCTCTGGCCAAGGGAGGCCACAAGACCCTTGTTGAATAGGTTGGGCTATGGCCAAGGGAGGCCATCAGCCCCTTGTTGAATAGGTTGGGCTATGGCAAGGGAGGCCATCAGCCCCTTGTTGAATAGGTTGGGCTATGGCCAAGGGAGGCCATCAGCCCCTTGTTGAATAGGTTGGGCTATGGCCAAGAGAGGCCATCAGCCCCTTGTTGAATAGTTGTGCTATGGCCAAGGGAGGCCATCAGCCCCTTGTTGAATAGGTTGGGCTATGGCCAAGTGAGGCCATCGCCCCTTGTTGAATAGGTTGGGCTATGACCAAGGGAGGCCATCAGCCGTTTGATGAATTTGTTGGGCTATGGCCAAGGTAGGCCAAGGCCCTTTGATGATCTGTTGGGCTATGGTCAAGGGTCGGCCATCAGCCGTTTGATGAATTTGTTGGGCTATGGCCAAGGTAGGCCAAGGCCCTTTGATCTGTTGGGCTATGGCCAAGGTAGGCCAAGGCCCTTTGATCTGTTGGGCTATGGCCAAGGTAGGCCATCAGCCTCTTGTTGAATGTTGGGGCTATGGCCAAGGTAGACCATCAACCCCTTGAATAATTTGGGCTATGGCCAAGGTAGGCCATCAGCCCCTTGAAATAGTAGTTTGGGCTATGGCCAAAGTAGCCATAAAAACCCTTTAAAGTAGAGTAGTTTGTATGTGTCACTGTCTAACCGTATAATTTTTGGCACAAAATTATGTGCACAGAACCAGAGCGCAGCAATAAAAGCTTTTACTGTCGATCCTTGGTTATTTCAGACAGGTTGTTGTGTTTGAGACAAATGGAAAGAGTAGTGTGTGTGTGTGTGTGTGTGTGTGTGTGTGGTGTGTGTGTGTGTGTGTGTGTGTGGGGCTCTGAATCCAGTTGGTCTTCAAAACTTGGATTCACCACTCCAGTGAAGTCAATACCCGTAGTTATGATTGAGTAAATGTTGTCCTACAGGTAGGTCTGGAAGGTTTTGGGGTTTGAAGGAATCCAATCTGTTTACAAGGAATGTATCTGTCTGTTAATGAAATCTGTTGAGTGATTCTTCCTTAAAAGAAGAATTGGATGCTTGGAGTTATGTATATATTTATATACTGTATGTATGTGTGTAAATGTATATTTTGTTGTAGGGTTTTATTTTTGGGTTTTGTGTTAGGTTAACCAATTTGGCTGAGTAAAGATCCTCAAATGTTGCATTTGAGACCATTATATCAAGCCTTGTCTGTTTTATGCCTATGTGAAATAGGACTTAGAATAGGTCGCGCCTATACGTCAAATAGGACTTGGAATGTGTTCCGCCGATATGTCAAATAGGACTTAGAATGTGTTAGGCCTATATGTGAAATAGGACTTAAAATAGGTTGTGCCTATGTGAAATAGGACTTAAAATAGGTTGTGCCTATGTCAAATAGGACTTAGAATAGGTTGTGCCTATGTCAAATAGGACTTAGAATAGGTTGTGCCTATGTCAAATAGGACTTAGAATAGGTTGTGCCTATGTCAAATAGGACTTAGAATAGGTTGTGCCTATGTCAAATAGGACTTAGAATAGGTTGTGCCTATGTCAAGTAGGGCTTAGAATAGGTTACAGTTCTGGGCCTTTTCCGTTCTACCCCAGCACCAAAAAATGAAATTATATATTATTTTCTACTGTAGTTTTTACTTGCTGAATTCAATAATATATATCTTATTTTGGAGAAATTAATAACAAAAGAGTTAGTCTGTTTATTTTATTTAAAAGTAGAGATTGCATTTAAGATTTCAATAAAAATGTCTTTTCCTTTTTGTCTTCTCCTCCACAGAAATTCCCATAAATAAGAATCTATCATATTTCTAGATGTTCCCCAATGTCTTGTTCCTTTGTTTAGCTAAATCAACTGTACGCCCTTGACGATTGGTTAGGTTAGGTCGTGATATTTTCGTTAGTTAGCCTTATAAGGTTAACTAAAGAAGGCTGGGGTAGAACGTTATTTCCTTAACTATGTTTATGAAATTCCATTTATCATCCATAACAATATCTACAAAAGAGAGAAAAAAATAATAATTACAACCATAACTAATTAAAGCACGAATACTTTCTCCAAAATAAAATATATATTATTGAATTCAGCAAGTAAAACTACATTAGAAATTGTTGCTGGGGTAGAATGGAAAAGATCCCATCTGAGTTTAATTTTGCGATGCTAATGAGTGTTAGGAGTAAGTTAAATTGCTGAAGTAAATTTTATAACCTACACAACAGGTTGAATTATAAATTTAGTGTTTTTAGTTAGGATAGGCCTTGAGTGTAAAGAGTAGGGTCTACTTTGTGAGTAGGCTTCTTGTATATTTAATTGCAAATTGTAGTTTGAAGTAGGCCTTTAGTGTAAGGTAAAGTGATTTGGGCCTACTAAGTAGACTTGTGTTGGGCCTACTTAGCTAGGTGACACAAATTTGGGAAAAGTTTGCTGTTGATCTTCCACCATTCCAATGGACACAGATTCCTATCAAGGTTGTTGAGAGCAACATATTTTTCTCTTTCTCCTTTGAGCGAAAATCTAAGTTTTGATGAACTTCTCTAAATTGAATCAGTGGTTCCTCTGTCTTGAGGGGTTGTTTCGTCAGTGTTGCGACGAGAATCACCATAGTTGGCTTCATTACTCTTGCTGGCAATAAGTTGATCATAACTGTCAAAATCAAAGTCTTCCGTGTCTTGATCTTTACTTGCTTGGTCAACTTCGATGGTGTAGTGATCAGGGGACTCTTTACTTGCGCTCTCATGATCATTCTTCTGTTGTTTGAGTACTTTTACTATGCCTGCTAATGTAGATGAAAGGATGCTGAGGTGAGTTTCCGAGCTAGTTTCATTCTTCTTTTCAAAGAAAGCATCTTTGAATCGGGTCCAAGAATGTAGAAAATATCATGTTGTTGTCATCCTTATATTTCATGAACCGCGGGGAACAGAAATTTTTGAGAGCTGCAATTCTGCTTCCCAAGTGACCAAATCCTCACTCAGTTCTTGCCCTTTCAACAAACAGCTCAAGGAATCTAATCTGTGGGCGAATTTCAGAGGCGGTACTATCTCTGCTGCTAAGCCTGACTGTAGTTTTGTGAAAAACTCTCAATAACTTGACAAGTTTTGCAATTACATTCCACTTGTTTGCATCTAATGCTGGTAGGTTTGGCGTATTCAAGCAGTAGTTAGCAATTAGTATTTTCTGTTCAAGCAACCTTTCCAAAAGAAAGTACTATTCCACCTAGTTGGCAAATCTTGAATCATCTTGTGTTCTAGTAGTCCATGTTGTCTTTGAATTTCATGCAACCTGGTGTAGGCAGCTGTAGAGTGGTTGAAATGACCAAAGTAGACTACTTGTTTGCAGTTAGCAATTATGTCCTTCACTATTCTTTGTTCAAAGATACAATCTTTTACAATTAGCTGCAAGGTATGTAGAAAACAAGGCAGTGCCATATCCAGATTCTGAAATTCCCTTTACCATATTGGCACCATTGTCTCTTACAATTACATACACCCCCTTTGCTTTGTCCGGAGCGATAGGGCGCGTCCCTCTGTGGCGAATGTGGGAATACACCTTTCTTCGGTGTAAGGGCTTTCTCTGCCCTCGTGGACCATTGGGCCCGTTTGGGGACCCGTCTGATCTGCTTCTTTTTCTTTCTTTCTCCTTTAACCCGTACTTTCTGGCTTCTCTGTTTTTTGGCATCGTTCTTTGGACCCTGATTTTGACCCCCCTCCCCTTCCCTGGCCCTTGGGTGTGGGAGGTGGTTGCCCTACACCCTTGTCGCTTTCCAACCAAACCCAAACCCTGTCCCTGCCACTTTTCACCGCGCGTTGAATGAGAGTGGCCGCCTTTCAGGCACAGGGACTGGGTGCGGGTGTATCTCCCCTGCGTGACATCTATCGGCGGTGGGACCAAGTGTGCCCACGCTTCGCCTTTCCCTTGTTGGAGTCGGTGGTGGCTGGATGCGCGCGGGGGATGAAGTTATTTTTTGTTTCACTATGGACACTTCTCCCCCTCTGCTTACGACTACTGCTTCTCACTCTCGGACTACTACTTCTCTCAACACTCGGGTGGTGGGCAACCAGGCCCTCGAGTCCTTTACCACTGGAAGACCGCAACCTAATGGGGTTGACCCCCTGTGGAAGCGGAACGCTTGCACTCTCCTTTTCCGTTGCCGACCCCAGTCCGTCCCTCGACTATGCCCTTGGACCTACACTCTGGAGCAGGGGTCTCGCCCCCCCACTTCAGCCACCTTCGGGCAAGTCAAGTTCCACCGAGGACTTGCCCCCACAACCCGACTTCTTGCTCTCCCCATATGCCCCCCTCACCCGCCGTCAGCCCACCTCCCCACGGAGAGAGCCTCGCGGCGGACGGGGGAGCCGGCATTCACGGCCGTCCTATCGACCGTTGAATATCCCAGTCCATTTCGACTCTATTCCTGGTGATTCGGCCTACATCTGGGTCCCTCCCGACCAACTCTGAACGGACGTTCCAGGCGATCCGAACCCACAGCAACTCCAGCCGCTATGACGTACGCCCACAGAGGGATGGCTCCCTCCTCGTAAAATCACGCTCAGCCGCAGAGACAAAAGCCCTACTCTCCGTCACTGAGGTCCTTGGATGCTCGGTGTCCGTTTCCCCACACTCGCCTGAATCAGAGTCAGGGCACTATTTACGCCACCCGCCTATTGTCGATCGCAGTGAATGAGCTCCTGGAGGACCTCGCACCCCAAGGAGTCACTAAGATCTATCGTTTCACATCCCGACAGGGAGGCACCCCCTCCCCCACCCCACGTCTGCTCCTTACTTTCAATACACTAATCCCCCCCAGCCGCATTGTATGGGGTATGGGAGACCGCGCGTCATGCGAGTTTTCTATCTGCCCATACATCCCAGACCCGACCCGTTGCTTTAAATGCAATAAGTTTGGACACGTTAGCTCCGTTTGTCGACAGCCGCATCAATTGTGTGTGCACTGTGGACGACTCGCTCACCCTGACAGGTGCCCCAACACACCCAAATGCTCCAACTGAAGGCGCACACACCTCTTCATCCCGCGAATGCCTTTTCTTCAAATTCGAGGAGGAGGTCCGCGGCCTACAATTGTCGGACTTCCTTAGCCCCCGTGAGGCACGAGACAGGGTGCGGAGTCGGGAGGTGAGGCCGGGGGTGTCCTATGCCGCTGCTCTCGGCTCTATCATCTCGGCACGCCGCCCTGGCCTGCCGCCGAACCCCCCCCCCCCAGCCACTGCTCCCTGTTCCCCACAAAGCAAATCCTCGCAGGACCCGACGGTCCCCTGTCCCCCCACCGTTCCTCTTCCCGCACCTCACCTGCCACGAATTCCCCAGGAGTCTGGGACCAGGGCACCCAGGTCCCAGCCACCTCAAACCCTGCCTTCCCAGTACTCCCTGTACACGCCCGAACCTGCCGCCCGGAGCAAGCCGTCGAGGCGGAGACGCCGGAGCGTGTCGCCAGACCCTCCGGCCTTCCAACGTCTCTCTCCCTCTTCCCCTAGGACCAAGAAGACGGCTCGGACCCTTACACCGCCCACCACGTCTACTATGTCCATCTCTCCCCATCGCAGAAGTCCCACCGCTCTACCCCACAGACTCTGACAATAGTGGCCGAAATCCACGACCCGCCCCGTACGACGAGACCCAGCCCAGTGGATCCAGTGGATGCGGCTCTGGCGCAGCTGCATGGTGTGACCGAGGGAAGCTCGGCCGCGCCCACGCCCATGAGTCTCATGGATCTGCCCTTGCCTCTTGGTGCCATTTTCTCCACCCCTCCACGAGACCACTCTGGTTCACCTCCTTCCACCCCCATAGTACCTACCCCCCCAAGATCCCCGGCCCCCTCCTTATCAGCTACCCTGAATACGCCATCCCTCCCACCCGCCCGGTCTTTTTGGTACCCCCTGTCACCACCTAGGGTCCGCCGTGAGACCCCGGACAGGCGGGGTAGCGCCACTTTTGGGGTTAACGTGCCCCCCCCCCCCTGGCCCGACCATAGAAGCCCGTCAAGGCACTTCTGACCCGCTCAGCCCACGATGTTCCTCTGCCTGCCGTGATCCACGCCTCCGGTCTCGCTCGGCCGACTCGACCCCGCAACCTCCGCGGGGTTCGACAGGCCGACCGATTCCTTCCCTGGTGAACGGTAGATAGCCAGCCATGCTCCCGACCCAGCCTTCAATTTCGCGAACTCCAGATCTCCCTTCACACTCCAACCTCCTAGCGCCTACACCTTTACCCATCCCCCTTCATCAACTAATGGATCCCCCGAAAACCACAATAGTCCACTGGAACTGTCGAGGAATATTTGCAAACTATGAAGGCCTTAACTCCTTGATTGCCACTTCCCGTCCGGTGTGTGTGTCTCCAGGAGCTAATCGTGGGGACCAGGCCAATGCCCTGCCCCACTGGTTATTTTTGCATCGCCACCCCGCCTCCTACCTGCACTCGAAGGGGAGCTGCCATCCTCGTACACCACGCAGTCCCCTTCTACAATCTCTCCATCCGGTCCCCGCTACGGGTGACTGCCGTCCGGCTCTCCCTGGATAGACAGTACACCGTTTGCTCAATCTACCTCCCCCCCACGCTCAAGTCTCCCGCGACGACCTGGTGGAAGTCGTGGAACAACTCCCCAGGCCCTTCCTACTACTGGGCGATTTCAATAGTCGTCACCCCTTGTGGGGCGACACACACACCACCTATATGGCCCCAACCCTGATATCCGTCATGACCGAGCTCTCTTTCGAGTGCCTCAATGATGGCTCTCCTACATTCTACCATGCCACCACCTGCACTCCATCCTGTATAGACCTGTCCCTCGTTTCAACTGATGCCCTCCTAGACTTCACGTGGCAAGTCCTCCGAGAGGACTATGGCAGTGACCATCTCCCCATTCTACTCACCCTCAATCGACCCGACCAGACTGTACTGGTGCCGGTAAGGTGGGTTACCACCAACGCGAATTGGGCCCGCTTCCGCGACAACACATATACCACCCTTACAACTGCCCACTTCCCATCCATCGACGAGTGCATCGCATACTTCGAGTCCGTCGTTCTAACGGCCGCAAGCACAAGCGTACCACAATCCTCCGCCTACCCCCGCGCCTGACGGGTTCCTTGGTGGACCCCGGAGTGCGCGGAGGCCGTGCGCGCCAAGAAGAAGGCAACTCGGCGCTTCTACCGGACGCGACTCCCCATCCATCGCACGGAAATGCAGCGGGTCAGGGCCATCGCCCGCCGCACAATGAAGACAGCGCGCCGAGCCTCTTGGCGTGCCTTTGTGTCCGGCATCACCGCCACCACACCTTCGGCTACCATCTGGAAGAAGGTGCGGGGCGTCGAGAGGCGACATGTCCCCTCCCGACCCCCGGTCCGGACTAACGATGGACTCCTATGTGAGCCCAAGTCGGTGGCAGACCACCTTGCTTCTACCTTCGCCGCCGTTTCTTCCTCTGCAGCCAATTCCGTACCCGCCCCTGACGATAGCCCCTCTCCACCGTCCATAGACAGCACCTACAACCGATTGTTTACCATGCGTGAACTACAGGCAGCACTGGCCTCTCGACGATCCCTTTGTCCCGGTCCGGATGGTATTCCGTACGGCATGATCCAACACCTCCACTCTACCTTACAAATTTTCCTGCTAGACCTATGCAATCGCATATGGATAGAGGGCGCCTTCCCCTCTAGGTGGAAGGAGGTCCACGTCATCCCTATCCTCAAACCCGGCAAAGATTCCCTGGACCCCACAAACTACAGACCAATCGCCCTGACGTGTTGTGCCTGGAAGATCCTCGAAAAAATGGTCGCTACGCGATTATCGTTCGTCCTTGAACGTGCCAATTCCTTCCCGTCTACCCAGTCCGGCTTCAGACAATTCCGCTCCACCACTGATCCCCTCCTGCTTCTCAGCCGAGACATACAGGATGCCTTCGACAATAGACAGTTCGTACTGTCAATTTTTTTTGACATCCAGAAGGCCTATGACACCACCCGTCGAGCAATGATCCTCGGTCAGCTCCGACATCTGGGCCTCATCGGAGCCATGCCAACCTTCATCAGGGGCTTCCTTTCTTCTCGGACCTTTAAAGTCCGGGTGGGCTCAGTCCTCTCTGACACCTTTGTGCAGGAGGACGGGGTCCCACAGGGAAGCATCCTCAGTGTTCTCTGCTTCTCCGTCGTGATGAACACGGTCTCACAATGCCTTCCACCCACCATCCGCTCTTCCATTTACGCGGATGACCTTGCAATCTACTTCGCAGGGCGAGAACCGTCTGTCGTTCAACGGCAAATGCAGCTCGCCATCTACCGGGTGGAAAGGTGGGCGACGTCGGTGGGTTTCCGCCTCTCCATCCCTAAGTCCAAGTGTATGGTCTTCAGTAGAAGAAGACCCACAACCCTTCCTCTACCCTCTGTCACATTATACGGCAGTCCTCTTGAGGTGGTACCCTCCACGCGTTTTCTGGGCATGACCCTAGACCGACGGCTCAATTGGGTTCCCCATCTCAAGCACCTAAAGCAATCCCTTCGACGCCCCCTCGCTCTCCTGGATCACCTCTCTCTCACCACATGGGGTGCAGATCGACGCTCTCTTCTTCGCCTTTATACTTCCATAGTACAGTCGAAGCTGGACTATGGTAGCGCAGTTTACGGTTCAGCCTCCAACGCCCGCCTCCGTATCCTGGACCCGGTACTTAATAGAGGCCTCCGCCTCGCCACCGGTGCTTTCCGCTCCTCCCCAGCCTCCATGTGGAATGCGATCATCTCCCTCTCGCCCTCCGACGGGGTCTACTCCTCATGAGGCCATACCTCCGTGCACAGAGGCTACCTTCGCTTCTGGGCACGGCGGTTTCAGAACTACCACCTCAGGGACGGAGCTGGCACTTCACTGAAGCGGTCCGCTCTTTCCTTGATCTTTTCAACATGCCCGCCCCCTCAGTTATCCCCATTTCATTTAGCATCTACCCCCCCTGGATCCTAACCCCTATCAAGTTTTGCAAAGATCTGTGTTTCCTACTGAAGACCACGAGCTCCATGATATACAGGTCACTCTCTGCGAACACGCAACCCAACACCCGGACGCAATCGCCATTTACACGGATGGTTCCCGCTCGGAAGCTGGTGTGGCCTCCTCAGCGGTGATTCTGTCCCAGCCGCTCTCCCGGGGCGTCGGCCTGCCCCGCGAGGCCTCCGTTTTTTCGGCGGAACTTTTCGCCATTACGGAGGCCCTCGATATTGTACGCACCCACTCTGCCAGCTCTTTCGTCATTTATTCGGATTCCCAAAGTGCACTTCTCTCCCTAGAAAGATTTAACTCCCCTCACCCGCTCGTCTGTACCATCCAGCAAACCTTCCACTTTTTAACGACCTTCCAACACAAGACAATCGCATTCTGCTGGGTCCCGGCTCATGTCGGCATCCAGGGTAACGAGGCGGCGGACCGCACAGCGAAGACGGCCTGCTCACTGCCGGCCTCCCGACCCCTCCCATTCTCCGACTTCTTCCCGGCTTTTCGCTCCCACTTCCGCTCCATATGGCAACGGGAATGGGACCAGGCCACACAAAATAAACTCCACACGATCAAACCGCAAATAGGATACTGGGCCTCTTCATTCCACCGGTCCCGCCATAAAGAAGTAATCCTAGCCCGTCTCCGCATAGGTCACACCCGCATCACCCACGGACACCTTATGGCGAAATCGTCAGCCCCGCTTTGCCCTACCTGCCATAACCCCTATCACTGTCTTACACCTCCTGGTGGAATGCTCAAAGTTGTCCGCTCTCCGTCGCAGGTGTTTCCCTCTCTCGGCCGAAAACCCCATACCCAACTGCCTACGATCAATACTCGCCGACGGCCCCCACTTTTCAGCGGAAGCGGTTCTCTTGCTTACTCCCATCTGCTCCATCGCATCTGAAACCATACCCCTCCTACCCACTATCCATCGACTGACCCTTACTCATTCCCCTAGTCTACCACCCCCAGCACAGTAACATCACCCACTCACTGCCTCGCCGAGATATGTACCGCCTCTTTAGGTACGAATCGGCGGTAAATCTGGGAAAAAAAAAAAAAAATTACATACACCTTGTAAGACGGGATGTTGAAGGCAGTTATGGCACTTTGTATAATCTCACTATTATTACTAGCTGTATGGGATTCTGGGAATGGCATAACACGCAACAGAACTGTTGTTTTATCAAAACTCTGATACATAATGCCTTGTTAGACTAATGAATGAACTGTCACTTGAGGAGGTCCAAATGTCACTAGTTAAGCTCAAACTGTGGGATTCATCAACAATTGTTTGTACTGTTTTCCTCACTGATGCATAGATGTCTGGTACAATATTGTCAGCAAAATACTTCCTACTTTGCAGAGAATAATTTGGATGAAGTGTTTTCACCAACCTAGTGAACCCAATGTCCTCAACAATGGAAAAGGGTTGATTGTCAACTGCGATCATTTTACCAATAGCATAGTGCACTGCGTTTGCTTGAGAAGAATTAATGTCCCAAATCTTTTTTAATGCTAGAGTTTTTTGCATTGTGTACTGTGTTGTCACTGTAGTTTTACTTGTAGAAGGAGAAACACTCAGGTCAACAGCTGATGAAGACAAACTAGAAGTTCGTGGTTAAGTATCATCTCTTCTTGGACCTTTTCTTATCAAGGATTTTGACATAGTTCATTACTCTTCCTTTTCTTTTCATCCTCCATCAATTCTTGTTCCTTTTTATACTCTTGATGTTTTTTGGTGGTGTGTTTCATCAAGTTGTAGTGTTGTAACTTTTACTGGTTTTTCCTCCTCTGGATAATTCAGCAGAACATAATTTACAAGGTTTTACTTTTGTCGGTTTCTGAAACTGGAAAATTTCCAAACTATACTGCTTCTAAATTGACTAGACATGATGAATTCTACAGAATTTAGATAAGATCTGAAATGAAAAAATAGATTTATAAAACATGTGAAAAGTGATGAAAAAGAAATGTAAAGATATTCACACACAAAAAATGAGATTGACACACAATGACACACAATTACACATGATGACAATGACACACTGCCCTATAGAGTATATACCATATACTGGGTGCGACGTATTGGAAGTATCGGCAGGATCGGACAGCTAAATTTACCGATACTATCGCGTGAAGGGCCGATACCCAAACATGGTGCATCACTGGTAAATAGTGTATATTTTTTGCTTAAGCTACTTTTGTATCTCAGTACATAGTTTTATATTAATTAGCTAGGGTTACTATATTTGAACTTTCAAAAAAGAGGACACTCCGGAGAGGTGGGTGCATCTGTATCAGTATCAACGAACTCACGTTGTATTAATGTGTTATATATACTGTGTACTACACGTATTCTACATTGAGTATCTATAAACAAGAACAAGTGTTATGGCCTCAAAAATCAATGTTATAATTATTCAAATTTCCCGGACATGCCCGGGAAAAACCGGACGTATGGTAACCCTAAATTAGCTGACTAGAGATTTATATTTTGCAAAGTTTTATTATTGTAAATTATAGGTTATGACTTGGATAATCTCTATAGGCCAAAGTGGCTTTCAAATAAAATGTAATGTAAGGACAACAAAAAGCCACTGGAGCCTATCAAAATTATTCATGTAACAAACGAAATTCAGCTCAATGGATGGGATTACATATTTTATACTTCATAAAAGTAGAAAACTCGTATTAAATGTTGGTAAATAACGAAAAGCATATACAGGGTGTACATAAAGTCAGGATCTATTTTTGTGAAGCACTTGGAAATTATATGGAATTCAATCATAAAATGATAAAGTGGTAACATTTATTAAATAATTAAGAGTAGGATTCGACGTGACGCCCATCAGTATCCCTGCACAGCTCAAATCGTTCCGCAGCATTTCTAAACACATTCTGGAGCATTTGCGGGGTTATGTTATCTGCAGCAGTTCGTATACGTAAGTTTTCAAGACTCGTAATCTTCGTCTGATAGACGTGCGATTAATAAAGCCCCATGCAAAGAAATCTAAAGGGGTTAAATCTGGTGATCTCGCTGGCCAAGGTCTGTTGCTTCCGCGTCCGATCCAGCGATTTGGAAAACGTCCATTTAGATAATCCTGAACAATTTTGGCATAGTGACAAGGAGCACCATCATGTTGATAGACGACGGTACTAACAATCCTATCCCCAATCAGCTGAGGTTCAAGGAATTGCTGCAACATGTCCCTAAATAAGCCCCGTAACTGTAGCTTCAGCAAAGAAAAAACGACCATAAACCTTAGATTTTGTTAAACCCATCCAGACATTAACTTCAGGTGAGTCTCTTTCCCAATTTTGGACGAAATCATTCGGTCTTTCATCTGCCCAAATTCGACAGTTATGGCGATTTACTTTTCCACACGTATGGAAAGTGGCTTCATCACTAAAGAGAATGTTGTCCATTAAATTATTACTCCAGATTTGTTCTACGAGATCAGCACACACAGCACTTCGTCGAGGGAAATCTTCCTCATGTAAATCATGTAAAACCTGCAAATGATAGCTTTTCTTCTGCAAATTAACTTTCAGAATTTTGTGCACAGATGACGTCGGGAGGCCGAGTCTGTGTAATGCAGCACGAACGGACGTACGTGGCTCCTCAGTGATAATTCCGCGTACTGCATTCACGGTAAGATCTGACATACACGGTCGTCCTGATCTTGCTTCATCATTTACAGATCCCGTTCGTTTAAATTTGTTCACCAATTTTCGTATTGTCTTGTCTTTGGCCCCTTCTGAAATCTCCTTCTAAATTTCTCTCTGATGTCATTGTATTTCTTTCCCTCGATTCGCCAAATTACTATTGCCACACGCTCTTCTGTATTCATTCTAAGGGCTTCTGAAAAGAAAAATAGAAAAAAACAATTATTTCACAAAAATAGATCCTGACTTTATGTACACCCTGTATATGAAAAATATGTGCGTTTCTTAGTTAGCTCAGTTAGCCGAGTTCATCCTTCACAGACATTTTTGTAGGAGCTTTTATTATATTTAAGTGAAATTAACGATGTCGCCCTTAAAATATGTGATCTTTTTCTTCCAATGTTAGCTCTGCACACACCTAATATATAGTGGATTAAAAATTGAGAAAAGTGCACCTTTGAACGTTTGAGGTGTTCCGTGCGATGATTCTTGATTTGACGAAGGTGAAAATTGTCACATTTGTAATTTAAAATCTTTTATTCATAGTAAGTGATAAAGTTTAAAAAGTGAAATTATTTGGTGCGTGAAGGGAAACCTAATTTCTCCTTTTAATACTGACAAAATTTGAAATTAATTTTAAATGAATTTAAAATTCACAAAGTTTTAATATGAAAGGTGGTGTATACATATAGTCCAGGCAATTTGTAGTTAGACCTGGGCAAAATTGCTTCAGAAGCTTTCTAAACTGTTTCCAGCTCAGGAACCATTGCCGAATAACATATCCAAAATCCGACAAAATTGGACCCCGGGAACACCCCCAAAAATGAAATTCAAAATGGCGGACTGGATGTTTCCTACGAAAAAAAAAAAATATATAATTTACGCTTTTATTTATAGAGATACATTTGATGCTTTTTCTTTCAGTTGTAATGTTTTAAATAATTCAACAATATACAACACAACCAGTTATTACGCAAATATAATGTTATATAGCTTTTTACAGATTTTTATATCAATAATACAACAATTATTTTTTTCCCAGTTTCAAGTTATGTTCATTACAGAAGAAGTGATACCTGGTCACAAACATACAGAAATTAATCCTCTTCATCACTATCATCGGATAGATTACCGATACTTGGGTTATCGCAACCACTGATTTGGCACTCGCCACAAGCGGCTGAACAGGGCATTCCATTACGCTTGCATCCACATCTTGAAGTAGCACATTTCGTCTTGCAGGAGCAGCGGATCATGTTGAGTAGATAATTTGGAGCTGGTGGCTTGTCGCAGGCTGTAGGGTAGTAGGAATTATTCTTTACATACCAACCCCACTGTTCTGCATCGATCTTCTCTTCTGTAGACTTCCAGATTAGTATTTGAAAGTATGTGCGAAAGCTGTGGTACTTTGTGGACGCATCGGTAGGTGGCAAACGTTCGGTGTAACAAAAGATTTAGCTGTAGCTACCTTTTCAACTAACATTCGATGACGTAGTGCGTTAGTGGATTCAAGTGTTTTGCAGCCATACAACAGAAGCATTGCCTTTCTTCCAGCGGCTTCAATGTCAGAGTGTTGGCAACAATCAGAACAGAATGTATTTGCAACTGAACGGAGTTCAGCCACCTTCATCAGTGTGTCGAATGCTTTGGCTTTACCGATCGAAAAAATTCTGGATGTGCTATCACAGCCCGTGAAAGCATGCACAAACAGGAGATACTTGCAGATGTCATTGCCTAATAATGATTGAATGCTGAGAATATCATACACAGGATTAGGAGATGGTCCCCGTCTTATATCGCTGCGATAGTACAACTTGAAACCACTGTCCTTGGCATGGTACAGAAGGAGAATCAGCAAGTCGGTGTCTTCCCCTATTACTGTTGTAGTTGCATTTTCTGATGAGGAAACTGCTGCACGAACGATGTCCACATCAGCATCCCCATCTGCGTTGTGAACAGTACACCCGTGCTTCTTCAACATCTCACCTACGAGGGAAATAAATGCTTGCTTGTTGTTTTCATTAACCAAGAAGTGTTCCTTCTGGCCAACAAACTTCATGCTTGGACTGAGATTCACATTTCTGCTTGTCTTGGTGCTGCGTCTTCTGTGGGTCATGTCCTTGATCGTAGGAGAGCTGCTGTAGCCATCAAAAACAATGATTGCTTTTCCATATGTTTTCAGAGTGAAATCGGCATATGAGTTGGCGATGCTGTCATATGTTTCATCTTGACGCCAGGAAACACGATGTAGTAGAGATCCACCATCCAATACGTACTGGTCTGTGCACTGAATTTCTTGAACTTCTTCCATGCGTAAAGTGTCAGTGTATTTGATTATTGCATGAGCTAGCTGAGACTTATCGGGTTTCCTCAAGATACTTCGTGATTCGAACAATGCAGGAGGATATGCACACAGTTCGTAACACATGACATCTTCAAGATTCATGTCTCCGCCAGTGGCAACAGTCATCATTCTCTGAAACAGTAGTGCAGGATCTACTTCTATATCTGAAGCATCAGTGATCACAAACGGCAGAAGCAGATCCTAGTGTTTTCACTTTGTCAGATCTTTTGGCAGAATATGTAAAGGCTTGTTTCCCAATCATTTTTACGACAATGTTCGTACCGATTGAATGCAATTGATGAACGTTAACTCCAGGATCAGCAGTTAGCCCTGTTACAATGTTGCAGAGACCCGAGGTAGAATGGAATGGGGATAAGGATTCCAGACGTTCAAGTACTTTCTTCATGTCATTACTGTCCCTGATTTGTCTACTTCCCCTCATTTCCTTGTGCTGTTCACTACTTTCCAACAAAACTCTGGTGTATTCCTGCATTGTTAAGTTATAAGTGGAACACAGAGGCATAGAAAAGAGCCACGTTGTCCTTTGGATGTCTGTAAATCCACTTCCGCGTGTCAGTCCGCCTCTGCTTTTCAGGGAACGCATTAGTACTTGTTCTATCACCAGGTCTGTGCCGAGTCCGGCCCATAATCTGTCGCTTCTTCTTACCACAAACTTACTTCCTGGAACATTTTGTTAACGGCTGGATTTTCAGAAGGCAAACTTAACATTTTCTGCAGGTACAGGTATATCGATTTCAGGTAATTCTGATGTCCGGCTGCTGCAATTATGGGGATGGTCTCCAGCATAGCTTGCAAGTGCAAATCCCACGAGCCGGTTCTGTCTGCTGTTATCAAGGAACGTGCAATTAGTGCAGTAGCTTAGACCTGATTTTTGAAGTAAGTGGACATTCTGGACAAAAGCACCAAACTTGGCTCAAATGTTGTTCAGGACCTTAGCTACCAATTTTTCCCCGGAACCAAGACGCACAACCCTATCTTGGCTGCCATTTTGGAAATCCAAGATGGCTGCCAGCTAGAAATCAACAAACTATTGTGAGGAGTAATTGTAAATAAATAGTCCCTAAACCTACATATTTCGATGCCAGGATTGCTATAAAATAATCAGAATTACCCTTAAATGTTTATTTAATGTAAAATAAATAATATAACTATATATGTGCTTTCTGTTTTGCAAGTGATTTGTGAACATGGATTGGAGCAAATGCATGTTTGTCAAGAGAGCAAAGGTGAGACTCTTAAATGTCCACTCAATGCTGTGAGTGGTAAAAAAACTGAAGCATATGCAAATTTATGGAGAATGTCAACGCATTCAAGAATCTTGGAAGACTACCAGTTCCTCTTCTTTTCAATGAAGAGGTGACTGTTGAAGATCTGGTTCAGAATAAAGCTGTGTGGCACAAGTCATGCCATGTTAAATTTAGTAAAGAAAAGCTTGAAAGGGCTACAAAAAAGAGAGAAAGGGCGGATGAAGGTGAAACCAGTTCATCTCCGGGGAAGCGGGTTCAGCGGCATCCTATGGACAAAGCAACTTGTGTGTTTTGTCAACAAACACATGGGCATCTTCACGAATTCAGTACATTTGGCGCTGACGTCAATTTACGAATGATGGCTACAGAACTCAGTGACACAGAAGGAGACTTTCCATTGTATGTAGAAAGCTTGAAGAAAGTAGTTCCCTGGTTCTTTGCTCTTGACCACCAGAATTACGCACGTTGGCTTCCACTCCACATCCGGGACATGAAGAATCTCCCTCAGCCAGTTATGAATGAGTTTTCACGAAATGGACACTGGGTAGTACACAAGACCAAGAAGAGATTCTCAGCCATGCCTTTAGACCAAGCGCATGAACAAAACAATGAGAAAGTCAAAGGTTCAGGAGGCGCGGTGGGTCTGACTGAGAATCCAGTGGCATTCAAGAAGTGGATGGTAGCAGGGCCAGAACAAGCCAGATTGATTACTGAATATGAAGACGAAAACCTTCCAGAAACTGAAGACAACAACTTCCACCACGAAGAAGGACTATCTACACAGAGAAGATTCAAGGATCATGTTTCTAATCTCGTTGAAGTCTTCCGTGATATGGGAAATCCATTTTGTGATAATGGGAATGAGTTACTGGCCTTAGACACAAGGAATGTCATGGATGAATCTGTGGTCCATACAGTGAGAACTATAAAGGATTTGGGTAAGGAGCAATATAGCCGATACTACAAAGAAGTTGTCACAGATTGTACAAGGTCAATTCATACACCGATCAAGAAGAACTCGCTTGCCCTCTTCAGATGTCCTCGGCCGAAATCTCAGGTACGGAATGTTGGGGGAATCCAACTACTGAAGAACGATGTTGCTCTATTCTCTCATCTGTATATTGTTATGCAACATCGGCATAGTGACATGGATGCATTCTTCCAACACGAGAATCACCCCTTTCCTTCTTCCCTATCTGATGGTGGGAAATTGCGGTTTGGGAAAAAGTCTGACCTACTGAAAATCATTACATTTGAAAACAAGGACAACCCTCCAGATCCTTTTGATGTGAAACTTCTTGATGGAGCTGCCATCGTCCATTTGCTGTCTACTGCAGGTGTTGCCAACTTTGAAGAGTATGCAGATCGTGTATTCGTCCCTTATCTCATCAAACAGTTAGAAACTTGCCAGCGAATTGACATCGTCTGGGATACCTACACTGCAAGCACCTTAAAAGAGACTACCAGAGAAAAACGGGGAAAAGGAATCAGAAGAAAGGTTGAAGGAAAAACCAAATTACCCCTAAATTGGCATGACTTCCTTCGAGACTCTAGAAACAAGCAAGAACTGTTCGCTTCCTATCAGACAAGGTTGCTGCAATGGAAGTTCCTAACAACAAAGAAGTTGTTATTACATCAGGACCTGAAGTCATCATCAATGGGGCCGACCGCACAATGCCAAGATGCGACCATGAGGAGGCAGACACTAGACTGTTCATTCATCTTCAAGATGCAATAAAGGAAGGGCACATTAACTGCATGATCAGAACTGTAGACACGGATGTTATTGTCATTCTAATAGGAAAATTCCATCACTTGACGTCCATAAGATCTGAAGTAAATATTTGGGTTGGTTTTGGCACTGGGAAAAACTTCACTTACCATCATATTAACACAATCTGTGCCTCTTTGGGTGAAGAGAGATGCACATCCCTACCACTGTTTCACTGCTTCACGGGATGTGATACATAATCATCCTTTTACGGAAGGGGCAAGAATATGGCATGGGCAGCATGGCACCATTACCCTGAGGTAACACAAGCATTCACATTCATGGCACGAAATCCATTTGCAGATGTTGACGCCGAAACTCCCCACTTCAAGCTTCTTGAACGGTACACAGTTGTCCTCTATGACAACACCAGTGACATTGAACATGTAGATGAGGCAAGAAAGGTCATGTTCTGTCAGAAGGGAAAAGCTATGGAGACTATCCCACCAACTCAGGATGCTCTTCTCCAACACACCAGGAGGGTTACATACCAGGGAGGAATATGGTCGACCTGTGAGAGAAGTGAACAGAATCTTCCAACTCCTGAAGGATGGGATGGACCTTTAGCGAAGAGTCCCAGTCATGGACACCAGTTTGGACCACAGGACCAGTAGCATCTAAAGCTTGCAGCGAATTGGTCAAATGCGGCTGCAAGAGCAAGAGTGGATGTGGCACCAGGTGCTTGCAAGAAGGCCAGGTGGAAGTGTACAGAACTGTGTAGCTGCAACTGTGCAGTTTAACATATAGCGTCGAGCGGGGTGAGTTGGGACAGTTCGGGACAGGGGGTGAGTTGGGACAGTAGGCATTGCAATGCTAAATGCCAAGATATTTCCATTTTATGGTGCCCATTTAATAGCCCTGCCCTTACTCTACAAATGTTGTAATACAAGTTTTCTATAGAACCACGAATAATGCATGAAAATTGTGCAATATGAAAGGGTAGCATTTTGACCTTTGTAGAATTTCATTTTTTAAAATGCACATATTTTGCCAATTTTCCTCTCCCACATTCAGTTATAGAGCTAAAGGTCTACTTTTTGGTGGGTGAAATCTTCAATTGTTATAGTTTCGTTGATTTTTCTTAAACATGGTTTTTGTGTTAAATATTCACGATTTTCACTGTATATGTTGTACGAAGTGTGATTTCTGCAGTAAACATACTTCTGATCAGCTTAAAAGTTGTTTTAAAGATCTGATCATGCCAAAAAACATATAGTTTGATGCCAAACATGCCAAGGGAATTCTCTATTGAAACTTATATCAGAAATTCCATTTTGTCTATGGCGGCCAAGTAATGGTCTCTGAAGGTGGTTCCGGGGATATTTTTAATTGTTGGTCCAAAATATACAAGTAGGGAAAGTTTGGTGCTTTTGTCCGGATTGTCCACTTCAACTTGTTTAGCTGCCCTACTAAATGCTGATCATTCGCTGATATTCCAACCAGAGTTGACTTGTTTGCGAAGTAGATTGTAGGTCAGTTTTCTTCGCATCCAAAGTGGTAGCAATCTGAGACAATGCATTCGAAGATTCCACATCCTCAACTGATTGTTTGGCGGTCATAACATCGTCGAGCAGGTCACAAAGCTTCCTTATGGAGGTCATGAGGAGTTCCATCTTCATTACGAGGGAAAACGTCTTCTGCGACTAGTAAGGTACTAAGAGCTGCATCTACTATCATATGACCACGTATCGCTCTTGAAACAGCTTTTCCAGACATCATGTGTTGCACGGCATTTGGTCCGTATATTTCTTGAAGTACTTCAGACAATCCTGAACCATTCATAAGAGTACCGACTGCTCCCAAAAGATTCATCAGTGTGTGAAATGATCCCAGCATTAAAACAATGTCCTGCAGGTCTCTGTTCATGATGATTTGGGAAGCTTTCCAGAACAAAGGCTGATCAAAGGTAATAATGCATGGGACTTTTTGATCGCGTGCTATCTTGCTCAAATATAGTAATGTCGAAAATATGCAGGTCATGTCAGTTGGCGACATATCTATGATGGGAAGGAACGTGATCGACGCCACACCTGGATGTGAGACACTTGATCCAACGTGAATTGCCTGCATTGTTCCGGACCAACTTGGACCTGATCTTTCCGCTGAAGATATCTGCCAGAGAAGACTAAGTCGACTTATGGTGGCAGTGGGTACTGGAAGTTCGCGGAATGAGATGTCCCTCAACATGCTTCTCGCGTGTCTATATTCCCTAATGTCAACGGTTTGCAATCTTCTTAATGTCATTGTCACCAACATTACGCCTGTGAATAGAAGGGTGGATCTTGATCTTCGGAGTTATTGCGGCAATCATACCCATTCCATGAAAGGTATTCTTCCCATCCAAAGTGCAGACATCATGATCGACGTTATCTGCTGCAAGAAGGACTGCAGTGTTTTCATCAACAGTAAAAGAGCCAGACCAACTTGCCAGCGCCGCGTTTCTTTCGAATCTTGTTACTTCTGCATACGACGAACAGTAACCCAGCTGATGGAGAACGTCAATAAGGTACCTTGACCTAAAGTTGTGGTGTAGCTGAACCGACAAACCGATCTGTAGTGGACATAGTAATCCTCTAGGACGGGTTGCTTGCATAATGCTCTGCCCAATTGCACCTATTTTTCTTGAAGCATCCTGTCCCGCAAATGCTTTTGATAATAGCAATTTCAGACTGTTGGGAATGTAATCAAGAGCACTTTCTGCAGTGATGTCATTTGGAGATGGATACACATCTTTTCTAGGCGAGTCGACAGACTTGATATCACTTCTGATTATTTTTGCAGCAGCTTCTACTAGGTAAATCTTCTGTAGCTCTATATCTATATCACATTCTTTCGACTTTTTGTGATAATCTATAAGAATTTCATTAGCTGTCTCTCGTAGTGTTACTACATCTGCCTTCCCACTTTCACCTGATATTATGATCTTGTCTCCGTAACGTTCTAAAAGCTTTCTCTTCATGTGCCTGCGTTCGTAGACAGAGCTCTGACTTCCTTGAAGATATTCCTCCATTTTGGAAATTAGGTCTTCAATCAACAGTTGTTCATCATCATTCTCTTCCAGGTAAGCACAGGTCTGAAGGAATGCTTGGTGTTGCTCTTCATTAGTTGGTCTCCCTTTCTTCGAATCATGATCGTCGGAGTATGCGCGAGGAATGTTTTTTCCACTTCGAAAATTTACGCTGCAGGTGTGATGGTAGATACAATCTGCAGCAGGAAGATCACGAAGATAATACTCCAGACGCCTTTACATTAAACGACCATTCATCGCAGCGGCTTTCACAGCACCTTTTTATGGTTTCGAGAACTCTGTAGTTCTTATTTTGACATGCTCTGATTTTGGTTTGTGTTTGGAAAAAAGTCCACAAAGGTATCACAAAACAAACAGTGAGTGGCACTGGAAAATGCGTATTCATGAAACGAGCACTTTTCCTTGGTATTGCCTCGGCTGCGGTCTGTCGCTTCTTTATTTCAATGGTCTTTTTATCCGTAAACTTTTTCCTACATACAACGTGAACACTTATTCCAGCTGTTGCAACAACATCGCTTCCACGGCTGCGGCTGGATGCATTTATACCATCTGCTCTCTTTTTTGCGAGATGTGAACCACTTCCTGTCCGCTGTCCAATTTCTCCTTACAATCACGCACAATTCTTCAGGGTCTGCATTCTTGAAGGCGGACGCACACCGAGTCAGTCTGAAACAGAAAACACATTAATAAACTGTGTTGCAGTATTTAAAAGGAGTACATAATAACAGTTTTAAAGAAATGACAAGCACAAATACGCAGATTTGATAGTGGGTAGTAGGAATTAAAGAGTTGTGTATATATATAAGTTTATAAAGATGTAGCAATGTCCCATTCTCACACACACTCCATACAGTATACTTTATTTACATTACGTGACGTCATAGTTTAATACTAGCCGCCTAATACAATTTTTAGTGTCATATAGGTTAATTTAGAAACGAAAATATGTTAAACATTTTACTGATCAAGAAAAACGTCATAACTCTCTCTACAAAGCGAAATTAAAATTTATTGTATTTCGTAGGAAACTGCCAGTCCGCCATTTTGATTTCATTTTTGGGGTGTTCCCGGGGTCCAATTTTGTCGGATTTTGGATATGTTATTCTGCAATGGTTCCTGAGCTGGAAACAGTTTAGAAAGCTTCTGAAGCAATTTTGCCCAGGTTGAAGCTATTTTTGCTCTAGATTGCCTGGACTAATAGGCTTAGAGAAAGTACTGCAGTTAAAAATAATGGAACCACGAACGTTAATTTAAATGATAAAGTTTATATTAAAGTTTATGAACTTCATAACGAACTTAAAATAAATGTTCCATGAACAAAATCGAATTTCATAATGTCGACGATCGACCTTATCTTATGTAAACTAAGCTAACGGAACTTGACCTAACCTGACCTAATTTAAACTAACGTTTTAGTATTGTCATTATTTATGCGTGTCGATCTTGTTCCGGTACCCGAACATGTTTAGACTTTGGGAAGCATCATAAAACAAAGCGGATTACCGTGGCTGATTAAATGACACCGTTTCTCTATAAGCGAATTGAAGACATTGAAGTTTGGGGTTCGACTCGTGCTTGTGCTGTTAAGCAATCCACGAGTAAGTAAAAATAATCTACTTTTTGACATATGAATGCTGCAAATTATTTCAGTTTTCTAGTTTACTTTTGGTTTTTGTTAATTGAAAAACATAATTTCCTATTCACCCTTCTGTCTCCCTCGAGTTATTCAATAATGATTTATGTTAGTTGAACTCCAAAGTATCTTTTGTTTAATTTAATCTTTACTGTTTCCTTTGAAGCTTCCAAGCTGTTGTCACTTTTATAATTCACCTCCTCATAATTAATGAAATTTTTTCTTTTTGATGGAAACTGGATATTTGCAAAAGCGTCGTTAATCCAACATTTTTCAATGAAGGAAATTTTGGACGCCATTTAACATTGTAGGGAAACCTTTGGTAAGAGTAATATCATTTGAACATCTCTCAAATTTAGTATCAAGTTAAATGCACACACACACACACACACACACACACACACACACACACACACACACACACACACACACACACACACACTTGTAATTCGAAAATCAGAAAAAGAACTCGTTTTGCCTCCGAAATGTTGTGACTGACATAAAACATTTACTGAACAAAGGCGAAGCTGAATGCTTTGCCTTGTCACTTTACAGGACATAGAGTTAAAGGGTAATGAAATTAAGTCTTAAGTTGTGTAATTTAATTTTTGAGGTTGAATTTTTATTTTAATCTTATTTATTTAATATACAGATAATAACTGAATAAAATAAATATGAAAAATGCAAAAAAAATACATTAGGGTAAGGAAACAAAAGCCGAAAACTACGAATACTTTAATTAATGAAGTAAATTTTAAACTTTGTATTTACATATTTACAAAAGGTAACTTTTTTCTTTCTAATTCATTTTCAGTGATGAATTCGAAGCAAAATTTTGTATGCCCTCAAAAAGATTTCGGTGATCCTTCTCTTTATTTTACTTCTCTAAGGTTAGATTTCGTCGAAATTCGGTGTTTGTCCTTGCATTAAATTGGTGGTTTCATCCTCTTTCCATTTCCGTTCCATATCTTTCCTACTTTCCTTCTCTTACTACAACTTGTTTGAGTCCTTCATCGTTTTCTTCTTAACTTTTCTCCATCGAAATAGTTTTCGATATTTTCCCTTTTCATATCTTTTCCCTTACTTTGCAGTGGCTCCTGATTTTTCATAGTTTTCTTTCAGGCTTTGCTTTTACCTTCTTTATTCATGAAAAGGTATTTCTCTTAATGTTTCCACCTGATATTGATTCGTATCCTATTTCCTTTCCTATTCTCTGCATTGTGTGCACATATCTCGAGTTCTTTGTTGATACCTGATGTCAGGGAATGTTTCACTCGCTTAGGTTCTAAACTCACTATGATGAAATCTCCACGTATCACTTCTCCTTTCCTTCTGTCTCCACAACTATGTTGTAGCTCCACTATTTTCTTAATACTTAATGGAAGAGCAACTTTTTGTTGTTATCGTTGTACTTTGCTCCCTTCTAAAGTGACCTTTATAAAAGTTGCACGTATCACCCATTGTTTCCTTCTCTCCCCACAACTTTCTTATAGCTCCAGTATTTTCTTGATATCGAATATCAGGACTTATTTCACTCGCTTATGTTCTCATTTGTTGATCATGAAATCTCCAGGTATCACTTCTTTTTTCCTCCTCTCTCCACAACTTTCTTATAGCTTCAGTATTTTCTTTATACTGAATATGAGGACTTGTTTCACTCGCTTATGTTCTCATTTGCTGATCATGAAATCTCCAGGTATCACTTCTTTTTTCCTTTTCCGTCCACAACTTTCTTATAGCTCCAGTATTTTCTTGATACCGAATATCAGGACTTGTTTCACTCGCTTATGTTCTCATTTGCTGATCATGAAATCTCTAGGTATCACTTCTTTTTTCCTTTTCCCTCCACAACTTTCTTATAGCTCCAGTATTTTATTTATACTGAATACCACTGCATGTTTCACTTTTTTTCGTTCTAAATTCAGCTTCATGAAACTGCTACGTATCACTTCTTTCTCTCTCGCTCCAAAACTTTACTGTATGTCCACCTTTTTCGTACTACTTAGCGGAAGGACATGTTTTTCTTGTTTTCTTGTTCACTGCTCCTTAACTTTGGTAAAAGTACGGAAGTTTCGCATAACTTTGTTCTTCGCTTTCTCGTGAAACAATACTAGTTTTATATTTTGAAAAGGCGAGTCCTTCGTAATCTGATGTTTGCTTTTCAATATATACTCCATTCACATTTTCCTTTTAATCATTCTAAACGTTGATGGGACTAAATTCGTTTTGTTCATCTGAATTTGTGCGAGAGAAATTTTATTCCTCTTGAAATGAATAAGCCCGTAATTATTTCTTCATTTTCTCCATTCTTTCGTGATTTAAAGCTCTCTAGCCTTCGTCAATCCATCTTATGATCCTGTGATGTCTTTCTGTAAGATTTCTCTCTTCTTCCCAGAACTAAATTCTTGACTCCCAATTTTGTGGAGGAACAAAATTATTAACAGCCATTATAGTATATATTTATATGAGGATGTACGAGTATAATAATTTGGAAGATTTCACAGCGTTTAAAGGCGTCCAATGAGCAACTTGATGCGTTCGAGTTTCGGTAAAAACTCACAAAATGGATAGTTGTCATTACTTATATAAACTTTGCTTTGGTCGCGACCAAAGATCACATAAACCAGGTAGGTCACATTTTAGTAAAAAAAAATTGTCAAAACTAAAAATTAAATAAGAAAGTCCTTTTTCAATATCATTGACTACACATTCATAACACTGGTATGCATATGAAATTTTTTTTGTCTGCTGTGAGGGTTTTTTCAACTCATATTATAAATTCGACCATGCTGAATTCGAAAATGACTGATTTTCCTCAATCAGGTCAGGTTTTTTCTCTATTGGCCATTTATTATAAGTCCAATTTTATCCCCAAATTTATTGATTTTTTTAGCTTAAACACTGTAGATACGAGTAATATTATAAGAACACTCGTGAAAAATGAAAACATTGTGTGAATAAATACTTTTATTCATACAATGAATATGGAAAAAAGTTTATTGAGGAAGGAATGAAGTTTTTTGGCTTTCCGTCTGTTTTTCTTCGGGCACGTCTCGCTTCAAACACCAGCAATAGTCCGCCAGCATATTGATATCCCAGTTTCCCTGGTACCTCTCTTCCATTATTTTGATATCTTGGTGAAATCGTTCACCCTGTTCCTCACTATATAATCCCCGCAATTTTCAGGAAAATAGTCCAAGTGGGACCACAAAAAGTGCATTTTATGGACATGCGCGACCCATGAGCTTTGAAAGCTTCCATCAAGTTTTCGACAACGGACTCGTATTCTGGACTTCTACGCTTGCCAAGAAAATCAGTGACAACTGATTTGAATGCCTGCCAGGCATTCTTCTCAGTTGGAGTCATTGCGTTTTCGAACTGAGTATCCTTGATCAAAGTTCGAATTTGAGGACCATCAAAAACCCCAGCATTTAGTTTAGCATCAGATATATGAGGAAATTTACTCTCGAGATATCGGAATGCTGAACCCTCCTTATTCATTGATTTGATGAAATTTTTCATCAAGCCCGGCTTAATATGAAGTGGTGGGAGCAAAATTTTTGTTGGTGGTACAAGGGGCACTGAAACGACATTATGTGACCCAGGTTCAAAATTCTCTCTGGATGCCCATTCACGCTGTGCATAGTGCTTCTCATCCGCTCGGCTATCCCATTTGCAGAGGAAACATGGGTATTTCGTGTATCCCCCTTGCATTCCCAATACAAATGCCACAATCTGAAAAAAAATGAAAATATTTAAAGAATTTAGAGAATTTGTTCTATCAGATAAAAAAATCTATGCATTGGACTGTATCACTTCTGTGAGGAAGTTAAGTGTTCTTATACGCTCTCACACAACCTTTGGAAAAACAACATAGTCAATAGCAATAGTTTAGTTATGATATATATTACCTTCAAATCTCCACAGATCCTCCAGTTATGTTGGTCGTATACGAGAGCATCCAGTAAAATTTTCATGTTATCGTAGCTCTCAGTAAGTTGTATGGAATGTGCTACAGGGACTGATGCAACCCTATTCCCAATGTTGAGAAGTACTGCTTTCAAACTTCGTTTAGACGAGTCTATAAATAGCCTCCATTCTGATGCGTTATATGGCAGGCCCAAGGATTCGATTAGCCCCTCAACATTGCAGCAGTACACTAAGGAAGAGGTATTTTCGTGCACTGCAAAAAACTTGCGGAATTCTTCCTCTCGTTTCCTATACCAGGAGAATGTTGTTCCCGGAGCCAGCAAGTTGTCCTCTCGAAGTCGTGAGCCCAAGATCTCGGCAGCTAATTTGGAAAGTCCTAAATCCTTGGTAAGATCATTAAGTTTGGCCTGGTTGAGAGGCGTCGGCTCATTTGAAGCGGTATTTTGAGGTATATACGACTGGGACTGGTCATTGGCATTGGTCATTGATTCATCATCAGAATCATCGAAGTCCAGGGTTTGAGGTGGGTCGGGTATTGGAATTCCGGGACCATGGGGTACAGGTCTCATAGCAGAAGGAATGTCAGGGTATACAACAATGTGTTTATTCTTCTTGTTAACTCCTGAAAAGAAACACAGAAACATGGATATAAAACTTGCATATGAAATAGAAGAAGAAGCATTCAGACAGTGGCGGCTCGTGAGGGAAGGCTGCGGTCTGTAAGATATGAAATAGGTCGATGGAGTCTGTATATTTTCTTTCTTTTTCATTCATATTGTCCCTTCGGGGACAATATGAATGAAAAAGAAAGAAAATATACAATCATTGTATATGTAAATGTAACTTGTATAACAATATGTATGTGTAAATGTATTTTCTATAACAATATGTATATGTAAATGTTTGATTACCATTATGGTGAATATTATGCTATATATGGTGAATATTACATTATGGTGAATATTATGTCAAGTTTCATACGAGGATTTCAAAATATTTAAGAAAAATAAATTTATAAGCCCACCTTGGAGGTTTGTCATGCAGAAATAGCAATCTGTCACGTGATCCTTTCCTTCTCTCCAAATCATGGGAATTCCAAAAGGCAAAGATTTCGCTCTGCCTTTGCTCCATCTTCTCAAATTTTCAATGCACGTCTTGCAGCACATATGAGGGGCGAAATTTTTGTCCTGGTCCCCTAGCTTAATTCCAAAGTATGCTCTATACATTGTCTTCACAAATTTAGTGATTTGGGACTGGTTATTTGGCATGGTAACCGTCCCACATATGTAGCAGAATCTATTGGGATCATTTTTACACGCTCTATTCATTATGAAATATTTTATCTATATGCCTGAAAAGTAAAAAAAGATATTATACAAGTGAAACAAGTGATGATAGATGTTACTGTTCCAATTCCGCTTTTACAAAATCACGAAAAATTCTATTTTACTTATGAGGCCATAGCCGGATAACCTGAGCTGATTGAGAAAAACGGATTGCAGATTCGAAATCAGCAGGAAAAACTCTGTAAGAATCACGTACAAAACCCTTGACAGCAAAATTGATGCATACCAGTGTAATGGAAAGTTATGACGCAATTGATGACATGTATAGCTCAATATTTAATTAATGTAAACGATTAGTTTCTTATTTGACATTAAGGTGAAGCTCAAAAGCTTTCTTATTTAAGTGTATATTTGAAAATAAATGAGTTTTTAAACAAGTTTCAGAAGAAATGAAAGAAGAGAATATGGGGATGATTTTATATATATATGATGCAGCCCCAAATTTGAATAGAACCTCCTCCATGCTTCACTGATGGTCGTAGACAGACGTCTTTCAGTCTTTTACCACTTCTGCGCCGTACATATTGTCGTCTGTTAGATCCAAATGTCTCAAACTTTGATTCGTCGGTCCGCAATATATTTTTCCACATCTCAGAGGTCCAATACTCGTGTTTCAAAGCATATTTTCTTCTTTTCTCTTTATTTCCATCCCTTAAAAGTGGCTTTTTTGCCGCAACACGTCCTTTAAGACCTACTGAGTTAAGCTTCCTTCGTACAGTAGAGGGATCAACTGAGACACCCGTTGTTTTTTTCGAGATCCTGCCGCGAGTGATATTGTAGATCAGATGGAGAAAGCTTAGAGGGCCTCCCTGATCTAGGACGATCAGCCGGGGTCCCATTTGATCTGTGACGAGCCAAGATATTTTGTACACCAGTTTTGGAAACGCCTGTACATTCACTTATTTTTCTTCGACTCAGTCCCTCACCATGCAAATGTATTGTTTTTTATCTAATCTCGTCAGAAATTGTACGTTTCGCCATTTCTTACAACATGAATGAGGATTATAATGAAAAACGTTTTGGATAAATTTGATTTTAGAATTTAATTCCGTAGGTCAATAATTTTAATTGTAAATAGTGATATAACAATAGCTTCGGAGCATTTACTGCAGATCCATCATTAATAGTTCGCTAGATCTTTAAACACAAGCGTTATAAGTAATACAATGAATCAACCGTCGAGTCCAATTTATCCAGACTAGAGGGTCATCCAGCTTATACAATTTTATATACTTAAGTAATAACTTAGTTATACGTTAAGATGAACCAGAGGTTCTAGTTAATATGTATTTTAGTATCAAAACCAATTTTCATACCGCACCAAACCGAGGACATTGGAAGAACTGGAGGACCGAATTCGGGAAGTCATGTCCTCCATCCCGCCGGAGTTCCT
The DNA here is from genome assembly GCA_023014485.1 of Bathynomus jamesi. Lineage (NCBI taxonomy): Eukaryota > Metazoa > Arthropoda > Malacostraca > Isopoda > Cirolanidae > Bathynomus > Bathynomus jamesi. The sequence continues at coordinate 117,987 of JAJOZX010004463.1, forward strand.
GCAAAAGTCAGTGGACGCCATTCCTGGGCGGCTCCAGAAGCTGGTGGAAAGAGTTGGAGCCCACATTGAATTTTAGAGAAAACCTACCATGTATACCTACCTTTTCATATTATTTCTTCTGAAATAAATGGATAATATACGTATTTTTTTACCAATCCAAAATAGGGAGCTACTTTCCGCCCACCCTGTATATAATATATATATATATATATATATATATACAGTGGTGTAGTGCTAAATAAAGAAGTGAGGGAACGCATTTTGAAAGTGTTACTCAAATGCGGGGGGGGACAATGGCGAGCGCGGCGAGCCCATACAGTTGGGGGTCCGGGGGCACTGTAAGCCCCCCGGGAAATCTTTTGAAATCTGACCAATTTCAGGGATATTTTGAGGTCATATGCACTGGATATTAGGATATATTCCAAGGTTGAAGATGCAGTATTTCCAGTGTCATTAGATATATGACATCCAGTACGGTCAATAAAAATAGCTAACAACTGGAATGATTAACTAAAAAAAGTTAACAACTGGTACGTGGTGACTGTTTCACCAGATCTTTATAGGCTAGCATTGCCTCAGTCGAAGCTAAAAGAAATGAAACAGTTAATGATTCTTTCTCATATTTCTTCTAGGGGTGGGAATTAAAATTTCATGACGTTAGAGATTTGTAAGTTCGGATTTATTTGAAATAGTGAGGGAACGCCGTTCCGTCTACCAAAAAAAGTAAGGGAACGCCGTTCCGTCTACCAAAAAAAGTAAGGGAACGCCGTTCCCACAGCACTACACCACTGTGTATATATATTATATAATATTATATATATATATATATATATATATATATATATATATATATATTGGCAGAGACGTTTTCAAATACTTTAGCTATGTTCCATCAACACAAACACGACCAACATGACGTCACAGAAGTACGGTCAACATGACATCACAGCGTCACAGTTTCTCTCTCCTAAGAATAGTGACACGAGAGCTACCACCATGTGAATACCATTGCAGGCCCCATTTAGGCCTGGTGCATTCACCTAACCTTATATAAAGACTAATTACCTCACGCGTTATTAATATTGAATTCCTTATTAGATTGGTCATTATTCCAGTGCACATTTAATTTCAACTGTAAACAACCAACTTATATTTTGTCTCATTCATAAATCATTTATTTTTTTTAATAAAGGAAGAAGACTCATTCTATCAATCAACCTAATTAATAACATTATTTGATCTGAAAAGATCATGGTGATCTGATCCTAGCCTTATCAAACGATCAATCATTAAATATTAATCAATCAATTAATTATCATCATCATCATCATTATTATTATTATTATAGTGCTAAACTTTACGCTCTCTATATATATATATATATATACAGTATATATATCGAAAAATCGGGCACCATAGGAATTTTGACTATATTATTTTTTTTTCTTTTAGGTAGGGAATGCCTGCGAAATTAACAATAGACGAGAGGGTGAGTTCGGTTTTAATGTATGGAATAGTAGGTGCTACAAATCGATTAATCGCTACAAAATTTAATAGAAAACTGCCGGAGAGACCCCCAATTGATCAGGCAAGCGTTGGAAGGGTAATTAATCGGTTTAAAGAAACTGAAAGTGTTTATGACCGCTCGCGTAGCGGTTGGCCGAGAACTTCAACCGACAAAGCAACAATAATGGTATTAGATCATCTGTTGGAAAGTGGAAAAAAGTCGACGAGAACGCTTTCTCGGGAGACAAGAGGTGAGAGGAGATGGATTCAGCGAATTCTAAAGAAATATTTCAATCCTATAAAGTCGAACTTGTTCAGGACTTGCACGGTGATGATACAGACCGTAGAAAGGAGATTTGCCAATGGTTCTTACAACAGTGTTGAGGAGGTCCCTTGTCGGGCGCCTTTAATTTGGAAACTACATATTCTTCCTTTCCTATTTTCCAGTGTTGTTTGAATATTAATTGAGTTTAATTTTAGGTTTGGTACCTGTTTTTCGATCATTTTCCATATGTAGATTATGGTATACCTCTCTCTTCTTCTTTGCAGGGAGTACAGATTTAGTTTACGTAGTCTTTCCCAGTAGTTGAGTTCTTTGCATCCATCAATCTTGGCTGTAAATTGTGTCTGCGTTTCTTCTAGTTTTAGTTTCTTCCTTTTTATATGGGGACGTCAAAACTGAGCAGTATTCAAGTTTTGGCATAATCAGTGTTTTTAGCAGGGGAATAATTACTGTCCTGTCTCTTCTTTTGAACGTTGTTAGTACCTGTCCCGCGACTCTTTTTGCTTTATTTATCGCTATCTGATTTTGTGTTTCGAATTTGGCATCATCGGTCATTATTACCCCCAGATCGATTGCTTTCGCGTTTCTCTGAATTTCCTGTCTATCTGGAGCATAATATGCAGTCTGTTAAGTTCCTCTTCTACCACATCTCAAGAGCTGAAATTTCTCGGTGTTAAATGTCATGTTTTTGTCTTCTGACCATTTGTATATTTTGTTCGTGTCCCTCTGCAAGGCCTCCACCTCATTTACATCGCTGATTTTCTGCTGATCTTTGTATCGTCTGCAAAGGATGTTACCATACTGTTTATTCCGCTGTCTATGTTAGCATGATAATGAACAGGAGTGGGACCAGTACTGTCCTTGTGGTACTGAGCTGCGTACTTCCGATTCTGATGATGATATACCTTGAATTTTGACGACCTGTAGCGTTCTCTGAGGAAGTTGTAGATCCATTTTCCCACTTTGCCTATTATTCCCATATATTTCATTTTATGTGCTATTATACCGTGATCACATTTGTCGAACGCTTTAACACAATCCGTGTATACGACATCGTAGTTGTCATTGCCTTTCAGTGCATCTAGGATACTGTTGTAGTGTTCTATTAGTTGTGATAGGCATGATCTACCTGATCGGAATCCGTGCTGAATTTCGTAGAATCTTTCCAATGTCTTCAAGAAATCATAATTTTCTCTCTAACTATTCTTTCAATACTTTGTTGAGGTGGGGCGTCAATGACACTGGTCTATAGTTCTTTGCTTGATATCTGTCCCCTTCTTTATATACTCGTATAGGGACAGTGTTTGCTCTTTTCAATGCTCGGTATTTCCCGTGTCTAGGGATCTTCTCTCATATGCAGTATGAGTGTAGCTATTTCATTTTTACAGTTTTTAATCAAAATTATATATATATATATATACAGGGTGTCCCATATGTCTGGAACCATAGGGTAAAATAAGTAATTCATGTTTTTCCGTTTATGCGAGTGCCCATGATGTCTTTGAGTAAGGAAGAACGCATCCAGGTAATTCTGCTCGTAGGAAATCGGAGTCAGAGGGAGGTCGCTGAGGAATTTAACAGATTGCATCCGGACCGCGCGCAGATAACACACAGCTGTGTCGGCAAACTTGTAGCAAAGTTCAGGGAAACGGGATCCATAGGAGATAAACCACGCAGTGGACTTCCGAGGACATCCACCGACGATGACACAGCCGCTACCATCCTCGCTCATTTCACAAACAGTCCCCCAAAAGTCTCTTCGGCGTTTTTATTACCGTTTTTATCATTTTGCCCTATGTTTCCAGACTTACGGGACACTCTATATATATAGGGTGGCGCAAAAGTCGCACATTATAGAAATTTTCAGTGTTGATATAATATATGTTTTCTTTTAGGTTGGAAAAGGCTGCGAAATTAACAAGAGACGAGAGGGTGAGCTCGGTTTTAATGCATGGAATACCATTTACTACAAATCGATGAATTCGTGCAGAATTTAAATTCTGTACCGATTGATCGTTTTGTTGTACGCGGTATTCCATGCATTAAAACCAAGCTCACCCTCTCGTCTATTGTTAATTTCGCAGCCATCTCGTACCTACAATTCACCACATTAAAAGCACACCCATCATAAACATCAATACAACACTCAAGACATTTAATCAGATCATCAATAATGCAAACATATACATACCTGAGGGCAACATTAGGAAATACAACCCAAATTACACGAGAGAAATAGCCCACCTCATAAGGCAACGTAACAATCTCAAACATAACGCACAAACACCACACACAGAAGCCATAAAACGGCAGATACAAGAGTTCAACACAGAAATAAGCAACAAACTCAAAAAACAAACAAACAGTGTAGGGGTCTAATTTATTATATAGACCTTTACGTAAATAAAATATAATTAATTGAATGCCAGGGTCACCAGCGCCCAAATACTAGATTGGCATCCAGCACTGCAGCGCAAAAATAAATTTAATAAAAAAGGAAGGATGGATTATAAAAATTTGTCAACATGAATTTTGTATTTTATTGACAACAATTAATAAACTATGTGCAACAATTATTTGTAAATGCAAAGAGGATTTTTATCCGTAACAAGTTTGACTGATATATAAATGCGGAATTAAATAATGGCACCATTTAGCTAATATATAACAATCTGCCACTAATACTGATACTAATAGCTGTAACTAATAATAATAATATGTAACAGATACTAAACTAATAATAATAATAATAATATGTACCAATACTAAACTAATAATGTAACACGTAACTAATAGCCACAATGACAACCTTGTTACGAAGAAATTTTTTTTCCTTGCTGGCGCTGTGCTTTGATTCTATATAAAATGTGGAAACTTGGCGTCCCTTGTGTTGTCGTTGCAAATAAGTTTGTTTTTACTTCACAATTTTACCAACAAGCCAAAATAATCCTTAAAAGCAAACTCAAGTCTAGTCACACCATGCCCCCAAATTTACATTGTTTAAAAGGCACAAAATATATTTTTATATTTGCTTTGAACTTCTTTAATAATTGCACTTTAATTTTTAATTAAATTACTATTCACTGAATGCTTAAGAATTAACATTAATCACTGAACATTTAATTTGTATTTATTTATTTAGATTTAAAATATTTCACTTGTGCCAATTTGTGGCAATTTTCATTAACAAAAAATAATCCTGTGGTGCAAGGCACTACAACAGAAACATTCAGGGAATTCATAACAACACTAAACTACTCCACAGATACATCCAGGCTATACAAGACTATAAACAGCATTACCCACTCTAACATCGGCATTCACACCTCACACGCGGCTATCTGTCGCAGCCAAAATAATATCTCAACATATACACAACAAGCTAACATTGTAGTTAATCACTACTCAAAGATAAGTCACTTAAACAGACAACAACCAGAAACACGCAGACAGACAAACAGCCAGACACAAGAAAACCTACAGACTCGACACGACCATTACACCCTTCAATACAGACCAGACCACCAACATCATCAAAAACATTAAGAATTCGAAGGCTACTGGACCAGAGAACATATCTAACATACACCTTAAACACTTGGGCCCACAGGGAATATTAGCTCTCACAAATATCAGCACATATTCATACCAACACTGTATTATTCCTGACATATGGAAACAAGGTAAAATTATTGCACGACTCAAACCAAACAAAAATCCAACAGAACCAGCTTCCTATAGACTCAACATGGTTTCAGCAAGACGGCGCTCCTGCACATTACAGCACCCAAGTAAGGGAATACCTATACCAACGATTTCCTGGTCATTGGATAGGACGTCGAGGGCCTGTGGAATGGCCAGCTAGAAGCCCGGATCTCACGCCACTAGATTTTTATCTCTGGGGCCACTTGAAAGCGCTGGTATACGCAGAGAAAATTAGGAGTGTTGAACATTTGCGGCAGCGCATTATTGGGGCATGTAACACAATTATTCCTGACATCATTCACCGTGTGCTTGCTGACTGGGTATCACGTCTGAATTTGTGTATTGAAAACAATGGTGGACATATTGAGCACGTTCTGTAAATAAAAGCTTTTGTTTTGCCTTTTTTATTATTTTTCCTATGATGCCGGACTTATGGGACACCCTGTATATATATTACACGTGAACAGTGACGTAAAAAGAAAACGAGGGAGTGGTGAGGCCAGGGCTGTGTACTAGCAAGTAGCGTAGCCAGGGGGGAAGGTCAGAGGGGTCAGTTGACTCCCCCTTAAGCAAGAGCAATGTATCTTTTTTCCAATTTCTCTCATCTGTGATAAAAAAAAATACCTTCAATTACGTAGTTTTTATTTTTTTTTCAAGTTCTTGACAATTTCATATGACACTTTTGATCATACGAAAAACTGTATCCTCATATTTCATGCCCTTCTGCTATCTGTAATATCTGCTCTGAGGGAGATCGAAGAGAGCAGCAATCCAGAATCTGCGTCCAAAGCAACCTGCTTCTTGGCTGCCGTAACGAAGTTCGAGTTTATTGTGACGATGCCTTTGTCTGTCGCACTGGAAAGTTCCAACGTCGAGCTCACCGAAGCATTTCGGATGATAAAAGATGCTGTGTGGGAGCAGTATGATATTCAGATGTTTGAGTCAGCCGTTACACTAGCAGAGAAGCTTGACATAGAGGTCTGTATTCGAAGACATGCGTGGAAGCAGATCCATAGGGCAAATGCACCAGCACAGACCTAGCGAACACTTTCGCGTCAACATGTTTCTTTTCCTGGTCGATTACCTGGTGTCTGAGCTTAAGGACAGGTTCAACCACACCAACCCGGTCGTAAAGCGAGGAGGTATGGTGCTCGGCGATGTCCTGACGGTGGCCCAGCATTACGAATGTGACCTTTCAAGCCTCATCACCTTAAAAGGGGAACTCCCGACATGGAGGCAAAGGTGGATCGCTGTACCTGAATCTGAGCGGCTCAAAAGCGCTCTGGAAGTACTGGGTTATACTTATATTTAATAATAGTGATAATTAATTAATAAGCAAGCATAAAGCACAATTACAGTTATAGAAACAGTCCCTTCCCCGACACTTACAGTACTTCTACACCAAATCATACATACAGTGTCGGGGTTTGTTAGGTCAGCTTCCCCACTTTACTATTAATTGTTTGAGCATGTATTTGCTTTCGTTTTTGTTTTTGTTTGAGGTGCTTGTAGGCAGGTGTAGGTCGCATGTTGGGATGGTCTGCTTCTTGTGACTGCTTCACTTTGATCGTACTGTCGCGTTTCTAAACTTTTTCTTCAGTTTATTTTTTACTCTTCTTTCATTTCTATTCTATCTTTAGATAGGTATTGCATTGAGTCACTCCTTCTTGGAGTGAATGAATGGGTGCTCTCGCCTTGATTTTTTATAATTTTTTTAAGTGTGTGTGTGTGTGTGTGTTTTAATGTTTTATTTTAATATTTTCAATACTTGTTAAATTGTCTATAATTTAAACTTAAAAAAAGATTTGATTGTATAATTAAGATAATTGATATAAAAAAACATTATAAATATTGATTATAAATTACTGATGATGGTTGATCGATGGTTGTCGATTTTTCGCATCTAATGTTCGCAACAACACAAACGACAAGAGATGATTGGTGAATCTCCTGTTTGGCCTTCCCCGGGTAACAGTTCTTTCCCCATCTCTCTCTAACTTATTTCTTCACAACCTAACCCCCAACCCCATACAAACTCACTCGTTATATCCTACGCCAATGATCTCGCCATCGCAACATAGTTTTAAAATTACGAAATGAACCAAAATGAAAGCATAGAATTACCCAATTAAATGAACCCAATTGAAATACAAATAAATGCACGTCAATGAAAATAATATAAGTTATGGATAAGTAAGGAAGTTTTACTGTGGCGAGTTATGACACAATTTTTGTAGTTAGAACCCAAACCCAATTTAAAAAAAAATTTGAAAAATTTAAATAAAAGTGTCGAGTCGTTAGAAAGAAAATTAGGGGTAGGCCCTACGTGTTTACATAAATAAATGTATCTTCCAAGATGCGTTATTGTAGTAGTAGTAGTAGTATACTCTGCACTAGCGACCTCCACAATATACTTTACCCACTTCTGAAAAATTAGCTGTCAGAATACATAACATATTGCTGAAACATGTAAGAATATAGTTTTTTATATCTAGAAATTATAAACTGCTTATCTGTTTTTTGTTTTATTACTTTTCAGAAAGAGCCTAAAGCATGTGCTCATATATTGCTTAAGGGTTTAGGCGACACTGCCAACAATGTATATATACCTATACAGTATACTGTGGGATAACTGAACCTACACCATTAGGTAAGTAAAGCAGTTTCATTTTTTTTTGCAGGCAATCAAGTGTTTTTAATCTATTCCTAAGTTAGTCTAGAGATGAATAACATTTGCCAATTAAAATAAATAACCAATGATAATGCTGTTATGTTGTTAAAGATAAATTCTGTGAGGAATAGCCAGATCAGGTATTTAAGCAAAAGTAGTGAACCTGTTAAAAGTAAGGGGTTGAAGTATACAAATTCCATACAAATGCACATTATTTTAATTTTATATCTAAATGGTTTAGAAAAGGGAGTAGGTAGTAACGTTTCTAAATTTACAGATGATACAAAAGTAGTTTCTCCACTTACAAATATAGAAAATTCTTATAAACTACCAAAATATCATAATAGATTTGGAGGAGAAGATTGTAGACACGAATTGCCCAGGGAAGTACTCTGGGGAGGATGTTAGGCAGGAGACAGGGAGTGGTGGAACTCCCGTTTCTCCTGTCACTGTCGTCCTTAGAATTTTTCCCGTGTCTCATATACCCTGTGAGCAGTCCAGTACGCTCTCAAACGCACACTTTTCCCTCAATTCTTCATGACAAATACATGCATCTTGCACCAGGGTTGTGGAGTCGGAGTCGTGGAGTCGCACGTTTCAGGGCGGAGTCGGAGTCTGAGTCGAATTTTTACAATGTGTGGAGTCGGAGTCGGAAAATTTTGGACCGACTCCACAACCCTGTCTTGCACACTCGGGCCCGTAGCCAGGCTTATACCTTTAGGGAGGCATCCAAAACATTTGAGGGGGCACAAAAAATGTCATCCTTTTAAGTGGCGAAAAAGCCTTCCACATACCTTGTCTTGCCATAGAAATGCAGTGATAATAAATCTTGGATACATTTGGGTCTTAATTTAATTGAGACTTAAGTACCATAATTATGTGCTTGATATTAAGAAATTAAAGGAAACTAACAATTATCATTTTTCCATATGCATATTATCAGAAAATACTCGTGTGTTAAAAATACCTCACATAAAAGCACAACGCGAAAACACTATACAATAATACTAAGTAAGAAACAATGTAACATATCAGACCATTAGTTTCCGGGCTAGTGTTTTAAACTCTGACAAGATATCCTCTACTGAAAGTGTTGTCGTTTCCTCCTCCTCAAGTGCTAATTGAACTAGTTGACATTTCCTGGCATGGCTCATGCATCGTCTGTAGGGTGTTAATAGTCGAGTGACTGTGGAGAAGCTTGCCTCACACGTCGCAGTCGATGCGCCAATGGTCACAGCAGAGCAAAGAAGAAGGTAAATATTCGGAAAGGCTGGCTGAAACTGCTTGAACCATTCCACAAACTTGTCTGGTAACTTTGACAATGTCATGCTTCTTGTAACGGCAGCCTCATGAGAGAGCAGTGCAGTATCAAGTGACACTCCTGTGTTTTCAAGTAATGAACATATTGGAAACAAATGATCAAATACCAGAAAATTATCAAAGGAAGGTAAGAAACAACACAATGATTTCACAAGTGAAGAATCGAATTCAGAAAATCTGCGATCCAACTCTGTTGTAATGTTGTCAGTAATGTTAAAATAAATGGATAAGAATGGTTAATCATCAGTGTAGGTACCGTCTGGTACCAGTTTGTTGTCAGCACATAATCGTCAAGATTACGTGAAAGCTTTCGTGTCACAAAAGCATCAATCACAGCTGAAATAGGGAACATAATATACAACATGCAAATAATTAGAGTTGAAGTAAACATCTAGGTAACTAGAAGAAATACGATTGATTCACTGGACAACAGTGCTTTCGGAGGCACAGAAAAATTTTTGCCTCCTCCGTGGCTACGGGCCCATGCACAATACACAATTTTTCGAAATTTCTATTAAAAAAAAAGAAATATGGCATCATTGAGCATTGGAGACCTTATTTTCAGTCTCTTCCCCTCCTTACTATATATATAAAAAAAAAATTTTGGTTGCTAGTGGTAGTAAATGGCAGATGGAATTCAATGTTCGAAAATGTAAAGTGAAACAAAAATAAAACATTTTTATTGAGGATCATTCACAACCTATAGCCACTTCACGTAACATACAAGTACAATCTTTTCGTACACTGAACAGAGATGGGGTAATAGTTATAGTAACAGACTATTACAGGATTTTTCAAGTAATAGTAATAAATCATAATTTTTTGGCTGTAATAGTAGTAGTAGGCAGAGTGGCAATGGACAGTGGCAATGAACATATTGTGTGAACAAAGAACTGAAAAATGAACTGAATCTACTCTAAACTAAAATAAACATATATGTGAACTAATATTGTGGCAAATTTTTCCTTCAGTAAAGTAAAATTTATGAAGACCTACAGTCTCTGAAGTTGTAATGATTTAGTTTAAACAAATTTTTGTTATTTGGCTGCCGCTCAGCCTCATCCTGGATCCATGAGTGCAGAGCCCTCTGTCTCGCAGTCTCATCCTGGATCCATGAGTGCAGAGCCCTCTGTCTCGCAGTCTCATCCTGGATCCATGAGTGCAGAGTCCTCTGCTGCTCAGCCTATCCTGGATCCACGAGTGCAGAACCCTCTGCCTTTAAGCCTCAGCCTGGATCCATGAGTGCAGAGCCCTCTGCCTCTCAGCCTCATCCTGAATCCATGAGGGCAGAGCCCTCTGTTTCTGAGTCTTATCCTGGATCCCTGAATCCAGACACTGCTACAGTGCTACATCGTCAGCTCAACACCATCTCACAGAGGGTCCCCCTCAAGGGGCCTTGGTGAATCGTGATGGTAATGCAGTTGGGGGTCATGATGAGGAGGCATCTTGGACAGTGGTGGTAAGGAGGGGCCGGAGCTAATTGTGGTGGTCCCTCAAGGGGGTCTGGTCCCACTCATGCACCGGCTAGAGGGAGTCAGCCTGTGGCAACGGCTGGCAAAGAATGGCGGGGTATCATAGGGGCTGCCGCCAAAACAGATCGCATGATGGCTGTATCAACGAAGACAGCAAACATTTTCGTCTCGAGATGTCGACCTGATCTTACGGCCGAGGAGCCGCAGGCATGTGTGGAAGATAAATTGAACCTTCAGGTTACATGTAGGAAAACTGACTTCAGATGGACTACGTACAGTTCCTTTCAAGTTACAGCAGTCTGTGATGATCCAGGGATGTTTATGGATCCAGCAGTATGGCCGGAACGGGTATATGTACGGCGGTTCTATGAGAAGGGAAGAAAAACACCTGCAGTCCCTCTCGTTAAGTGCTGGATAAGGTAATTATGGAGACATCATGCGTCGTACTGTGGAGGAAAATCCAACTGGGTCTAATGCTGTAACTGCTGTGCCTGGTATAAGTGGAATTCAACATGCAGAGATGGCTGGCAGAACTACTGCATCTTCCCAATTGCAACATTCAAGTAATCTCTTATAACTGTAGATGCCTAAGCTTAGGCAATAACAGCAAACACAGGCGGATCATAATTGATAAGCTGTTTGAGGATGCTGATATTCTCTGTCTGCAGGAAATAGGACTTAAAGGACCTGAATAGCCTGTGCAGTAACTTCATGGGATAGGGGAGGCCACCAGAGATAAACAACATGGTCTCCTTGCAGGCCACCCACCTGGTGGGGTAGCTATTCTATGGTGGTTCGGGTATGGGAAATATATTAGTGAATTAAAACTTGGTTTGAATTGGCTAACTGGAATAGAAATTTGTGTAGACAATAAAAAAATTTTAATTCTGTGTATTTATATGCCTTTTCAGGCAGTTGATAATGAAGATGATTACCTCATTAAATTGGGGCAGGTCAGCAATATTATTGATGAGTTGGATACGACATGTATAGCTATTATTGGTGACTTTAATACTAATGTGCTTAATGATAATTCTTTGTTTAGCAACCACTTAAAAGCCTTCTGTGAAGATAATAACTTGACCCTTTCATCCATGTGTAGTCTTCCTGGTGGTAGCTTTACTTATGTTAGTGATAGTTGGCACACCACCTCATGGTTGGATAATTGTATTTGTATGTTCATTATACACAGTTATTCACTGGCCTACTTAGTCAGTGCTCCAGACAACTATCTCTTAACCTTCTATGGACCTCTTGTATAATGCTTGTACCTGTTGAGTCTGAAATAAAGTGTTTGTTTGTTTGTTAACACACTGCTTCTAATTGCATTTAAATAGACATAAAGATCCTTTTCAAATGAGTGAAGTACCCCACATACAAAAGTAATAGTTATATTAATAGATGACCATTTAATAGTAATAGATGAAAATAGTAATGGTAATGGAATCAGTAGTAATGGTAATAGAAACCCAATAATTGACCCCATGTCTGACACTGAACTGAATACAAAAATGAGGCCAACATAGCCACTTAACCAAACATACAAATACAAAAGTAAGGCCAACATAGTCTTTTAACCTAACATACAAATTAGGCCGGGTCGAAATTTTTTATTTCTTACGTACATAGTGTGAGGTGGTTCAATCAATCATTAGTAACACACTGGTAAAATATTTTTGAATCCTGAGTACCCCTAACCCCCCCTACCGGTTTGTTTTTTCAGAAAATTTGTAAAGTTCGAGATAATTTGTGATTTACTTCAAAAAAAATTATTATTACAAAAGTTCGGTTATAAAAGTTATATTTATTTTTTAATGAAAAAAATTTAAAAAATACAAAAATGCATGAAAAAAAATTTAATACATAAATTTTTAGCTATTATTGGTAGAAATTTAGAAATTAAGAGACAGAAATTCAATAAAATTTTTGATCTAAAACTAGTGTTTTTCTTTTATTCCTTCCATTGACCTTTCCACTCAAAAGTAGGCAGTTCTTTTCCAGACTCTAAAGTATTTAAAATAAATTTGTGCCGATTAATATAATCAATTGTTTCCTGGCTAGATTTAGTTACTAAGTTCACACCCCGTTCAACGCTTTGGGTGTGACATGGAAAATCTAGTATTTCTAGAGGTTTAGTTCTAATCTGAAGCAATTGCTCATTGGTAAAATTACTTAGCAAAGGTGGAGGAGTGATTATCTGCTCATTCCAGTTAATCAAATCAATATAATCATTTGCTAGAAAATTTATAGATCTTGGTAGCTCAAAATTTCTGCTGCAAAAGGCTGCATTGTGTCTTCTTTTTCTAGCCATAATTTAATTTAATAAGATTTTAACTATATTTTATTTATTACTGATTTTTTAAAATTAAATAACGTATTTTAATACAAACTTTTAACATTCTAGGTACCTAAATAGGAATCTGGAAAGAAAAAAACAAATAATGTAATATTAGGTCTTATATCCGGTGCTATGAGTCAGCGCCGGATTTAAGACCCTACCCCCTGCCCCCCGATCTCAAAAAAAGTTGGTGAATAGTCTATTCTGATGTAATTCGTGCCGGGGAACCCGATTTTGGCCATCCGAAAGCAAAAAAATTAATATTTACGGTCGATTTTTACGATTTTCGATTTTTGGCCTATTTCCCATACAAATTCATATGGAAAAAAGTGAGTATCGGTAGGTCGGGGTAGCAAAGGTTCCACAGCCTTGATTTTTGTGTGGATACTACTATTACAAAATGATCAACCTCAAAATATGTACCTAAGCAAAATCTTGAACTTGACCCCTTTTCGACCCGGCCTAATACAAATACAATCTTATCATACCGCTTAACTTACAGTAATACAGTAATATGTACAGTGCTTACAATAAGTCTCGTGCCTCTGTCTCGTCCCAAGCTAGTCTGTTAGGTATAAAATGGGCGGTCCTTATGGCAGCGGAGGTGTGTTCGGATTGGTGCACATAATTGCTCTAACCCCATCAATGACGTCCATTATTACGTCACTTCTGCTACATTTTAGTGTTTAAAATGCAAATGATTAAGAAGCAGAATGACCAAGTTTCGGGATGTTGGGATGGTTATGGAGCAATCCTAGTCATCATAATATTAGCTGGGCATTACATTATACCGTCTCAATATATACTGTAGAGTGTAGACTATAGAGAACGACTAATTCGACAAATATCCCAAATCATGGCATGATACCTAAGTTATTTTGACGCAGGTCTAAATTATTTGCTCAAATGCAATGATTGATATTAAGTAATTGTTGGGAATTGTTGTCAATATTGTTGTTTGTGATACATATCCTACGTGAAGAATCTAATGATCAAGTTCCTCAGTGAACCTCTCACGCGCTCGCATTTCGAGGAAGTCACGGTCGTCTCACTAATAGATAGTTTATCCATTAAGTGGTAACCTATTCCATCTTATGAAAGTCATTAGTCTAAAGCAAGACTGGTGGGCCGTGAATCAGAGAAATTTGCATTTGATTTGTTCATCGTAATTATTACGTAATATAGTATACTGTATATAGTAGTATATAAGAGTTTATTGGTAGCATATCATATGACAATTCCCATAAACATGTGATGGCCTCGATGTTGCCAGTTTTTATTTTTTTCCTGAAACTATTCCCTTTTCATAGTTTGTTTCAACAATGCATATATTATCATCATCACGAGCGTAGACATTGCAAGAAAAGATTCTAACTAAGGATAAGTAAAGTTCTTTCATGGTCACAATATATACTTTTATAGATGTCAAACATAAAAATATAATAAAATTCTATATTAACATAAATATATATTCGATACACATTTACGTCATGGCTTTAACATCAGTATTTCGTATAGCTTCCTCCGGCATCAATAATTTCTTACAATCGTTGCGGCATAGAAGAGGCCAGATTGTAGGGAATGTTTAGTGTTCGACGTAAGCTCTCGCAACTATTCCTCGCGTGAGCTAAAAGTGCTTCAAATGTTCTTTCATTGCGTTGCTTCCATTCGTTAATCATTATTGCCCAAAGGTTTTCAATCGGATTCATCAGGAGAACGTGGTGGCAGAATTAGATTAATAATAATCTCTGGCTCCCTTTCCTCCTCCCTTCGTAATTCCCCACCCAACCTCGTTTCCTTCGACATAGCAACGCTTACCTCCATCCTCATTCCACTTCCTTCATTAAACCTATTATCGCTTTTACTGTCCCTTCCTTCCATCCTATTTAAAAATTATTATTTATTACGCACATCATATGGCATAATACACACATGAATTTAAGTATCTTACACTATAGGAATGGAATTGAATCCTACCAGAGTTAAAAAGCCGCAAAATATGATAGATTAGTTTGTATTAAGAGGTTACTAAGAGAAAAGGATTTGGGATAGAGCGGAAGGCAGAGAGTATATTTTCTCGAGTTTCGGTTATTATTAACGTTATATGGATACATTGCCATGCGGTGTGATCAGAGAGAGAGAGAGTTACAAGGAAAAGAAGTACCTCAAAAGGCCTTGCGGCCCATACCGAGGAGGTACCAATGGCAACGGATGCCACGGAAAATTTTGTACACACTCAAATAGTGTGCAAGATTTGGTGGATCTTTTCCGTTTGACTGTCGCCATTGAAACATAAGAGGTGAGTGCCCCCAGCCTTCTTTACTTAGCCTTATAAGGCTAACTAACGAAAATATCACGACCTAACCTAACCAATCGTTAGGTCAACTGTACGACCTTGACGATTGGTTAGGTTAGGTCGTGATATTTTTGTTAGTTAGCCTTATAAAGCTAACTAAAGAAGGCTGGAGGCCCTGATCTTCATGTGATCCCCTTATTTTTCTGAGTACACGATTAAAACTTAAAAATTAAGCATGGATCTTGAAAGTAATTAAAATTGTTTATAAGAAACAAAATTTGAAGGGGAAATTAAGAAAAGCTTTTTTATAAAGTAACTTATTTTGTATCATCAAGACATTTCAGTTAAAATACAAAATACAAAAAGTTTAATTATGTTTCAATGGCGGCAGTCAAACGGAAAAGATCCGATTTGGTCTAACCTTTTCTTGAACTGATCCACAGAGGAACTGTTCACAACTTCCGAAGGTAACCTGTTCCATGTGTCGCAGATCTTATACGTAAAGTAATTCCCACACACACTAGTCCTAAACCGTTTCAAATCCAACTTCCAACCATTGTTGCGAGTTGGGTTATCATTTAAACTAAACATACTTCTAAAATCGACATCGTTGAACCCGCGTAAGAGCTTGAAAACCTCGATCAGTTGACTGCGCAGCCTCCGACTTTCAAGCGAAAACAAGTTCAGGGCGCGTAACCGTCGATTGTAGCCCATATGCCTAACGGAAGGGATTAACTTTGTGGCTCTCGCCTGCACTCGCTCCAGCCTCTCTCTCTCTCTCTCTCTCTCTCTCTCTCTCTCTCTCTCTCTCTCTCTCTCTCTCTCTCTGAGCAAGGTAAATATAGAGCTATTTATATATTCTCCACTTTCCTGTAAAATTTCCTTGGCTACTTTTCCAGGGTCAAGGTATTTTCTTCAACCTTTTTCCGTACCTGCCTCTGGCGTGAAGGGTGGGGAGAGAGCCTTCTACTTTTCTGTCCAGTTTTCTACAACTGCTAGGATAGTTGAAAGAAAAATATACTTTTAATAACAGGAACAGTTCCTCGGTGGATCAGTTCAAGAAAAGGTTAGACCAAATCTTGCACACTATTTGAGTGTGTAGAAAATTTTCCCTGGCACCCGTTGCCATTGGTACCTCCTCGGTATGGGCCGCAAGGCCTTTTGAGGTACTTCTTTTCCTTGTAACTCTCTCTCTCTCTCTGGTAGTGAGACACGTTATCCCCTGCATACTCTATATATATCTATATACAGTATGTCTATATATAAATAGATAGAGTGATCGACACAATGATAATGTGGACGTCATTGATGGGGTTAGAGCAATTATGTGCACCAATCCGAACACACCTCCGCTGCCATAAGGACCGCCCATTTTATACCTAACAGACTAGCTTGGGACGAGACAGAGGCGCGAGACTTATTGTAAGCACTGTACAGTGTACATACAATCTTTGTTATATTACAAAAATAAGGTATTGTAAACCAACAGTTGTCTGAACCAAGACTACCATATCGGTGAGAGGTATCTGAGGACAATACATTGCACAGCAACACATTAAAGATGTTTTAGGTCCGAGTAATGAAATTATATACTGTATATTCTTCCGGATTAACATTTGGCTGGTACGTAGGTTACGCATAGTAAACATAAAACTGACACTGTACCATTTTGGCTCCGCACATAGCATATGGAAAATATTATTGTGAGCAACAGAGTTTATTCACAGCAATTTTTGTATAGTTCCACCACAGATGGGATGTATACAATGCAATGCAGTAAGTTCTAAATATAAGTTTTGACTGATTTTGAACACGAACCAAATTTCCTTACTAGCATGTTACCGTGTACATACAACTTTTTACATTGCCTCTCAATATCAAGTTCATCTCGTAGCTCGTGAGTAATTACATGACCTAAGTATTTACATGTCTTTCACAGGTATTGTCTGACCTTCCTTTCAAAGACCCACATGATACGTTTCAATAGATTACACCTAAGAATCAGAATACTGTACAGCTCTTTGCCCCATTATAGATGACGTCATTTTCTATACCATATTGTTCACATATCTGTAATAGTACTCTCAGCCCATGGTCAGAGGGTGACTGAAAAATAAGGTCATGAGCATACATTAAATAATTAATTTTTTCCTTTCCAATGACACATCCAATACGTACAGTTTTTAGTTCATTGCTAAGGTCATCTATGTATCATATATACAGAAAAGATAGGGTGATAATATACCCCTTGATACAGTGCTTTTTCATTCTATAAACATGGTCTGCTTTGTATACCAGAATATAAGTATAGGCTACTAAATATATATTTAGGTATCCCCCGACATAAGAGTTTCTTGAAAAGTTTGTGATGGTTAACTCTATCAAATGCTTTTGATGCATCCAAAAAACAGGAATATGCATTGCAACTTGACATCTTGTACTTTTGGACTGCTTCCTTTAGCTTACATGTCAGTATGATGTTTCATTCTAAAGCCAAACTGATTGTCATAAGTCTGCAAGTAAGTACTGTCGCTACCTATCCTATTATACTAGGGGCTCTCAATATATTTTTTCCCACCCTGTGGGATGAGGTGGTTGAGGTTGTTGTTGAGGTTAAGAGCTGGCTCCAGCGGACTTTTACCAGCAAGGAATAAAGGCCCTCGTTTCGAGGTAGAGGAAAGCCGTAGAAAAGGATGGATACTATGTGGAAAAATAAAAACTTGTAAAACAGGTATGTAACTATTTGTGTAGAAAATTTCTGGAACTTACAAGGAAACTTGGAAAGAAAAAAAAAAGGTGGGGCAAAATATACTGAGTGACCCTCGAAGATAACATACTGTAGCACCTTAGAAAGTATATTGGCAAGCGCTGTTGGCCTATAATTATTCTTATCACAGATACTTGTACCCTTATTCTTAACAACTGGCATTCCCATTTATGCATATATTTGGCCTCTCTACCCTGAGACAAGTAAATAGGGTTTTATAATAATTTTTCCACAGCTCTGCAATGTTTTTTTGCACCATGTACACCCTCTATTACATTTGGCAAAGTAAGATTAATATTGTTAATTTTATTAAACTCCTTCCAGAATTCACTACTGGAATTTCTGGCTGGAGATGCTCTTCGAAGATTCTCTTCATTTTTCCTTATAAATCTAAGAGCACCGTTGAATCTAGCACGAGTTTTAGTTTTCAGTTGGAAGAGTTCCCCTTACCTAGGTTTCCCCATAGCCAATGTTGGGCGCGTTACTTTTTTAAAGTAACGGCGTTACCGTTACTTGTAACAGAAAGTAACGTCATTACCGTTACGGTTGTTACTTCTATGGAAAAGGAATGTGTTAGTTACCGTTCCGTTACCGTTACTTTTATAATAAACTAGAAAATATACTGTAGTATTTCGCAATAGAGTATCAGAATATGAGGATCATTGAAAGAAAGCCACCCCCAAAAGTTTCTAGTAAACAATGCTACCCTAAAAAATGATCAAGTAAACAATGCCACCCCCGAAAATCACTAAAGTAAAGAATGTAAGTAAAACGACCTTCATGAGGAATTGTTTATTATTTATTACTATATGCCCTTGATGAGTGGTTAGGTTAAGTCATAATATTTTCATTTAACCTAACCTAAATAACTTACAGATCAATGAAAGAAAGCCAACCCCGACCCGTTTGGGGGTGGCTTACCATTTGAAATAATATTAATAGCGATCAATAGATCTTGAGTAAAAAACTAAAAATGTAAAATAAAATTGCTCTTTGCGCTCAGTATTACAAAAACGAAAATAATTGAAGAGAATACACTAAAATAAATCGTGAATAAAAAATTACAAAATGCCTAAAGGATTAATGGATTATTCATATAAGAAAAAATAGAAATCTTTAAAGAAAGTAACGAATAATGACTGAAAATGGAATGAAAAATAACGGGGTTACAAGTTTCGTTACAATATAAATAAAATAACGGCGTTACCTTTACGAAATAAGTAACGGCGTTACTCCCAACACTGCCCATAGGAACTCATTCCACAAATTCATTTTTAGCTACATATAAATCAGCAAGGTATACTGACCACCATTATTCTTGACATTTATTTTCCTCATTTTTTATTCTTAAATCTACTTTCACTCGCAGCCTTAACGGCAGGGTTGGTAAGAAAACCAAAAACCATTGGTTTTTTAATAAAGACGTAAAAAACCATGTTTTTGTTTTTAATATATAGGCCTATATATACGAGGGTAATTCAATAAATATCCGCACTTTTTATTTTCACAATTTTATTTTCACATCTGTAGATTATAAACACATCACTTCTCAACATAATCTCCCTGTTTCTCAATACACTTAGTCAAGCGATCTACAAGCTTCCTAATGCCATCACGAAAGAATGTTTTTGGCTGTGTGCGTAGCCAGTCATGCACCGCCTCATTCAGGTCATCATCGCCTTGGAGTCGCTGACCTCTCAAAGCGTCTTTTAGTGGTCCAAACAGGTAAAAATCCGAAGGTGCCAAACTGGACTGTAGGCTGGATGGTCGAGAACTTCAAATTTAAGTTCTTGAAGACATTTTCTAGTCTGTGCAACGGTATGAGGGCGCGCATTGTCGTGTAACAGAATAACACCTTCCGACAATCTCCCTCTCTGTTTTGTGCGAATTGCTTGCTTTAACTTTCCGAAGCATGTCAGAATACGATGCATTTGTTACTGTAGTTCCACGCTCTAGAATCTAGATAATGTTCAAGGATAGGGCCTCGTGTATCCCTAAACAGTGTTAGCATAACTTCACCTGCTGTCGGCTGCGGTTTGAACTTCCTTGCAACAGGAGATGTTGGATGCTTCCATTGCATGCTCTGTCGTTTGCTTTCTGGTTCATAGTGATGGATCCAGGTTTCATCTCTAGTTATAATGCGCTTCAAAAAGTTTTCACCATTATGATACCGCGCCAAAAGACGAGAGCAGACGTCCATACGATTACGCTTGTGCTCTTCTGTCAACTGTTTGGGCACCCATCTTGCACAAACCTTGTGAAAGCCAAAAATGTCATGAACTATCGAATAGGCTAACCCTTGACTGATGTCTAATGAAGATGCAATTTCTTTTATTGTTAATCTTCTGTCATCGAAAATCATGGCTCTGGCTTCTTCCTGCTTGTCACCACTGGTTGATGTTGACGGTCGTCCTGAGCGCTGAGCATCTGCCACACATGTCCGACCTTCCTTGAACATTTGAATCCACTCGTACACACTTCGCCGTGGTAACGCATTATTCCCATACTGAGCACATAAACGCGTGTGAATTTCCGCTCCTTTCACACCTTCTGCCCACAAAAAACGAACCACGGATCCCTGTTCTTCCAGAGTACAAATTGAAAGCGGCGCAGCCATGCTCACTACTCGTACGATATGTGACAGCTACGAGTAGCCTAAATAAGCCTATAGATCTCAGCAAATTGAAAACTCTTAGTATTTCTTATATAATTTAATTTCTGAAAAATATAAAAAAAGAAAGCAGAGAAATCAATAGCCTAACCATAAAGAACTAAAAAAATAAACATTTGAGTTATGACTTTGTGCATATAAACAAGTTTATAGATGCAGCCTCTAAATTTATTTCAAATTATTTGTTAAAACATTTATAAATAAATACGAGTTTAGAAGCTTTATCAACTCCTAATTTATTTCTTAATTTGGACTGTACCAGTCGAAAAGCGGAGAAGATTCTTTCAACTGCGGCACTAGATGATACTGCAGTCATGAACACTGAGACATTGTTCCGCGCATCTTCAGACAGTTCCCCGATAGATCTCCACCATGCTAGTGGGGTTATGTTCTTCAGTACTGATTCACTGTAAAGATGGGATTTATTGAAAGGGGAAGACTTGGATTTAATTTTAAGGAGAATGGGAAGTAACACTGTGAACTCTTCTTCCGCTAATTTCATTGCGCACTTCTTCTTCTTCTTCTTCGAGGCGAATTCCGTGATACTTTGGGTAGATTAGCCAGAAAATGAACCTCATTTACTGCTTGATTGTATCTTTTATTGAGTTTTTTATTTTATCATTCGGTAGAAAATGTAATTGCTCCTTTAGTTTCTTTAGGATTTCCACTGTATCACTTATTTTGCGCTGCTCACTTTGCAATTTATCTAATGATACTGAGATGGGCTTTAGTATTTTCAAAAGATCTTCCGCATTTCTTTTAATCTGGATATCAGCAACTTTTCTTGCAATTACAGGATCAAACGCATCTCTATTTCCATCGAAAACAGAAAAGAGAATACTCCACTTGTTATGAAATATTTCCAAGCAGTCTGCCAGTGGATTCCATCTTTCTGATGGCAATTGCAATTTGGCACCACCAGCTTCATGGTACTTTGTGGATGGTAAATGTGTATTTCTCACATATTTAACAATTTGAATTATATGTGCACTGATATTCTCATTGCTAAGATCTTGTGCGAGTAAATTAAGAATATGAGCTGCACACGCATAGGTTTTTGGTTTTTTTTAAAATGATTTACACTATGGTTTAAATCAGTGGCTTAAATCAAATGGTTTAAACCAAACAACCCTGCTTAACGGCATGTACAAGCTCACAGTAATAATTATTTAAGAGATCTGTATGTTTTACATCATTACAGGAGAGATTCCTACAAGCCAAAGCTTCCGCAGGAATCGTCACAAGCCTGAGCATTGCATCAGTCTGCATTGTAAACTAATCTACCTCAGAGTGGCTAAGATTTGACCAATTAACATTATAGTAATCAGCATTATTATAGTCACTGTCTAAGTCAGGCGCTATCATACAATCAACTCCTACAACATATGGGATGTGATCAGATTCAAATATATCATAAAGTATCGACATTGATTACGCTATAATGATTATACTATCAGATTGATTATACTATCAGATTGATTATACTATAACCATCATGGGAGGCACAGTGGTCTAGCCACGAGTAAGTCCCCAGCCATCACTAACCTATATAAATGAGTCATTAGGGAGTAGCAATTTAAAGATATTACTCTGTTTGTATAAATTCAAGTATTAATCCTTTGAATTTTTAATAATGTATAACTTATCTCAAGCCCATTGACAGTAGATGCCTGGCAGTCCTTCTTAATCATAACGCTCTCCAAAGATGCCAAACTTATAATGTTAAACGGAGACTCCTAAATTCTAAGTGTTCTTTTCGGCTAATATAAATCACATAAAAGAGTTAAGTATAAAACCAAAATTATATAAATTCTTTTGCTAATATTATTAGACTAGGACTTTGCAACTTTAATAATGTTTTGTAAACGTGTCACAACGGGAGTGCATTCAGGGCATAGCAAGGAGAGGAGTCAGTTCGTGCCTCACCTTTTTGGCGGTCAGTCAACTCATTTGGTTTCGTTAAACAACTCTGTAATCCAGTGTAGTGATACAACATTGGATTCTGTTTTACGTTGCTTCGTAAAAGAAATCTTGTATCTTGAAAGTGATCTATCCTTGTGAAACAGAGAATGAAAAAGGTAATACGTCAACTTTATCTTTCCACGTGAGATTTATAAACATTGCATTCTCTCAACGGACTGAGGGAGGGGACGCCATTGACCGAAGGAAAACATTCTCGTAACATGCAGTCAGATGATCTTGTGTTAATCTCTTGACAAGAAGAAACTTGGAAGTCAACAATATAAACTTCATTGTCGGTGCAATGAAGCGATATTCTGAGTTAACCTAAGAGAAGGGATGGTGTAAGTTAGCAAACATCTTCCGACACATTTTTCTTCTCACCTTTGCAATGGATAAGTCTATTGTCTGAGTTCCCATTGGTTGGGTATTAATCGCTTGATTAGTAACCTCTTCACCGCTATAATGTTTTTTACATAATGTGATTATCATGTCACTGGGTAATAAATCAATCTTCACATTAATGAAAGCCAAAATGTTGTTGTTGATAACACATGGCCCATCAGAAGCTCCTTCCGCTATCGTTTAGTTCCGAAATCCTAGCCAATGGTGACTATGACGCGGCTGTGCAAGTTTTACATGCTGACTTTAGCCAACGCCTGAGCAACTTTTATCAGTAATTAAAATTCTTAACTTTCACATTTATAAAAACAAATATCACATTACACCAATATCACTGTAGTCCTGAGTTTAAAAAGTGAGTGTATAATCACAGTAAATAGTTAATTCCAATTTATTCAGGCCTCGACAAAATTTAAATAAGGTTGTTACTAAACTAGGCCCAACCTCTGACATGCACGTCAATGAAAATAAGTAACGGATAAGTAAGGAAGCTTACTTTGGCGAGTTGTCACAGCGTTTTTACAATTAGAACCCAAAACCAATTTAAAAAAAAAAATTAAATTTGAATTAAGAGTGTGTAGTAGTTAGAACGAAAATTAGGGGTGTGTGTATCGTTCAAAATATATTATTGAAGGAGTAGCGTACCCTACACTAGCAACTTCCGCAATATATTTTACCCAATTCTGAAAAAATAGCTATCTGAATACATGACAAATTGCTGGAACTTGTAATATGTTTTTTTAACTGCTTATCTGATTTTTGTCATTACTTTTTCAGAAAGGGCCTATTTATACGAAGTGCCTAAAGCATGTGATTTTAGTGCGTAAGGTTAAAGCGGCCGTGCCAACAATGTGTATATATATATATATATATATACATACTGTGAGGTAATTGAACTTACACCATTAGGTAAGTAAAACGGTTTAATTTCCTTTGCTGGCAATTAAGTGTATTTAGTGTATGCCGAGTAGGGATGTTCAAAATTAGGAAGTGTTTGAAAAATGTAGCATACTGTTTTTTTCCCATTACAGTATTTGGTTGAAGTGAAATCTTTTTGTGACATTTTCATCAAAACCAAAATTAGCCTAGTGGTCGCTCGGAGAGATTAAAGATAGCATGCTTCAGTCTCGTTTTAATCCTCTGGACGAGAAGATGCGATTGGAAGCAATTTTGATGTCGATATGAGTTAGTTTTCAAGATATTTACCACAAAAATATGTTATTAATGTTTTCATGTGTTTGTAGTAATTTTTTCATCCTCGTGTAGGACCATTAAAAATAACGGTCGAGGAGGATAAAAAAAATACCCATTCCGCACCCATCCCTGTCTGTCCTGAAGAACAGGCTCCGGCATTTGCATTTTATTATGTTCCCGGCCCCCACTCTTTATTGATAAACAAATTTCCAAATTATTGTCTACAATTCTATCGTAGTGTTTTCTTAGAGCAGTGCTCTTCAACCTGGGCGGTACCGCCCACTAGTGGGCGAAGGATCTCATTAATCTAAAGGTAATTGCAATTAATTTTATTGTTTTATGCAGGGTATATAACTTTGTTTGAGTTTTTGCATTTTTAATTTTGGTGGATGATACGGAGATTCAAAAGTTACAAAAGTGGGCGGTAAGCATAAAAAGGTTGAAGAGCACTGTCTTAGAGAAATCGTGATACTTGTTTCGGTGCTGCTCGACAGCCTGTTGTATTGTTGTAATCGTTGCCGTTCCTTATGGTTGTCAGTTATTATTGTGGCATACTGTGTATTCGGCTTGACGCTCCTTTCAGCGGCATCGTTTACCACCTTCAAAGTTCTCACGAAATTCTTTGCGACCTGCTAATCCATATCTTGTGGCAAGTCAGGCACTGTGCGTAGTGCATCGGGACAAGCTGAAGTTGGACAAGCTGAGGCCACCCTTTAGAACTGTAGCTACTATCATAGTTTCCTCATTATCACTCATTTTGATCCTATCAAATATCAATGTGAGCTAGGGGTCCTGCATGATAGGTTTTGGCGCTTTGAGTACCATGAACTACGGGCTTATTGATGGTCCTGGTGAGAAATCGGTCGTCTGAGGCTCTCCGTGGTCCTCTGTCTCACTGTCATCTGACAGAGCGGCGATTTCCTCATTTTCTGGGGCTGCTAAAGTTCTACTCTGAGCTGAGCTGATGCAGTTCGCATTGCTGCATTCTGTTTCTTAAGCCCCCACAATGTCTGAAGCTTTTTTTTATCAGCGAAAGTTTTATTGTTGCCACTAAGTGTGGCTTCTCGTCCATCGCGCTGGTCTAGAGAAAAGCTTATGTCTTCCTTTTTATCATCACTCGTGAGTATTCATTAAGACTTCCTCGATAGCATCAGTGACTCCAATATCCCAGAGGTTATTGAGTTTTTGTGCAAAGATTGCCCGTTTATTGTGTGGGTTACTCTCTTTTCTTAGTCTTGTCCAACAACCTCCACTCACGCTACAAAGTTTGAAGCTTCACTACGCAGTTGTTCGGCCGAAAGGTCTTTATGCGTTTCATGTTCCAGAAGGTCAATACATTGTCTACAGTTATTTTAAATGCTTCGTTCCTGTTCAATACTAGGCTTTAAAATACATGGAAGAAAAACTGGAGCACTTGTCGGGCTGTAGGCAATCTTGCGTCACATATAGAGGAGGACAGCTGACTTACAAGAAAATGATTTGTTTCATTCCTTAGAACGGGTACAGATGGTGGGACTTTGGCATTTTTACGAGGAAGTTCTTGAGGCGTCTGAAGTCTTTTACCACAACGGGTTGTCACTGGTTCATGATCCACCTACTTGAGGAAGTTGCGCCGGACGTAGATCGTTTATTAAGATAACTGGAAGAGAGGTATTATATTACATGTCCAGTTGACATATGGTATCTACACACAAATATCATTTCACATATCATTTCATTCCAATTGTGCACAGAGACTTACACCAAATGAAATTAAATTTTTTAACACAGAAATCACAACTGACGTATTCCTGAATCACTACAAAACTTCGTAACTCAATGACAAACTTTCATGTCAAATATCTTGAAAACTGTAATTCATATCGAAATGAAAATTGCTTCCTATCGCATTTCCTCGTCGGGAGGATCAAAACGAGGGGCAGGTTGATAGGGTTATCTCCATTAGTTACAAAGTTAGGATTTTATCGTAAATAACTGAAGCATGCTATCTTTAAGCTCTTTGAGCAACCCCTAGGCTAATTTCGATTTTGATGAAAATGGTACCAAAAAACTTCATGACCAAATAATGGGTGAAAACACAATATGCTACATTTTCCCAACATTTTCTAATTTTGAACACCCCTAATTGCCTAGGTTTGTCTGGAGATGAATAACATAAAGATGAATTGTGGGAGAAACAGCCATATCAGGTATTTATCCAAAGATAGTGAATGAGTTAAAAGTGAGGGGTTCAAGTGTTTCCACAGAATGTTAGGAATACGAAAAATGAATTATGTAGTTATATAATTATGAAAATCTGAATGTAGTCTGTATTAGTGAAGCTTGGATTAGTGATGCAGTACTGAATGACACTACAATATATATATTTATCAGAGAATAGCCATTTTGAACTTTTTCTTGCGTGGGAAATCGACGTGATGCCCCTCCAACCTCCATGGATTGGCGTTTTGTTTCAGGTTCAAAGTGGTGTACCCAAGTCTCATCCCCAGTCACAATTCGTGAGTCATCCCCTCCTGTCTCGTATCGAACCAACGACTCAGAAGCAACTACTTTTCTTTGGGCTTTGTGATCTTCAGTCATTTCGCGAGGAACAAACCGTGAACACAATTTTTAGTAGCCCAGTTGCTGAATTATCGTATTCACACTTCCTTCACTAATTCCTAGCTCCAGTGATAGCACCTTGTATGTGACGCGCCGATTTGATCGAATGATGCTGTTAGCACGGTGTACAGTGATATGTCACAGCCAGTGCCGGACGACCGCTGCGTGGCTCATCATCGAGGCTGGCTTTCTGTCTCTCCGATGATCCACACGTTTAGACTAGCATCCAACTGTGCTTCGATCAACAACTGCATCCCCGTAAACGTTTTGTAGACGTTTGTGAATATTTCCAACTGTTTCCTTTCTCTCCAGTTAAGAACTCGATAACAGCTCTCTATTTACGACGCACATGACTGTCAGACGCCATTTTCGAAACTGCGTTAACCATCAGTTTTATAGAAGGAGGGGAGGTTGAAACTGGAAAAATCTGGTTATGCAGAAAGTTCAAACTTACGGCCCAAAAGACATTTCAGCCCCATGGCCTATTATTTAGCGAAGAAAAAGGGGGGGGGGGGGTAAAATATAGTAAGTGCCCCTAGTACAATGTAAATGTATTCTTTGAGAACTATTAGGAATAAGCATAACAAGATTAGGAAATGTTTGTGGTGGAATAGGAAATACGTAGATAAAATGATTAAAAATAAGAAAGGGCATTCAGGGAGTTTAAAAACCGTATTAGCGTTGTGGACTTGCATAATTATATACAGTTAAGAAATATGTTAAATAGTTTGATTTGGAAGCACGAAAGGCATAGTGAAATAAATCCAACTAGCATATTAATAAAGATCGAAAGGAAATCTTTAGTTTTTATAAATGCAAAAATTAAAAGCATGATAGGATTGGCCCAATAGAAGACGATGACAGGGTATTTGAAAGTGATGATGATCTACAGATCTACAGAAGCTAAGGCTAACAAGGATCCTAAGATCCACTCTAGGGTGGAAGGGATTAGGTAGTAGTTTCTAAATTTGCAGATGATACAAAAGTAGTTTCTTCAGTTACAAATAGAGAAAATTCTTATAAACTACAAAAATATCTTGATAGATTTGGAGGAGGAGATTGTACACACAAATCGCCTAGGGAAGTACTCTGGGGTGGGATGTTAGGCAGGAGACAGGGAGTGGTGGAACTCCCGTTTCTCCTGTCACTGTCTTCCTTAGCTGATCTCTTTCCGTGTCTCATCTACCCTGTGAGCAGTCCAGCATATTTTCGAACAGTACTTTTCGCTCTATTCCTCACTACACATGCATGCATCGGAGCGCCGACAATTGAGCGCAACGATAATTAAGCGCAGCAACAATTGAGATAAAAAATAAATCGGCTTTTGCCTGAAAAGCTCTCTTGCTTCCCAAAGGCATATTCAGACGAGAATACTAAGATTAGACCACTTGCCACAAAACTCCAAAATCGAACCTGAATGCCAATACTGTATCCCGTAAATCAATATAGAAATGATGATAATGTTTCGCTTCAACAACCCTATATAATATTGTATACCTTATGTAATGTATTCTTTCTGAATAAGGATTTTTGGGTTCTTTAATATACACTAAGCTTTCAATGTGTTTGATAGCAAACGTTTGGAACTCCCATGAAATACGTAGTTTTTATTACGGTT
This sequence comes from Bathynomus jamesi, assembly GCA_023014485.1. NCBI lineage: Eukaryota > Metazoa > Arthropoda > Malacostraca > Isopoda > Cirolanidae > Bathynomus > Bathynomus jamesi. The sequence goes on from JAJOZX010004463.1 coordinate 146,790, forward strand.
ACGGAATGCATGATGTAACCTTGTCCAGTGTAAATAAATGAGAAAAGAAAACCACCACCTCAAATCTATGTCATCACTTAAATAATAAATTCAAAATAAATCAATAACGAACCATTATTGAGGTCAGGTCGAAGGCGGTTTCAGAGATTAAAAATATTTCAAATTCAACTCTTTTAGGCTAAATGTTGCCTAAAAGAGACTAACCAACCAACTCCCTACAAACAAGTTTAGCTTGTCGACCCTTCTTAAGTTATGGTCAGTGTCTCTCCTCGCGTCACCCTGTTTAAAAAGGTTAGTTTCACTCCAAGGTGTTTTTGCATTTTTAAATTTATTTTGTTTTTACTCCACAATTGTATTTATTTTTTTAGTCCATGTTATATTAGCGGTATAAATATTTATTTATTGCATTTCTTTATCTTTATTACTGTGCTTTTATTTCACTTTTTACGGAAAAATGTTAAAATGCATTACATCAAATGTTTAAATAACTTAAACCAGCCACGGCTATTTATTTCACCTTTTGACCAATTGTCGTTGAGTTCAATTGTCGTTGAGTTCAATTGTCGTTGAGTTCAATTGTCGTTGAGTTCAATTGTCGTTGAGTTCAATTGTCGTCCCACGGCATGCATCTTACACACTACACAATCTTTTCAAAGTTTGAAAATCTTTTCAACATTGAGCTTTGGAGACCTTGTTTTTTACTCTCTCCTTTGGCAGAGGGGTCACTTTTGCGGGCTCGCCCTTAACCCCCTCGTTCCTACATAAAAAAAAAAGATTAGTTGCCTGTGATAGTAAATGGCAGTTGGAATTCAATGTTCAAAAATGCAAAATCATTCCTTTTGGTAGAGATAATGAAAACTTTAGTTATGAGATGCAAGGAAACTGGTTAGAGAATGTTAGAGAGCAGTGGCGGCTCGTGACTCTCAGTTATGGGGGTGCTGCCTCAGAAATTGCGAACAATTGTGTCGATTATATATACAAGGCTATTCAAAATGATTCACCTGATTTCAAATGAGAATATTTTTTAATGTTACAAATACAGTGTGATTTGTGATACATCAACCAAAAGAAAAACTGTCCAAATTTTGTCTCACCTCATAAATGCTCTATGTGACTTCCCCTAGTTACACGAGCAACGTCGACACGATAGTCGAATTCCTCCCATACTCGCTCCAGCATGTCCGTTGTCACTGACTCTATGGCAGTAACAATGCGAGTTCGGAGCTCATCCAAAGATGTGGGCAACGGTGGCACGTACACAGTATCCTTAACGTACCCCCAAAGGAAGAAGTCGCACGGTGTAAGATCCGGCGACCTAGGAGGCCAGCTGTGGAGCACCAAGTCATGGGGCCCACTGCGACCAATCCAACGGGAGTGAGCACTTCGTTGAGAAAACGGCGAACATCCAAATGCAATGAGGCGGCGCCCCATCTTGCTGGAAAATGTAGTCGCCGGAATCTTCGTTCAATTGGGGAAATAACCAGTTTTGCAGCATATCCAGATAGGAGTGACCAGTCACTGTGTTTTCCATGAAAAAAAGGGGCCGTAAACCTTTGCCCGGGAAATGGCACAGAAGGTGTTAACTTTAGGTGAGTCGCGCTCGTGCTCGATTGTTGCATGTGATTGTTGCGTGCCCCATATGCGAAGGTTGTGACGGTTCACCTTGCCACTTAAATGAAAAGTTGCTTCGTCACTGAACACCAGGCGGGGAGCAAATTCGTCATCCTCCATAGCCTCCTGCATAAGATCGCAAAAGTTCTGTCGTTTTAACTTGTCCCCCGGCCGTAGAGCCTGCAACAGTTGCAACCTGTATGGCTTCATATGCAAGCGCCGTCTCAAAACACGCCAAACAGTCGTCTGAGGAAGTCCGAATTCTCGACTGGCGCGGTTTGTTGATTTCCTCGGGCTACGTTGGAAACTCTCTCTGATTCTTTGCACATTATCCTCAGACACGCGCGGTCGTCCTGTGGACTTGCCTTTACACAAACATCCTGTTTCCTCGAACTGCCGATACCACCGACGGATGCTCTGAGCACCCGGTGGATCTGTTCTGTAACGTCGACGAAACTCACGCTGCACTGTGACTACCGATTTACAGCTCGAAAACTGCAAAACACAAAACGCCTTCTGCTGTGCGGACGCCATTTTCACACTGACTTTGTTGCTAGGCTAGGCCACAGCGTGACTTTGGAGCCCTCTCGCGGTGATCTTGTAAAACTCGGAGATTTTCTCTTTCATATGGTGTATGCCCAGTTGATGCACGGTTGATAGGTACGGAAGTATTCTCAGTTGAAATAGGATGAATCATTTTGAATAGCCCTGTATATATGAGAGAGAGAGTCGAATAGATAACTACTCACTACTCAGTCGTAAAAATAAGTAAAATAGTATCATAAAATCAATTATAGGGTACTTACGCTTAACGGGTAATTTCGAATTTGCCAAAAAATTTATTTATAAACAAATTCCATTCTTCTATTTTTATTCTGAGCGAAAAGGTCTATTACTTTTCATTGAAATGCTGTGTACTGTTGATCAAATTTTTCTCTATTGAAATCATTGCAAGAGCATTTAGTCTTTCCTGATTCATAGTGCTCCTTAAGAACGTGTCTATTCTTTTTAATGTTGAATGGCAGCGTTCGGCCTTGGATGTAGTCATGGGGATGGTCAAAAGAATTTTTATGAGCTCATGCTTTTCAGTTTTTTCTTTCATTTTGTTTATATTTGTAAAACCACTTTTTGTCCACGTCAAGTCACCACAGAGTAGTAGACACGGGAAACAAAATAATGCATTTTTAACTTTACAACCACAAAGCCAACTTTTTCTTTGGTACCATTCTGAATTAAAACTACGAATATATTTCTTATTGTTACTTATTCCGGGCTGAGATATTTGAATTTCTGGTGTAGGGCGTCCTTCAGTTTTAATAGCTATTTTTTCTTGAAGAGAACTGTGAAAAATTACGAGACTGAATTTTACTCACTGTCACCCGACTCACTTCTGGGGCTAGCGCAGACATGATAATAGAATAGGCGCCTAGTTAAAATTTCAAAAAACAAGTCACTTGCGAAAAAAATATTCTAAATGAAAGCTATATATTGTAAATAATCCAATTATTATATACTGGTCAAAAAAAGAAACGCAATTAGCTTGCATATGGTGTAAAATTTAAGTTGTTAGTGGTATTATCACTGTTTCAAGATTATGGTTAAATGTTTGTTCAAATCTTTTAAAGCCACTTAGTGCATGTTTTTAAACCTGACTAATCCCGGCTAAGACGCCATTTTGTTACAAACAATAAACAGAGATTAAATTGAATGTATTCTTTATGAAGGCATGCATTTTTTCTTTGACTTCACAGAATACACACTGCCCGTTGAGAAAACCAAACTTTTTCCCGCGATTGAGGCATGCCACGACTCTCAGAGGTCAACAGAGGTCGTGCCTTGGGCATGTTGGATGCAGGCATGTCTGCTGTCCAAGTTGCACAACGAATGCATGTGCATCCAGCACAATCTCTAGGCTTGTTAGACGGTACAATGCCACAGGAAGTGTTCAGGATCTGCCAAGACGTGGGCGACCTCGTGTGACGACCCAACGCCAGGATCGCCACATTGTACTGCAGCACCTGCGTCATCGGCAGCGGAATGCTCGTCAGACAGCCAGAGAGACACCTGGTATCCACAACAACAGAATTAGTGACCAGACCGTCAGAACCGACTCCGTAATGCAGGACTCCGATCCCGCAGGCCTTACAGAGGTCCTTTTCTCACTGATGCAAGAAGGCAACGACGCCTGCAATGGGCCTATCAGCACCGTGACCTATCGTGGGCCTATCAGCTCTGACTGCCCAGCGCTACAGGGATGAGATTCTTCACCCACATGTTCTTCCATTCATGAGGCAACATCCAGAATTGGTGCTCCTGCAACAGGACAATGCCAGACCTCATGCAGCCAGGATAGTGCAGGCGTACCTGCAGGGACAACAGGTGCAGACCTTACCATGGCCAGCCTTCAGCCCAGACATGTCACCGATAGAGCACGCATGGGATGAACTTCAACGGCGAGTTCGCAGACGTCAGCATCAGCCGCAGAACATCAGGGAACTGACCAATGCAATTATTGAAGAGTGGAGGGCCATCCCTGTTGCTTTCCTGCAGAGACTGTTGAGGTCGATGAGGGCCAGACTCCAAGCCTGCATTGTGGCTAGGGGTGGCCATACGCGTTATTGACTGTTTGTTATGTTAAAGAATCATTTACTATATACTGAGTCCTCATGTTTATTAATAAATCTCAAAAATTGCGTTTCTTTTTTTGACCAGTATATAATTAACTTCAATCTCACGACAAAAAATAAATGATAACGAATCATTGATAAATGCAATTCGGAAATTAAATTTCGAATTAGCAAACGATACAGCAACACAACTACCACGTCAAACAAACAAATCGGCACTGCTCTGTCCACAGTGCTTTGGATCCTCTTAAAACCGCGATTCTGACTCGCTCTTCGTACGTCCGCCACCGAGGTTTCAAGCGTTTCGAACAAAATCTGGAACTGTTAAGTACGCAGTTCCACGGGAAGGCTGAAGCTACTTTCGTGATTCATTCGTTCGGCATTGAAATAGTTTAAGGAAAAAAGGATATAATCTGATTTAAAAACTCAAAGTTCATTGAAAAAAAACAATCAGAGGCTATTTTAAATATTTAAATAAAGATCATAAGATCATGGGGGTGCTGCAGTTCCACAGTGCCTACCTGCGAGCCGCTCCTGTTAGAGAGGAAAAAGATCTTGGCATTATAGTTAGTTGTGATGTAAAATTTTGTAAGCAATGCTTAGAGGCTATAAATAAGGGAAATAAAATGGTAGGTATTATTAGGAGAAATGTTAATTACAAGAGTAATGAAGTCATCTGTAAATTATATAATTCTTGTTATATTTCACTAAGCATACTGCATTGAAGCCTGTCCCCTCACCACAGACATGATATTGATAAAGTGTGCGGCATAGGGCAACTGAGCTTATCCCTCGCTTATCTCCAGCTTAAGAAGATTTTATCCAAGGAAAGATTAAAGGAACTGGGTATGTTTAGTTTTGAAAGACGTTGTTTGAGGTGAGATACGATACAGGTGTTTAAAATGTTTTAAAGTTTGAACAATTTAGATGTAACTTTTTCTTGTTAGAGTTTGATAGAAAAAGGGAAAGCATAATAAGAAAATTAGAAAACAGGCATGTAGACTGGATCTACAAAAACTTTTTTAGTCATACTGTAGAGTTGTAGATGTTTGGAACGATTTGCCATACCGTATGATGTGATAAATAGTTTCTCTTTAGTTTTCAGAAAAAGTTAGACGCTTTTATGAATTAGAGTTTATAATTTGTGTAAATAGTGTATATTTTTTTGCTTAAGTTATGTAGGTTACTTTTGTATCCCAGTACTGTACATAGTTTTATATTAATTAGCTAGGGTTACCATATTTGAACTTTCAAAAAAGAGGACACTCCGGAGAGGTGGGTGCATCTCAGGGCTGTGGAGTCGGTGATAAAATTTGCCGACTCCAACTCCGACTCCAAAAATTTTAACACTCGACTCCAGAAATCTGACTTGTATAATTACGACTCCGACTCCGATGGAATGTTAAGGCCAAATTGATTACGATTAGCTTTATTAGGCCAATGGAGATTCATAAACAAGGCATTTCGTCACCACCACATGACTCATCAGGTTACTTAGTGGCTGTAACTATGCCTTAATGGCTTTTTTTTTCTCTCTATTCAAAAATTACAATAAATCCCAAAATACAAACTGATTGAAGCTTAAACAAAATAAGATTATTATTGGTTTAGCAAATTAATAAGATGTTTTTGTATTATTATAAACATCCGTAATACGTAATATTTTCCATCAGCAGTGAGTGAAAAATATTCAAAAACAGCAGATTTATACTTTTGATTGACATTACGCTGTTATCACTACTTATCAAATTGAAATCTAAAAATCTGAAAAAGATTTAGGGTTGTTAGTACAAAATTTTTAAATTTCCTTTTTAATTATGTTAATTAATTAATTATAATCCTTATTAATTATAAGCAACTATATTTATATATTATTTATATTTATATATTTATATATTATATATTATTTATATATTATATTATATATTAAAACATTAGGTTAAATCTATTTTATTCATAAAATTGAGCTAGGCCTAGGCCTAGGCTGCTATGGTTATAGTTGAAGGATTTGCACCGACTCCGACTCCATCCAACTATGCACTTCCAACTCCGACTCCACTCAAAATTGACCGACTCCACGACTCCTGACTCCGACTCCACAGCCCTGGTGCATCTGTAACAGTATGTACGAACTAGTGCTTGCATAATACGAAAATTTTCAATACCGGTATTTGGAGGCAATTATGCTAACCCCGGTATTGATACCGGTATTATGAAAAAAATAATTTATTTTGATTTATTATGGTGCCACCCTACCAACCCTCCCACAAGTCTGAGGGACTTGCAGTACTCACCATATTTACTATAAATTAATGACCCAACTCCAAATAGATGGCATTCTATTCGAAAAAGTTTATACAGTAAATTACTAAATTGTAATAAAAATATTATTTGAATTTTTTTTAGCATATTATTATACAACTACTGGGGTAGATAGAAATTATTAGTATCTAAATATTTATTTCTTAGTTTGATTTTGAAAGTATGCTTTGAGGAAACAAAGAGCATCTCGGGATTGTTCAGATAGACTTGATCTCAGTTTCGTCAGAAATAGGCCTGCAGCAGAAAAGGCTCTTTCTGATTCTGCACTTGTAGGTTTAATTGAAAGCAGTGCCTTGTACAGCTTCTCTCAATTCTCACTTCTCTGTAAAGTAACTTCCAAGCTTTTAAATTCATTAGTAACATCAAAATCAATGGAATTTTTTTAGATGGCACTTTTCCTAGTTTGTCCATTTCTTGCATGTATTCACTCAGTAATGAATCTGCTTCCACTTCAGTCTTATTTGCAGCTACATTTTCAGGGTTACATGGAAATTCCTGTTCTTCCATTTCTATCTCCAAATCAACCACATTCTTAGGGAAAAAGTCTTTTATGGAGCCTTTCTGCAGTTCTTTTGAGAACTAATTTTGATGGAACAGAAAAACTTTCCTCTTCTTGAACTTTTAAAACTTCGGGATTATGAAGATATTTGATTAAACCTACAATGTCTTGCTGTCTTCTTGAAATGTAACGATTTCTAAGACAATCTTTTAACTCTTTTGCTATTGGATTATTTTTCTCTCCTAGTTTCTTTGAAATAAATTTCATTGATGATTCAGCTGTCAGGAGTGATGGCATCTTTCGAGCATAACCCTTTAAGAATTATTTCAACAGGACGTAAGGTGTCATAAAGGTTTTCAATAATTTCCCACTCTGTTGAAGAAATGGCTACAGTTGAAAGAATCACTCTTAAAGCTAGTGCAATAAATAGTTTTCTTTGATAGAAAGGAATAGAAAACGAAAAAAAGAGGTTAACTGCAAAATACCCCGAAACTTTTTTTTTCTCCGAATCCTCCAAAAACAGTTTATTTGCCCATCGGAGGACTAAATTGCCTAAATTTTACAATAGCAATTTTTGTCAATACCGAAAACCTATAATATCGGTATCGGTATTATTTGTACTTCTTCAATACCGGTTTTAACCCCTAGTACGAACTCACGTTGTATTAATGTATTATATATACTGCGTACTACACGTATTCTACATTGAGTATCTATGGCCTCAAAAATCAATGTTATAGTCAGTGTTGGGCACTAAAGCGTTAATCCGATAACAGTTAATTAACGAAGTTAACTTTTTTTAACGGACTATTAACGGAAGTTAATTTCCATTTATCGTTATCGGACCAGTTAACTTCCGATAACTCGATATTTAGTCTGTTAAAGTCCGTTAACACGTTAACTGCGAGGAGTCATTCACGGAAGATCACCGCTCCGCGAATGAATTCAAACCGCCATAACTTCAGTCTGCTTCCAGATCTCGCAAGGGGAGGTTGTGCGCTTTTTATTGAAGGTAAGAAGGTTCTTTTAACGTCAGTAAAAGTCCTATAATATTATATATATATTAATACGTATGGAGATACGTATGGTAAAATGTACGGTTGAGAAAAATTAATTTATAGTAATGACTAATGAATAAGTACTTTTACACTGCGTTAGTAAATCTCTAAAAAAGTATATATAGTATGTAAAATTTGAATAATAGTTTTTATTCACTGATTGTAATATTGTCGTCGAATTAAATAACAATTGCGTATATTACATAGACAAAATATTTTATAGACAAAATAATTCATGGACAAAGTATTTTTATTTTATAGACTAAATAATTCATAGATAAAATAATTACATAGAGAAAAATTACTTCTATTGAAAATTCACAGAAAAAGGTGAAGTAAAATAAAATATTTTATGTAACGTAATATTATATATTATATAATATTATTATATATTATAATATTATTATAATTAACTTGTCGACACTTGGCTGGACACTGATGGGAAGGTAGACATGGCCGACTCTGACTTCATGGGGGAGCAGATCTTCATCAACCTCTTCCTGAGGTACAATACGCCAATTCCGTCCTCTGCCGCAGTGGAGCGGCTCTTCTCTCTCGGCAAGGACATCCTGAGGCCCAAGAGGTCAAGACTGGCAGTTGGGCCTAACTTTTAGAAGTTGGTCTTTCTGAAGGGCAACCAGCACATTGTGTCAGTCTTTAATAAATGTGCCTAAAATTTAATTTTACCTTTCAGTTCCCGCCATAATAATTCTCTGGTAAATTAAAATTTAGTTAATGGTTAGTGGTTACAAGGGTTTCAAAACATGTAATCAGTACATTTTTTATTAAAAATAAAAAAAAATGTTATTAAGCAAAAAAGTTGCAAAACTTGATAAAAATAGTTAAATACCTATTTATTGTTGGATGTTGCATAAATAAACATTTTCTATGGGTTTTAAAGCTTTTTCCTTGATTTTTTTTAAATGTTAGTAAAGAAATAGTTATCGTTAACGGATTATCGTTAACTTCCGTTAACTGTAGTAAAATTATCGGATTATCGTTATCGGAGTTAAAAATTGGGGTTAACGGAAATTATCGTTATCGAAGTTAACTTTTTGGTTAACGGTGCCCACCACTGGTTATAATTATTCAAATTTCCCGGACATGCCCGAGAAAAACGGGACGTATGGTAACCCTAAATTAGCTGACTAGAGATTTATATTTTGCAAAGTTTTATTATAAATTATAGCTTATGACTTGGATAATCTCGATAGGCCTAAGTGGCTTTCAAATAAAATGTAATCTAATGTAAGGACGACAAAAAAGCCACTGGAGCCTATCAAAGTTATCCATGTAATAAACGAAATCCAGCTCATTGATTCCTGAAGGTGTCAAAGTACAATACTAGGATAGCCATTGACTTGTTTTAATTTTACCGAACATGATTAAAGACAACAAAAATCCACCATGGACTTTGAAGGTTGTCCATGTAATTAGGCCTAATGTTACCAATTTAAAATAGGTTTGTGGCCATTTTCCCTTGTTAGCCCTAACGAATAAAATGTTTCTTTAATTCAGGTTTTTTAAGATTATTTCATAATGTTGAAAGAAATAAGGGATCTTTCCTGTTTCATTAACTGTTTCCGATTTTTATGAAAACAACGTGATATGTACAGTTTTTCACGCTGATTTCAAAATTATAAACCATTTCAGCGAGAAAAATATAACCAAAAAGTTATAATGTGCAGAAACTAGCAAATGTTTGAAATAGCGTAGGCTATAGAAATTTTAAAATAATGCGCTGATTCTAAAAATAAGTTTTTTCGAAATGAAAGTAAATTATAGAATACTACAAAAAGTACTAGAACGGTGTAATCACTGCAAGCATAGGCTAGGCCAGGGGTGGGGAACCTGCGGCCTTTTGGGGTACTAGTTGCGGCCTTCTGCCTATTTGACATTCAGAATTCATACCGTACGATAATGAACAGCAACTGATACCCCTTTAGGGCTTTAGGCTATTTCATTAGATCATGGTTTCAGCTTCACTGCTTCTTACACATACAAGCCTTCTTTATTGCTTGAACAATAGGAAATATGGCAACGTTGCCAGTTAAAACTGGCAGAGTTGCCTTACGGCTTACGCCCTTACCTATCAACGATCAACTCGACTGGATGACAGTTACTGACGATTCTCCGTTAGTGACACGCACGTTTGTTTCCTTTAAAACTGTAAATCTTTGATCAATTCGTGTACCATTTTTATTTAAAAATCTTCTGGTACCCCAATCATGTCAAAAACTGTGAAAAGAAAATTAAAGGAAGAGAACAGAATATTCCATGAAGAATGGGAATTGCAGTATTTCATAGTTGTTGAGAAAGATAAAATGATGTGTTTGCTCTGCAACGCCATAATTGCAACAGTGAAGAAACACAATGTATATAAGCATTATGCAACTCATAAGAACCACAAGTATGCTATATTGGAAGAAGAACCCCGAAAGTTTGCACTTACGAAGATGTATTTAAAACGATGTCAGGCCTAGGGACTGAAATCACTGAAGCAACTTATAAAGTAGCATATATATATATGTGGAAAAAGAGGTAAGCCATATAGTGATGTGGAAATCATAAAAGAATGCATTGTTGAAGTTGTAGCCCCTTTAGATTCAGACAAGGTTAACAAATACAAACAACTACCTCTTTCAAGAAGGACCATAACTGATCGGCAACATGAATTAGCCCTCAATGCAACTGAACAACTTCATACAATATGCCAAAGCGAAAATACTTATTATTCGATTACCTTGGATGAGTCCACTGATATTACTGACTCAGCGCAAGTGTCACTTTTTATTCGTGTTATAACTGCAGATTTTCAATGCTACGAGGAGTTACTGGCTTTGGGTACTCTTACGGGGAAGACACGTGGAATTGACGTCTTGTCTCTCTTCAAAGAAAAATGCCGTGAAGCGAAACTGAATTTATGTAATTTAGTAAGTGTATGCACAGATGGTGCACCTTCCATGAGGAAAATGTGCAGGATTTGTTGCGCTACTACAAAAAGAACTGCCAAATCCAGATAGCTTGATTTCCTTTCACTGTATTTTGCATCAACAGAATCTCTGTGCCAAATCTACTGTTTTAAGTGACATATTAAGTAAAGTTATACGTATTGTGAACTACATTAGAGCAAATGCATCACGACATCGCCAGTTTCGCAATATGCTTATGCTTGATGATGAAACATTCAGTGTGGATCTTCCGTATCATTCTAAAGTGCGCTGGTTGTCACAAGGGCAAGTCTTTGAAAACTTTTGTCTTGCGAAAACAAATCACAAGATTTTCTGAGGAACTCAATGAACCATGTGAATTGTCAAAAAAGATTTCTGCAGAAATGCTGCATTTTTGTGTGACGTAATGTCAAGCAAAATTACCTGAATATTTCTTTGCAAGGTAAAACTAAATCCATATATGAAATGTGGCAAAAAATCCAGGCTTTTCGGAGGAAGCTGCGCTTTTTCAAAACTATCCTTACCCGATCGGAACTTTCAGCTGAACACTTCCCTGAACTGGCAAAGGTAATTGATGAAGAAGATACAAGCAAATCATTAAGGGAATGCGATGTGAAAGATACACAGCTGTCCTAGACTCCCTGATTGAAGAATACGATGAAAGATTTGAAGATTTTGAGAAACATGACTTCACACTGAAACTAGCTTTCCAACCACACCTGGTTGGCGTCTCCAAAGCACCTGAAGATTTACAGATGGAGTTGATTGAGCTATTAGAAGATAATATCCTTAAGTCTCTATTTGATACTAAGAAGGATCCTGTTGAAATATGGAAAAATGGCGTTGAATACCCACGTCTGCGCCAACATGCTCGTCGAATGTTGCCTTCTTTCGGCACAACCTACTGTTGTGAATCAACGTTTTCATATGTGACTCAAATCAAAACGCGCTTGAGATCTCAGATGACGAATATTCACCTGGAGGACCAACTAAAACTACGGTCAACGATATTGGAACCAAATGTACGACTCCTGTCCCGCAATAAGCAGTCACAAAAAAGTCATTAAATGGTTTATCACTTTTTCACTTAATATTAACATCATTTCACTTATATCTTTTTTCACTTAATATTAGTTATATTGTTAATTATTCCCCACAAAAATAAATGTGCACTTGCTGAATTTTTTTTTATTATAAAAGCCCTCACGTATTATCAAGTTTGATTTAAAATTAATAAATATGTAGATTGTAGACTAAAATATGACATTTTGTTGTACTGTATATGTTAAATTCTCAGCATGCGGCCTAATAGGGTCTTGGTTAAATGAAATGCGGCCTTCCAATGAAAAAAGGTTCCCCACCCCTGGGCTAGGCTATTTTTTAAACGGTGGCGTTGTGCATCTATTTTGTTCTTCCGCTGCAAGCATAGACTATAGTTCAACATCTTTTTGCTTTCCAATGACTGACAAATTTAATTTTATAGAATTATGTAGGAAGACTGAGACAGAAGAAAATGCAGTAAATTTTTTACAAGAATAAAACTTAATACCGAAAGAAAAACAGTGTCCTAGAAAAGATCAAATGCTAATAAGCCTAACTTAACCTAACCTAAGTATTTCTCGATGAAATGGTTTATAATTTTGAAATCAGCGTGAAAAACTGTACATATCACGTTGTTTTCATAAAAATCGGAAACAGTTAATGAAACAGGAAAGACCCGAAATAAGAATAAGCATATATCTAAACATATGCTTTGGTTAGGTGGGATTATGTTAAGTTAGTTAGATTAGTCTAGCTATTTAGATGAAATTGTGGGAGATTTGTGAGTGAACCAGATTTTAACCGAGCTGAGAGACTGGTTAAATGATAAACTTTTTACATTAAACTGTACTGGTCTCTATTTTTACTTTAAAAAAAAGTAGATACAGTATGAGTGGCATAGATATGGAAAGCTGAACATGTAGGTGGCAGTCTATGCAACATCCTGAACGCTTTATTGTGCGATAGATTCAATGTTTTAGCCTTGTTTTTGCTATAAATGACGTTTGTTGACAATATACAAGAAGAAAAGTTTGGAACAAATTTTTTTTTTTTGTACAGTCGGGGTTCGTAATTCCGTGAACACTTTCATATAGTGTATCAAACATGGCAGGGTTGGATGTTACGTAAGAACTATCTCAAATTCCATATGAAAGCCAGAATGGGATTATGTATTTTATACTTTTTAAAGGTAGAAAATTCGAATTAAATGTTAGTAAATAACGAAAAAACATATATATGACAAATATGTGCGTGTGTTAGTTAGCTCAGCCGAGTTCATCCTTCATAGACACTTTTGTAGGAGCTTTTATTACATTTAACTGAAATTACCGATGTCGCCCTTAAAATATGTGATCTTTTCTTCCAATGTTAGCTCTGCACACACCTAATATTTACGTGGATTAAAAGTTGAGAAAAGTGCACCGTTGAACGTTTGAGGTGTTCCGTGCGATGATTCTTGATTTGACGAAGGTGAAAATTGTCACACTTATAATTTAAAATCTTTTATTCATAGTAAGTGAAAGTTTTAAATGTGAAATTATTTGGTGCGTGAAGGAAAACGTAAATTCTCCTTTTAATACTGACAAAATTTGAAATGAATTTAAAATTCACAAAGTTTTGATTTGAAAGGTATATATTATAGCCTTAGAGAAAGTACTGTAGTTAAAAATAATGGACCCACGAACGTTAATTTAAATGCTAATTTAAAATTAATTACTGATAAAGTTAAGAAAGTTTATATTAAAGTTTGTGAACTTCATAATGAACTTAAAATAAGTGTTCCTTGAACAAAATCGAATTTCATAATGTCGACGTTCGTTCTTATCTTAGTCCAGTCAATCTAGGCTATATTTTTGGTCAACCTGGAAGTAATTGTAACAGAAATGGTTTCATCGTTTTGACATCCCCAAATATTCAAAAATAACATATTAAAAATTTACCACCATTGGGTGAGGCAATTTTTCAGAAAAATGGAATTTGCATTAACCCTTCACACCCCCAGGTTGGTAGGTCAAAATGACACCATCTTGTATTTTTCGTCCACAGCTAACCTTTAACACAGCGTTGCCACTCACGTTAAAGGAAAATACCCAGATCACTTACCAATAAAAACCCATATGAGCAAAAATAAACCCAGATGATGAAAAATTAATGAAATTCAAAATTTAACGGGAAATAATACCTAAAATGATATAAAAATAAATAATTTAATACTTACGTTGTAATGCTGTAACATATTAATCCTCTTCATCCATTGCCTCAATGTTCATTAGCTCACGGTCTTCTTTTTTCGATTTCATTCTACTTGTGTATCTACCTACGGTGACACGAACCATCCATGACTTCCTTGATTAATTCTGAGCTCGGGTCCCAGGAATTGCATGATGAACCATTTCTTGAGCTTGATTGTTTCGTTAGAAGACGGTCAGTCACGGTATCTGCATTTAATCTATTTGTGAACTTCGTCTTTGTGCAATTTACTTGAGAAAATATTCGTTCCACGCAGGCAGAAGAATGTGGTAAAATAGTTAAATTGGTCATAAACTCTGAGAGCCTTTCAAATTTAGAATGACCGAGCCCATCTTTTATATTTCGCAGTGAATACCAGAAATCAGGGATACTTTTTCCTGAAAACATAATGTCTTTACAGTATCGAAATGAGCGCCATTCGTCATCAAGTTCATTTAGAGTACGCTCTGGTGCAATTGACGGAAAGTTCGATGCTAGGGCACGATCGACTGTGGAGATTTTATGGCATCTTGCGCTACATTTGGATCTAGTATTTTCAGAAGGGCGAATACTCCGTTTTCATTGAGGGGAAAACGTGTTTTTATTTGCTCACATAGTTCAATAAGAAATTGAAGGCAATCTTTCTTAAATCTGTCGGAGTCACCAATGATTGGTTCTTCTGCTAGATAATGCATTGCTCTTCCACCCAAGTAAAGCTCATTCGGACTTTTGTGATTTTTTTTTTCACAAGGATCGATGTCAGACAATTTGGCTGAAATCAAAACATCCTCTTTTACAAAGCAACTAAGGATACTGCGATATTCACACGATATCATAGAATGCAACAAATGCAATCGAAAGTGTTCCGATTGAAACTCTATATTCATAGCATTTACCTTCTTCAATATGTATTCCAAAAAAAGTAACACGTGTTTAGTTTCTTTGTTGATCATTGTTTCGTATATCCTTTTCGCTCCATCAATTTTGTCTACACGCGACTCTGACTGAAAATACAGCAATAGAGCATCCCACTGTTCCAATATAACTTTTATGACATTTTCACGCGATAACCATCTGGTTTGAGAGAGCTTTGGAATGGAGTTCTCCTTTGTGTCCACAACATTCTGTATTATTTTAAAATCATTAAGACGTTTACTGCTGCGAGCAAAGTATGACGTCAAATCCTTGAGAAATGATTCAAGATATGAAGGTAAAACCTTCACCGCATGGCTAGAACACAGTGCAAACGAGTGACAAATGCAACCAATAACAAATACAGCCGGAATGTCGTCGTTCAACAATTTTTGAAAGCCGCTCTTGCGACCCATCATGGTCGAGCAATTGTCACTACCGAATCCCAGGATGTTGCTCAACGGAATATTTTGTTGGGTTAGAGTAGATTTCACATTGTTATAAAGACCCTGCGATGAACCATCTTCCACTGTAACAGCATCCAGAAGAGCATCTTTAACGTCACACGCTTGCAAATCAAAATAGCGTACAACTATCGCTAAAATGTGTGTCACTGATATGTCGGTACTTTCATCAATTAATAAAGAAAACTTTTGTTTTCTGCATATATCTGAAATTGCATTTTTTTCGTGGTATGCAATCCCGTCTTGCATAATGTACGTTAACTTAGTTTTCTTCATATTCACATTTTTAGCTATCTCACTGTCAGGAAGTGCATTTTTGCAGACATCTATCAGATGATTTACATGAAGAAAAGGAACATGATGTTCAGCGAAATACCCTGCTATAAGTAATTCTGCTTTCGCCACTTTTTCATCAAGCGAAGTTGATTTCTTCACTAAAAACGAATCCAATGTAATGCTTGACTTTGCATCATTAAAAGCTTTTTTATGCTTGATAGTATTTTTATGAGCTATTAACATTGATTTGTTAGCATTTTTTAATTGAATGCGGCAACAAATACAATAGCTGGCGTCTGGATTGTCAACATCTTGCTTTAACCAGTCTTTGAATTCAGTATCTTTCAGCCACGCACTATTGAATCTTTGGGTGTACCACTTACTTTTTTTCGGGGGCGGAGTACTATCAGCCATTATTCCGATGAAGGTTTGAAATTCGAACACTTTAATAACTTCACTCGACACAAATCACAATATATAAATAGTTCACAGTTACCACACAAACGTGCGAGTGACCCGACCAACCCTCTCAAACGTCCAAAAATACTGAAGTACGATAATTTCGTTCGTGGGCTGAAAAATAATTGCGCTCAAGATTGTTGGAACTTTGCTCGTTAATTTAACGATGTATTAATTTTCATATGTAACGTGAATGAAACAAAAATTGCATATATCAGTTAATTAGTTAAAGTTAGAACATATGTATTACCATTTCTTTTCTTCTCTATGACTATGAAAATAAAGTGATACGGATACGGTTTCGAAGAACTGTCGTTTACACGTGAATTAAGGTTTTGCATATGTTTGAAACATGTTTGAAACAGAGAGAGAGAGAGAAAGCTGCTAGCTTCAAACGCATGCGCACTTCGTGTAATTTTAAACTAAGTATAAAGAATTACCGCATGGGAAAGAAAATGACGTTATTTGATAGGATTTGCAAGATCTCGTGTCACGATGCATGAATTTTACAAGATATATAAAAATTAGAAATTAATAAAGAAAAAAGACAAAAAAAACAGATTTCCTAGAAATTTGAAAATAAAAACCTATAAACCCAGCATGGCATTGAAAAACCTAGATCTGGGTGGAAAAACCCAGCAGTGGCAACACTGCGTTCAACATTAATATTTTTTCTTCAAATTTTCAGTAATCCTTCCTAGATGGTTAGCAAATATTTTTAGTTGATAAAAATTACTCAGTCCATAGGGGGCGCTCCCATTTCATGCTAAAACGAAAAACGGAACATCGCACTGCGTATCGACCGCGATTGTAGGCGTTATTGACCATTGCTCAAGTACTCGAGTAAAATTGACCATTGGACATCATAATCGTAGAGGCTTTGATTAGGTCTTTCAAATGAACCCCAACACCACTAGTCTATCCTTCATAGTTTCGAAGATAATATATTTTCATATTAACGACGTTAACTTGTTTTGATTTCGTTTTTTTGGACATAACTCTTGGATAAACTGAGATATTGATCTGAAATTTAGTTTATAGAAAAAATAGCATGCTATGTCAAATCAATACATAACGATTTCACAGGGATAGACATTTCGATATAGCCTATGCGTGATGGTGAGTTAGTAAAAATCTGGGTCTGTATTATTTTCGTCACTGTTCTCTGCATTCTCTATGTCCAAAGGGTGCTGACAGTTCAGACAAGAAACGCCTTGGCATTCGCCACACAAGGCTGAGCATTTCAGTCCATTCTTGAAACACGTACATCTCGCGTTCTGACACTCTACCTTGCAGTTACATCTGAAAAGTTTTAGTAAGCTTTCTGGTGCTGGAGTTTTCGAAGTATAAACTGGTAGCAGTATTCCTCTTTTCACAGTCCAACCCCATTCTTCTGGATCAAGATCTTCCAGTCCTCTCCACACTTGCACTTGGAGGTAAACACGCAATGAATGGAATGATGCTGCTGCGGGTGTTGGAGGCAAGCTCTCGGGAGACACAACTTTCGTACTTGCAGCAATTTCCAGTAGAATCTTGTGACACGAAGCTTATCAAACGAGCTTTCTCTTTTTCCGCCATAAACAATAAGCAACAACTTTTCTCCAGTAGTAATAACTTCTTCTCTTGTTGATGTTGAGTTGTTGAAAACTTGGCTTAAACGTTGAAAGCTTTCGTCTTTCTTAAACTTTTGCAGGGTCACATCTTTACCAATGGAGAACAATCTGGACGTTGTATCACACCCAAGTAAGGCGTGAATAAACAAGATTGCTTCGCAAATCTTCAATCCTAATTTCGATTTAGCGTACTTGATGTCCCACAGTTTGGTTTTCGCTTTCGATCGAGTTTTTTGCTCTGATGTGAAAAATATTCTGTGACCATCTACATGAGCATGATGTAGCAGGAGAATGAGTAGATCGGTATCTTCTGCAATAACAACTGTTGGTTTACTTCTGGCAGATTCAATTTCTGTCTACAATCAAAAGGTCTGCATCACCAGATGATTGGATTGCTTTCATGTTTTCTTCGTTCATTTTAGTCGCCAACATTACTAGAAATCTCTGCTTGTTGTCGAGGTTAGTCAGAAACTCGTCTTTCTTCATATTTAGCTTCATTTCTCCTGTTAAACGTACAGGTATGCCCTGCTTGTCTTTAGTCCTGCGAATGTGAGTTGTATCTTTGGCACAAGGCTTCCCGTCATACCCATCAAATACGACGACTGAAAATGTTGACTTTGATGGTGATCGGACGTGTTAGCTGTGATCCAGTGAATTGACTTTTGCTCTCTAGTATTGATATTATTACGTTTGTTTTATTTCTTTATTGCTCTTTAGCTTTCGGTTATTACTTTAGCTTTTGCCCATTTGCACTATTTGTGGTGTTGGGTTTAGGCTTTTGGACTAGGCCCGACTTTTCTCTGCGCAGGTTAGGCATGGGTGATAAGTTGAAAAACTGTACTTCTGCCAGCAAAAAGCATAAAAATCAGCATGACCGAAACAGCTCGGCAGCACTTGATGGGGACCTAATGGATTTGAGTGAAGTTATCAGTCAGACAGAAAGCTGTTCGAGATTTTCCTACGGGGCTTGTGTCTCCTGGTCAGGGAGATGCGTCCTCAGGTTCTACGAGTGACTCCTCATTGCCTACTACTAAGATTTCTCAACCTACTTTGACTCCTGATCATGTCTCTTGTATGTGGAGAGTAAAGGCTCTACAACCCTCACCCGTCTAAACCCTTTTGGAATTAAAAAATCGATTGAATGTATTTGTGGTGGACCTGTAAGGTCTGTCACCTACTGCCGTTCTGGTAGCTTGCTAGTCCATACTTTCAATGCAGCTCAAACTAGGGCTCTTTTGAACGCAACTACTTTTTTTAATAATGTGCCAGTAGAAGTCTCAATTGCGAAAAATCTGAACATTACTCAGGGTATCATTTATGCTCCAGAATTGTTTCACATGAGCACAGATGATCTATTACTAGAAATGAAATTGGAGAATGTAATTGGCATTGGACGACTAAACAAGCAGTGGCGTATCAAGGGAGGGGCGAGAGGGGCGACCGCCCCGAGCGGCACTTCCCGAGGGGCGGCAAATTACTGTCAGGCGGGCGCAGTATGCAAAATTTTGGGTTTTTATGTTTTAAAATGCAACCCTCCAAAAAATTATATCTCATCATTGTCGCGTTATTTGTGTACAAAATATCCATGGTTTTGATGAAAAATCATCATTAAATGCTATATATGCCACCTCAATGCCACTATTTCCACAAATAGTTGCGTTAAATTTTCACATCGGAAAGGTTGCCAGCCCTATTTTTCAGACTTTCCCTATATTATTTAGGTTAGGCTTTGCATTCTTTGAGCTTTGATGATGTTAATAATTAATGGTTGTTTTATTTTGCAAATACGCTACTGAATTAGCAAACATGAGCAAACGACAGAGACTGAGTGGTGCTGCATACAAGAATCTTCGCGAAAAAAAAGAGGAGGAAGGCAAGCGTGCTGCTAAGCGATTTCATCAGTTAATGGGATTCTCAGACACACCTTCAGTGCCTTCTGGGAAGCAAGGAGATCAACCGCAATGTGATATATCTTTAGTGATAGATTTTTTGAAATCATGGATCGTTTATTAGCAGAAATTGAAAAACGCACAGGTTGTCTTAAAAACATGAATGATCGCTTTGAATTTCTGTCTCCTTCGTACCTTTTGAATCAGTCCAAAGATGAAGAAATTAATACCAAGGTCAATAATTTTTCTTCCATCTACAATGACATTAATCCAGGAAGTCTACTGGAAGAAATAAAGCGTTTGCGCAGACATTTGCTCAGTTTCGAAAGCATAAGCGTCGACGATGATCCAAAGAACTGGGATATGTTAAAACTACTTCAGTGGATCGTTAAATGGGATCTAGTGGAATCTTTGCCTCATATAACAATTGCCCTCCGGATCTGTCTAACTACATGCATGTCCGTGGCAAGTTGCGAACGAAGTTTCTCGAAACTGAAACTTATAAAAACTTACCTCAGGTCAACTATAAGTCAATCTAGACTGAGCAATTTGGCGATTATTTCAATTGAACGCGAAGTTGCAGAGACAATGGACATAGAAAAAATCATTCATGAATTTTCTGTTATGAAAGTCCGAAAATTTAACTAGGCATTATACATTATATAGTTATTGTTAAAATTATGTAGTGTATTATGTACGGTACATTATGTAGTATTGTTAAAATTGAAGTTGCTTTATTTAAGTTTTTCTTCCAATAAAAGTTTTGTTTAGAAGTGTATTTTTGTAAAGGAATTGTTTTTAAAATTGAAAATTGTCGCAGGGGGGGGGGGGGCATTTTCGCCCCGAGCAGCAAAAAGTATTGGTACGCCTCTGTAAACAAGGGTGGTGATAAAACTCCTACTAGCCTTTTAGTCCTTACTTTTGGGGGTGCCACTCGTCCTGAATATATTCACTGTGGCTATCTCCGTACCATGTTGACCCTTATTATCCAAACCCCTTGCAGTGTTTTCATTGCCTCCGTTTTGGACATGGTGTGCGTAATTGCACAAATAAAATTTCTTGTGCTAAGTGTGCTGAGTCTCATGACACTCGATCTTGTCAGAAAGACTTGGCTTCATATACCTGTGTTAATTGTAAGGGATCACATTTAGGTTCTTCTAGAGTTTGTAGCCATTGGATACGTGAGAAAGAGATTGTCAAGGTAAAGGTGCATAATCATGTTACATTTACTGAAGCCCGTAAGTTATATGCTGCTAAGATGGGTCCATGGTCATCTCAGTCTGTCTCTTACGCTGAGGTGGGTCGAGAGTCTCCACCTTCGAGTAAGATACAGACTTCTGGATTGCCAGTAGCAGCTTCTGGTTCTATGTCTAATTCCCAGCCCACAGAAACTAAGTCTTGTGGTACACAATGTTCATTCCTTGATTTTGACCAACCCTCCTCAGACTCTGCTTTGTCACCAGATATAGAACTACTTCATAGTACAGGTAGTGCTGGATTAAAAGGAAAACTTGATTTTAGTAGTGATCGTCCTACGTCAAAAGGCAGACTTACTGGGATAGCTCATCCTGTGGTCCCTCCTGTAGATGATACCTTACTTTGGAGGTGCTTATTAGAGTTTAAGTCACTCATGGCTAAAAATACAGCTCCACAGACTATGGCTCAAAAAATGTCGCAATTCTTTGCAAAGAATGGTTTTCAAAAGACTGCAGTTGATCCTAGGGATGGCTTCCGGATATTATTTAATAGCACAGACTAATGTTCATAGACACACACTGCTTTTGTTCCCCTAATCATTTTACATCATGGCTTTATCTCATCTTCCAGTGGAATGTAAGGAGTTATAGGAGACGATTGCCTTTTATACAGCAGTTACTGTCACGGTATACCCCTCTCATCCTTGCTTTTCAAGAAACTTGGCTGGATTTATCCCATTCTGCAGGTGTCAAAGGTTACAGTTTGCTCCGGAAAGACAGGGGTCCCCATGGGGGTGGTGTCTTACTGGGGATTCACAGCTCCCTTCCTTTTACTCCAGTTCTTATTGATATTGAAGCAGTTGCAGCAACAATCCACACTTCCTCTTTTGCTGTTACGGTTTGTACTGTATATTTTCCTCCAGGTCCTCCCTTCTCTACAGCTGTATTACACAGATTGCTTCGTCTACTTCCTGCCCCTTTCCTTCTAATAGGAGACTTCAATGGTCATCACCCCTATGGGGTTCCCCTTCCAGTGACCAGCGGGGCTCCACCATTGCAGACTTCATAGATGCCAATAATCTCTCTCTATTTAATGATGGTTCCCCTACATTCCTCCATAGTTTCAGTGGGTCCTTCTCGCATTTAGATCTATCACTTTCTACTGTGGACTTGTCTCATGTATTTGGTTGGGAAGTTTTGAGTGATCCTTGTAATTCTGATCATTTCCCCATTCTTCTCACATCTCAGGTACTGTCTGTGGGCTGAAAACGCTCCCTATGGAAACTAACAGAGAAAGGTCTGCATAACTTTCATGCTGCATTGATTTTACCAGATCTTGGAGATGATACCACCGTGGATGAAGACTGCCATACATTAACTTGCACAATTCACCATGCAGCTCAAGAACATTTCACTCTCACTTCCAGTATGTTTAATACTAAATATCATGCAGTGTGGTGGAATGATTTGTGCCAGCGGGCTGTTAGAGTAAGAAAGATGGCTTATAGGTTATTTAAACAAAATCCTGTTTTACAGACATATATCCTATACAAAAAGGCTAGAACAATTGCTCGGCGTACAGTTAGATTATCTAAATGTTCTTCTTGACATGCCTTTGTCAGTTCTACCTCTCATCAGACAACTGAGAGTGGTCTGGAATAAAATTAAAAGACTGGAGAGAAAACCTCCTGCACATCCTATTGTTTTGCGGGATGGCAGTAATGTCATTTTCCAGCCCCAGCTAGTTGGTAACTCCTTGGCTGCATACTTTGCATCTATCAGTAGTAAATCTCATTATACGGCACAGTTCCTTTCTAGAGCAGCAAAAGCTGAACTCATCCCTATTGATTTTTCTACAAGTGTGGCACTCCATTGTAATAGTCCTTTTACGCTGCTGGAATTGGATATGGTCCTCTCTAAGCTAAAAAATACCTCCCCTGGGGAGGGTATGATAGTGTACCCCTTCCTCACCAATCGTCTATTCTATTTTTCAAACTAGACAGCTTTCAAAGTGGTTTTCGCCCTCACTTTTCTACGATGGACAACCTGGTGAGGCTTGAGGGATCAATCAGAGAGTCTTTTCTTAGAAATGAGTATATTTTAGCAGTATTTCTTGACATTGAGAAGGCCTATGATACTGCCTGGCACTATGGTTTACTCTCTAAGTTGTATCATTTAGGGTTGCAGGGCAATCTACCCATGTTTATCTAAAACTTTTTGCAGCATAGACGCATACGAGTATCAATTGGATCCTCTCTTTCAGATGTTTATCATTTGGATGCTGGAGTTCCACAAGGTAGTATCATCAGTCCCCTTTTATTTAATGTCATGAATCATGATTAATGACTTATTTCAGGGTAAGGACCCTGCTCTTAACTATTCTCTGTATGCAGATGATGGGGCATTGTGGGTATCCCATGTTGACAT
This sequence comes from Bathynomus jamesi, assembly GCA_023014485.1. Classification (NCBI taxonomy): domain Eukaryota; kingdom Metazoa; phylum Arthropoda; class Malacostraca; order Isopoda; family Cirolanidae; genus Bathynomus; species Bathynomus jamesi. The sequence continues at coordinate 170,364 of JAJOZX010004463.1, forward strand.
TCATGTTGCAAAGGCCATTATGCAAAATGCTCTCCACAGGATTACTGATTGGTCACAAAATAATGGCTTGCACTTTCCTCCTGCCAAGTCTTCATGTGTCATTTTTAGTAAGCGGCTAGTTCCCCCTCAACTCATTCAACCTCTTGTCTTGCTGACAAGTCAGATTCCTTTTGCCTCCTCTCATAAATTTCTAGGTATTACGTTTGACAGAACTTTGACTTGGAATCCCCATATTGCTTCCCTTGTGGACCGTTGTGAGCGTGCCTTTAATATCATGCGGTATTTGTCTAATAGAACATGGGGCTCTAAAAGGAAGACTATTACACTTTACAAATCTCTCATCCGGTCCAAATTAGATTATGCTTCATTCCTCTATGATACAGCATCCCCATCACTACTTGTAAAATTAGACAGAATTCAGTATAGGGCTATTCGTCTGGCTATTGGAGCCCTCAAATGCACCAGAGTTGACACCTTAAATGAAGAGGCCTTTCTCCTTCCTCTAAGCCTCCGTCGTCAGCAGCTGGGTATCAACTATGGTGCCAAAGCGTTGTCATATGACCAGCATCCCATCCGGCCTTTCTCCTTCCTCTAAGCCTCCGTCGTCAGCAGCTGGGTATCAACTATGGTGCCAAAGCGTTGTCATATGACCAGCATCCCATCCGGCCTTTCTTTGTAGATTTCCATATTTACCAGTTTTACAGGTTGCGACCCCACCCACTTCCCTTCTTTGGCCGGTTTCAAGATGGATTGACTAAAATGAGCCTTTTTTTAGAAGATATTGCTGACAAGTTCCCTATCACTAATTACAAATTGGGTTCCAGTAGATATCATTTATGACCTTAGATTGTCTTCTACTTTGAAATCTATAACCTATGCTAATAATATTCAGTGAGAGTTTCTTTCATTGAAAGCATCATATCTAGATTTAGGTTACAAGGTTCTTTTTACTGATGGTTCAAAGTCCCCAACTGGAGTAGGTTGTGCCTTTAGTTTTGAAGGTACCTTGATGGGTTATAAGTTGCCACATCATTGCTCAGTATTTACAGCTGAACTGTATGCCCTTTACAAGGCAATTTATTTTGTTTCTGTGAATTCTACACATCGTAAGTTTCTCATCTGTTGTGATTCTCTCTCAGTTCTACATGCTTTGAAGTCAGGAAATACTTCTCATTTTCTGGTCAATAAAATTATTGTCTTGTTAAGATCTATTCCACATAAGTTTTGTTCTTTTATGGGTCCCTGGACATGTTGGAATCCTGGGCAATGAGGTGGTGGATTTGGCAGCCAAGTCTGCTATGCACTCAGGAGAGGCAGTTGGTCTTCGACTCTCCCTGCCTGAGATTCGGAATTTGACATTCTCTTGTGTGCGGAGCAGGTGGCAGTGTCAATGGAATCATAGCAAGAGTTTTCTCAGTGATGTTAAACCCCTTCTTCAGGATTGGGAACATACATACATAGGTAGCCGAAGGGACCAGACTGTCCTAGCCCGGCTCAGACTAGAGGTATGTCTCCTGACGCATGGGCATTATTTTATTGCCTGTCCCATTTCTTCCTGTCTCCAGTGTAATATGACTCTCACATTGAAACATATTTTTATTGATTGCCCAGTTTTTTCTTCACTTCGATCTGATATTCATTCATTTTGCACTTCAGAACAGCTTGATTTCACCCTCTCTACTGTCTTATCTTGCCTTGTGCCTTCTAAGCTCATTTTAGATTTCTTGAAGTCAGTCAATTTATATTCCTCCATCTAATCTACTAATCAGCCTTTTATGCTCAGCTAGTTTTCATAAAATACCAGTACTATCATTTACTATGACTTCATGCTTCACTAGTTAGTAATACTAACAGGCCTCATCATCACTTTCCTGTGATCTGGAGCCGGCCCCAGATCTGAAGATGGTTTAACTTTTTCCTTCCCTTTGTAGATAGAATTTCTTTCTTTGCAGGTGTAAATGACCTGAAGTGGTTGAACGCACCATAAACAAACTTATAATAAATACAACGACTGTTCATTCTCCGTAGTGCTTGAGGACGTATTCTATATAAGTTTTGCAAATCTCGTTGTATGTTCTCCCTTTTGTCCATTGTACTCTGTGGAGTAAGGATCCTCCATCGAGGACATATGAAATATCTTTAGGAAGTGAAGCATCTGATTCATCAGGCGCAGTTGAAGACCAGATAGAATTTGCTAGCTGTGGTTTATTTGCTTCCCTTAACAAACCGTCTGTCTCTATAAGTGCAGGAGGAAATGTGCACAGCTCATACGAGAATGCTGTCTCCAAGTCTACAGCTGATCCCATACCTCTGACAGTGGTTATTAGACGTTGAATAACAAGAGAGGATCAACGGGAATAACTTCTTCATCTATCTTAATAGTTGATCTTGCTTTCATTGTTATGGCCACGTCTTTCTTCTTGAACGTATAATCTGCAACTGGTTTTCCGGACATTGAAGCAAGAATGTTGCGTTCCAATCGTGCCTGTCTTGTTTCTTTATGCTGCTCACTACCTTCATACGTTACATCTGTAACTTCCTGCATCGCACGGTTTATTTCTGCACAGGCTGGTGTCGACAGTAGCCAAACTGATCTTTGTACCTCAGTCATTCCTCGTCCGTGAGTTAGTCCACCTGTTGTTTTCAAACTCCTCATAAGAACTTGTTCTATAACCAGATCTGTTGAGAGTCCAGCCCGAAATCTATTACTTCTGCGAACAACATGATAGCTTCTCTAAACTTTGCGTAAACATTTGGATGTGTCTCTTTTAGATTTAACATTTTTTGAAGATAGATGCGTGTTGACTTAGCATACGCAAAATATCCGGACGCTGCGAAAAATGGTAGCATGCTATACTCTGCCAGTAAATGAAGAAGGAAGTTTCCTGTTCTTTCGGCTTTTATGAATGTGCATAGTATTTCGACCATTTCTATGTATTGGAACCACAGTTTTGCAATTCTCGAGGAATCTAAGCTATGTTTGTAGTTCTCCAGTTTCTGAATCATCTTTTTGAAGACGACCTCCTTTTCTACATCTTTCGAACTTATTTCTCCTGAGATTAATTTATCAAGTAAATCTGAGATCTGTATTAAATCGAAGTTATCAACAAAATTGAAAACATCTTCTGACTGAGTGTATTCTTCATCATTGTCTAACTTAATAGGGCACTCGTATATTTCTGACATCATTATTGCATGAAGGGCACCTACATCTAGTAGATGACCACGAACGGCTCGAGATATTGCTTTCCCACTTAGCATGTGGGGCACCGTGTTTTCAGCATAGACAGTTTCTAACATTGTCTGCAGTCCGGAAGAAGTCATGACATGCCCAATAGATCCAAGGAAACTCATGGCAGTGTGGAGCCCACCAAGTCGCAACACTATTTCTTTCAAAGAGCTTGCATCATCCACACTTTCTTGGATTTCAGTTCCCTTCCAGTACAGTGGCTGATCAAATGTTAGTACCGGTGACATGTTGTAGCGCTTTGCTTGCTCAGACACAAAATGCATGGTTGACAAAATGCACGATTCGTCGCTGGATTGCATATCGATCATCGGCATGAATATAACGGAAGCCTGTCCAGGGTGCTCTCCTTTATGCGCCATTTGCATAAAGCCATTCCACAGTGGTCGTTGAGGTTTCAGCATCCAGGCACAATTCCATAAAATGTTGAAGCAACTTGTTGGATCATCGGCATGAAATTGAAACTGATGCAAATCTTTGTATGTTAAGGCGCAAGAAGATTTTCTGCGCGAGCGAAATATGTGAGTTTCGATGCTGCAAATGTCCACGATCTCCTTTGATGTGACATCTATTCTTGGCACTAATTTCGTGGAAGCTACCTTGGGAGTAACTGTAACAATTATACCCATACCGTGGAATGTATTTAGGCCATCGATTGTTCTAATATTGTGATCAACATTGTCACCAACATGTTGTATGGAAGATTCATTGTCAATTCCTTCAATTTCTGTCCCCTGATGATACGCCGCACTTCTTTCAAACTTCTGAACCTCTGAGTAGGAAGAGCAAAATCCGTGACTGTGTAAAGAGTCAATCAAAAACCTTGATCCAAATTGTCTATGCATTTGCACTCCCAAGCCAATCTGAAGTGGGGCAGTTATTGCTTTTGGTCTGACTGCTTGCATTATTGCCTGCTCAATAGAGGCAATTCGTAGGTCACTGCTTTTGGCAACAAACATCTTTTCAAGCAGTAATCGTAAAGATTTGGGAAGAAATTCTTTGCAACGGGCACGAGATTCTATGTCTTGGGTGGATGGATACATTGTTGAAGAACTATCGCATTCTTTAATTTCACTTTTTAGCAGCTTTGCCGCAGTTTCAATAATGCGATTTTTTTCAGTTTCTACGTCATCTGATTTCTTACTTTTATAGAAATCATAGAGAATATTCTTGGTTTTTGATCTGAATGTGACAACATTATGTTTCCCATTAATCTCCGTGACAACAATTTCATCTTTAAAATGCTCCATCAAACGACTTTTCAGCCATTTGGAAGTATATGCATGACTTGATGAATCTTTCAGATGATCCTGCATTATTAACAAAAGATCATTGATTGTGGTTTGTTCATCATCATTTTCTTGCAAATAATTCGCCACAAAAGCAAAGGCGGACTCTTGAGATTCATCATAAGGCCGACCCCTTTTTAAACTTTGACTCGTTTGTGTTACTATCGTATAGTTTTGGAATACCTTTTCCAATACGAAAGTTAGTACTACATGCTTGATGATACACCGCATCTTCTGAATGTAAATCATTTACAAAAGCTATACGCCCTTTTACATCAACTGCCCAGCCATCCTTGCGCTGTTCACAAACTTTTAGAATACTGATATCAAACTCACGATTCTTGCACATCACTTGAAAAGCTTTATTGTCCCGTTATCTCTTTCGGTGATGCGATATTTGCAGAACAAACAATCCAATTTGTAATTAAAGTCGTGATCAGATCTTAAACTAAGTTTAAGTGCAGTGGCATCAGAAGATGTGGATGCTTTCTTTTTATTGTAAGATGCAATGTTCTTCTTATTAATATATGGATCTCTACATGATCCGTGTAGTTTGTCTCCAGCTGTGACAAAGATGTCATCGTCTCTTTCTCTGCTAGCATTGCAAACACCCAAGGCACCTTTTTCTGTTAGTGTCACATAAGAATGACGGTCATATATGACTTCTTTACATATTGCACAGGTTTCGAAACGTTCAGAATCCATTTTGACCTGAAACAAAATAATATAATTAATTAATTTTATTGCAAAATTACAGTGTTAATTTTGTTTTAGAAACTGATTGGACCTGGAAGTAATTGCATTTTTAAGCGCCAAGTTTAGGATTCAAGCGTATTAAGAAACTCGGATCATATATGATTTCTGAAAATCCAAGATGGCCGCCATGGTGGGCCTACCGCCCACCTGACAATATCCTAAGCGCTATAATTATATTCCCTGACCCTGAAAATGTATGTTTAGACACAAAAATTGTGAACCTACATATATTAGAAACGAAGATATAAGTAAATGCAGGTTTTTCACACGTCGGCCATCTTGAAAATTCATGATGGCCGCCATAATTGACAAACTAAGCATCAGACACTATTCTAATCCATTTTAATGGTTTCGTTGACCATTAAGACCTACAGAATGATATATTACAATAAGAAATTGATTGAATAGTAAAAATTTGGTGCCACTTTATTGTTACCGATGGTAGTGGCGGCCATCTTGGATTTACGGAAATTGGCCTGGCCCGTTTGTGGTAAGTTTTTAATAAATCATTTATGTTGAGGTAAGGGTGCGAAAACAGTTAAAACCATTTCTGTTACAATTACTTCCAGGTCCAATCATAGATGGCTGGACTATTATGCAAGTACAGTCGGGTGTCTCATTTTTCACCAACTTCTATTTTTCCCGGGTCCAACCTCCTTATATCATTATGCCTGTCGCTCTAAGTAAGAAAATAGCAATTATTTTCCACTTGATGAAAATTTCGGCCCCCCACCCCTATGCCTATAAAACCAATTTTCCCATTTTCTTTATAAAAAATTATAAAGAAAGGGTTTTAATTATCATATTTTGACCTTCACGTAGAAAAAAGTGAAGTTTTTTGCATTTATTATAAAAAATTGTTGATTTTCGGAAGTCTTTCGGTTATATATTTCTTGCATTTTATTATAACCTTATTCGATGTACATTTTTCATTAGAAAATTAAAATAGCTATCGATTAATACCTAATTTACTATGCTTTTGTACCAAAATAGAAAATTAAAATGCATAAATGTCTATTTTTTAACATTTTCTTCTACATTTCGTCTTGAATGAGATTTAGAGAATAGGTGTTACCGCCACCTGTGAAGCATCATCCCAATGCAGCTTCGCGGCAATGGGCCTTGGAATATATTTGAGACACAATATTTTCAAGGTGGGAACAACTCAAGAGATTGACATTTCATGCCAGCTCTTGAGCCCCATCGTTTTTTTTATTTTTTTTATTCAACAAACATACAATACCTTGAACAAAAAAATTACTTAGTAAAGCAAATGAATGAAATAAAATGTGAATACTGAAAATGACTGAAGCTATTCTAGCAGTTGAACTAAGGAACTCTCTTAAAAAGATGGCAACAAACTTCTTTGATATTCCACAACTTGCGGGAGTTGTTGTCTTTGTTCTTCATCTGTTGTGATGCAATTTGCGAAATCTTCAATTAATTGTTCTCCACGCTCGGCCGCATCATTAACAACCTTAACACCGTGTACAAAATTGGAGTTTTGAATAAAATCTCTGTCCTCTTTCCATATATTAACAGATTGATTTAACCATTTTCCATTGCTATGTAGAACATCAATGAAAAACCAAGATTTTGGTCAGCTAGGGAAGCTAGTTTGGTTGATTTATTGATCAAAGGAAATACTGGTTTGCCACTGTAGGCATACGAGCTGTTTTTATCATTTCTATGTGATCTAATAATTTCTGTAGCAATGTTTCTTTTCTCTTCATCAGATATACGTAAAGAAAATAATGAAAATGGAATAAGGTCCTCAGTTAGGCACCAACAATGGCCTTCGAATATCTTGATTGCACGATGAGCTACATTTCTGTCCATTGTGTCACCATATATGTGAAGGTCACTATAGAAAGTCAAATCATTGATTGCTGCATCCGACCCTTTGGGTGCTTTAAGCCATGGGTGGATATATACAGCAGTGAATAAGCAGAACTCCTCTAAATGTTTCACATATTCTTCAGAATAATCCATTTGCTTGTTGAATGCCAGCATTTTAGAAGAATAGAGAATAGTTGCCATCCAGCGAGCATTATGAATTGCTCTTGGACGGAGCCAACGAACTCCATTAGGCGGTATATGTCCAAGAATTTGGAGAACAAATTCTGCACGTTCTCTATAATCGTTCCTGAGAAATATGTTTCCGGTATCTATCTGTGTCGCTTAAATCTCTTTCAAAACTTGGTTACTCGTTGCATCTTTGATTTTATCTGTCTCTTTGTAATTTTCAAAGTTGTATAAGGTTTTGTGATGTCTATTGTCTTCCATTTATCTCGAAACTTTTTAAATAACATTTTGTATCTATTGATCATAAGCAAAGCTTTTGGGGTCCTCTTTGGTATAAGGCGCTAGGACAGTTTGCCTACGGACAATTTGCCTACGGACAGTTTGCCTACGGACAGTTTGCCTACGGACAGTTTGCCTACTGGACAGTTTGCCTACTGGACAGTTTGCCTACTGGACATTATGCCTATGGACACCATGCCTATGTGGTATATTTATCCTTACCTTATTTAACTTATTTATCTTATTTAACTTCAGATTCATGCAAAAGAATTAATTCAAAATTAAAATGTGTTGTTGCCCTTAATAGCATAAATGTCTGAAAATATATCAAGTAAGAAAGGAAACAGAAGTTTTCACATAATGGATATTGTATGTGTTTGATAAATGTAGCAAGCGCGACCCTTCGTTACTTTTTTGGCGGTGCGAGCAAAGAGTCAGTGTATTATAAGGTGTGTATATATAATATGGGTACTTTTCCGTTATCTGCCCCCTTGACGATTGGTTAGGTTAAGTCGTGATATTTTCGTTAAAACTAACGAAAATATCACGACTTAACCTAACCATCGTCAAGAGCGTACAGTTGACCTAACCGGGCAGTGACGATTGGTTAGGTTAAGTTGTGATATTTTTGATAGTTTTAATGAAAATATCATGACTGAACCTAACCAATCGTCAATGGGGCAGATAACGGAAAAGAACCCATATTATATATACACCTTATAATACACTGACTCTTTTGCTCGCACCGCCAAAAAAGTAACGAAGGGTCGCGCTTGCTACATTTATCAAACACATACAAATATCCATTATGTGAAAACTTCTGTTTCCCTTTCTTACTTGATATATTTTCAGACATTTATGCTATTAAGGGCAACAACACATTTTAATTTTGAATTAATTCTTTTGCATGAATCTGAAGTTAAATAAGTTAAATAAGTTAAATAAGGTAAGGATAAATATACCACATAGGCATGGTGTCCATAGGCATAATGTCCAGTAGGCAAACTGTCCAGTAGGCAAACTGTCCAGTAGGCAAACTGTCCGTAGGCAAACTGTCCGTAGGCAAACTGTCCGGCCACGTTGGTATAAATTGCAAAATATAACTATTATAACAATCAATTTTCCAAACATAAAGGAGACATGAAAAACACTTGGACAACCATAAACAATCTTCTCGGAAAACAAATTAAGAAAAATTCAATAGAGAAATTAAATGTTGATAATAAAGAAATCACTGATGATACTGCTATTGCAGACTCTTTAAATGCACATTTTACTTCAATAGCGGATAAGCTTCGCTCACAATTAATAAATAATGATCACTCACCTCTAGAATATATGCCACCCAGCCCACTAAATTCATTTTCTTTTGTTCCTGCTACCTCTACTGAGGTCCAGAATATTATTGGTAAACTAAAAAATACAAAAAATAACATTCATAACACATTCCTGTACCTATATTGAAACTTGTTAAAGATAAGATATCTGTAACTTTGGCTAAAATTATCAATCAAAGTATTTCCAAAGGAATATTCCCATCAATGCTAAAAACTGGTTGTATAACACCCCTTTTTAAAGGGGGTGATCCTACACTAGCAACAAATTACAGGCCGGTGTGTTCATTATCTGTGTTCAGCAAAGTTTTCGAAAAAATTGTAAAAAGTAGAATGCAGCGATATTTAGAATCCTACAATTTATTATCTCCAAATCAATATGGCTTCCGTAATAATAGAACAACGGAAATGGCTATTTTAAATCTTATGGAAAATGTAAATATAGCTAAGGAGAACAAAGAAATAATGATATCAATATTTATGGATTTGAGTAAGGCGTTTGATGTAATAGACCATAATATTCTACTTAATAAATTGTATTGTTACGGCTTTAGAGGGGCAATCAGTGATTGGTTTAAAAGTTATTTGTCCGATAGATATAATTTTGTATCAGTAAATAAGGTTTGCTCCACTAAAGCGCTTGCCAAACATGGTGTGCCACAGGGCTCAGTGCTGGGTCCACTGTTATTTTTATTATATATAAATGACCTTCCACGTTCATCTGATAAACTGAACTTCATAATGTTTGCAGATGATACAACTCTCTCTTTTTCTTTGCAAAGATGTTAATACAGCTAAGAATATATTTCATTCAGAATTCATCAGTGTAATGAAATGGTTGACCACCAATAAACTCTTCCTAAATACCAGTAAAACAAATTTCATGATTTTTACTAATAAAAGAAATGTATATCTTGATGAACTTAATGTTAATGAAATCACCATAAAGGAGTGTACTGTACAAAATTTCTTGGTGTAATGCTAGATAAGAATTTGCAATGGAGTGATGATGTAAATTATATCGCGAAAAAGATTTCAAGGAGCGTTGCTATAATGTTTAAACTTAGAAATGTAGTCCCTAAACAAGTTTTATTGACTCTTTATCATACTCTTGTTCTTCCTTATATAACATACTGCACCCTTGTTTGGGGAAACTCCGCTAACAACACATTAAATGGTATCTTTGTCATTCAAAAATGAGCAATAAGGTTATTATCTGATGCTGATTTCCTTGATCACTCTAGTGCATTATTTAAAGAGCTAAACCTACTAAAGTTCAATGATATAACCAAACTGGCACATTTTATTTTTATTTACAAGTGTAAGAGCAAAATCATTAATTTGCAATAGGTAAATAGATATTGTAACTCATCAAGAAATCCACTCGTATCAGACCAGAAATAGATCAAAGCTTGTTATACCTCAATTTAGATTGTCTTCATCTCAAAAACTACCCATTTTCATTGGACTGAAACTATGGAATGACTTGCATGCCGATATAAAAAATATTGCGAATGTAAATTTGTTTAAAACCAAGTTGAAATCCCGATTAATAATGGAATACTAACAAAAATCTTGGATTTATGTCCACTAATAATGTTTAATATTGTCCATTAATATTGAAATACAGGTTTTAACTATTAATAATACTTATTTACTTATTTATTTATTATTATTAATTTATAACAGCTAGCTGCTTATTTTTAATAAGAGCCCAGTAAAGCCTAAAGCTTAAGGGCCCAAAAAATAGTCGAGCTTCACAATTATTTATGTCATTGTAAAAATTGTAAATTGTAAAAAGACTACTGTATTTATTTTATTATTAATAAAGGTTATTCAATTCTATTAGAAACTCTATATCTTGCTGCTTTTTTACCAAAGTTCTTAATCGATCTATTTTTATTATTTATATGGCATTTTGAGAACAAATATCAAACAACTCCTTTAATTCCTTCAGGAAAGATGGTCTCTTCCTATTTATTCTTTCTTCCTGCGTTTTGTTTTTCGAGAAGTATTCATATTGCGTTATCAATTGTTCTACTTTTTTTCTCGGATGGCGGCTTTTTGAAGTATCTTGGCATGTGATACCGGCCCAATCCCAAATTTTTTAAACTTTTCTTAGTATTTCTTGGATCACATATGACTGATTTCTTTTTCATAGGTCCTCTTGATAAAAATAGATATTAGATGGCAAAAAAGACCTTTTCTGAGGTTCCAAATTGTGAATTAAGTTTATGAGAAGCCAATCTTCTGTCTTATCTGTGCCTGTGGTATGAGTTTCAACTTTTGCACAAGCCACTTTAGTCTAACTAATCTAATCTGAAATTTGTATCATAATCATATCATAAATCATATCATAATCATAAATCTGAAAATAAATCGAAGTATAATTAGTACACACACACACACACACACACACACACACACACACATATATATATATAGTTTTATACGGCTTTAGGGTCAGAAATGGAGAAGAAAATGTTAAAAAATGAACATTTTTGCCTTTTAATTTTCTATTTTGGTACAAAAGCATAATAAATTAGGTCTCAATCGATAGCTTTTTAATTTTCTATCAAAAATGTACGTAGTTTGAGGTTATAATAAAATGCAAGAAATTTATAACCGAAAGACTTCCGAAATCGAAAATTTTTATAAAGAAAATGGGAAAATTGGTTTTGTAGGCCTAGGGGGTCCGACATTTTCATCAAATGGAAAATAATTGCTACTTTCTTACTTAGAGCGACAGGCATAATGATATTAGGAGGTTGGACCCCGGAAAAAAAGAAGTTGGTAAAAAAATGGGACACCCTAAATTACAGTATATGGATATCTGATGTGAAGTATACATTTCTTTTCAGATTTAACCAAACGTAACCTAATGTAGCGTAACTTAACGGGCAAAATGTAAATTAAGCTAACGGAACTTGACCTAATTGAAACTAACTTTTTACTGTTGTCATTAATTATGCGTGTCGATCTTGTTCCGGTATCCGAACATGTTTAGACTTTGGGAAGCATCATAAAACAAAGCGAATTACCGTGGCTGATTAGATGACACCATTTCTCTATAAGTAGGCTGACCATACGTACCGTTTTGAACGGGACAGTACCGTTTTTTTTATGGGTTCTGTATGGGTTCTGTCACTGAAGAATAATTGTAAGCTCAATATGTTTATGTACTTACTTTTTCATGAATACAGAATATTACATAACCCCCGTCCCTTTTTTGCCATCCCAATGTCCCGTTTTGTCTCAAGGAAATATGGTCAGCCTATCTATAAGCGAATTGAAGACATTGAAGTTCGGGGTTCGACTCGTGATTGTGCTGTAAAACAATCCAGGAGTAAATAATAAATAATCTACTTTTTGACACATGAATGCTGCAAATTTTTTCAGTTTTCTAGTTCGCTTTTGGTTTTTGTTAATTGAAAAAAATAATTTCCTATTCACCCTTCTGTCTCCCTCGAGTTATTCAATAATGATTTTATTTTTAGTTGAACTCCAAAATATCTTTTGTTTAATTTAATCTTTACTGTTTCCTTTGAAGCTTCCAAGCTGTTGTCACTTTTATAATTCACCTCCTCATAATTAATGAAATTTTTTCTCTTTGATGGAAACTGGGTATTTGCAAAAGCGTCGTGAATCGAACATTTTTCAATGAAGGAAATTTTGGACACTATTTAAACAAAACAACAAAAAGCAACCGTTTATTCTTCTTCAGACAAGGCATTACATTATGAAGTCATACATGAGGTGGTCATAAAATAAGGAAATTAAGCATGATAAATTGATAAATTCATAAAAGAATAACACGCATCCATCAGTTAAAAAATGAGACTAAACATTAGGCCTATATAAAGAATGTATTGAAATTTGTAGGGAAACCTTAGGTAAGAGTAATATCATTTGAACATCTCTAAAATTTAGTATCAAGTTAAATGAAAACACACACACACACACATACACACACTTGTAATTCGAAAATCAAAAAAAGAACCCATATAGCCTCCGAAATGTTGCGACTGACATTCTAAAACATTTACTGAACAAAGGCGAAGCTGAATACTTTTCCTCGTCACTTTACAGGAAATACAGTTAAAGCAGGATTATCACCAAAGTGGGTGACCCGGTTTTCCCCACCTGGGTTTAAAAAAAAAAAGAACTTGAAAATACCCGCTATTTTGCCCACTTAACTGTGTTTTTTCAAATATTGCTTTTAATCACAAATATTCAGGTTAATTTGAGCTTAATCATACATAGAACATTTAGTTATTTATAAATAATTACCAATAAATTAAAATAATTCATGTATTCATACATTGTGCATTGGAATATTTTAATATAATGTTTTAATGGATAAAAACTTAAGAACTGAATGTATCAATTTGCTGAAAATGAACTGGCTTTAGTGAATTATAGATCCTCATCTCCTGCACTCTGCTTGGTTTTAAAAAACTATTATACATTACCAAAGATAATTTTATTTTAATAATAAGCCATATATCTAGCTTCATTAGCACAACAAAAATAAGAAGTTTTAGTTCATCACTCATTTTTTACAAAATAATTGTTCTTTCATTAAACGCTTTTTAATCTTATATTTTAAGGTACTTTAAGGTAGCTACTGTACTTTTACTTTATAATAATATCCCAGAACTACACCCTTGAGTATGCAGTATGCACACAACGTTCTTTCTCCCCAGATTCTCTATAATTTTATATTATAATGAGTTTCTAATTTATGGTGTAATTGTAGGCTGCTATAAAATGCACCTTAAAACATGTTCTCTTTCTACCACACCTTGGTGTACGAGGCACGCTTCAGATAACAGTAATGCACTACAGCAGGACAAGTACAACTTTCTTCTCCCACTACCTGAAGTCTACTGATCTTCTCATAAGACTATGCCAGGCTCTGCCCAGTTACATGTTGAAACAGGTCCAACACTGTAACAGCCCAATGGCTGATGTCTATTCTTCCTGTTGAATAAAGTTAGTAAAAAACAATCATCATGCACATTGTAAGCATATATAATCATATATTAAGAAGCTATTATGATATTTTATTTGGAAAAACCCAGTTTAAGTTTAATAATTTGTAAAAATAATGATTGATACACACACTGTTGATTATAGTAAGCGAAAATCAATCATCAACATTTATAGAGCATATAATTTTATTATTATTTGCTTTTATACTATTATATGTTACAATTTTTGTAAAAAACCCGTTTTGCCCAGGTTTTTTTGTGAAAAAAACCGAAAAAATCCGGGTGGGTTTGACTTTTTCGAAAAAGTGTTTTTTTTGCGAACCCTGAGTTAAAGGGTAATGAAATTAAAATTTTGTGTGTAATTTAATTCTTGAAGTTGAATTTTTATTTTAATCTTATTTATTTAATATACAAATAATAACTGAATAAATAAATATGAAAAATGCAAAAAAAAATACATTAGGGTAAGGAAAAAAGCCGAAAACTACGAATACTTTAATTAATGAAGTAAATTTTAAACTTTGTATTTACATATTTACAAAAGGTAACTTTTTTCTTTCTAATTCATTTTCAGTGATGAATTCGAAGCAAAATTTTTTATGCCCTCAAAAAGATTTCGGTGATCCTTCTCTTTATTTTACTTCTCTAAGGTTAGATTTCGTCGAAATTCGGTGTTTGTCCTTGCATTAAATTGGTGGTTTCATCCTCTTTCCATTTCATCGTTTTCTTCTTAACTTTTCTCCATCGAAATAGTTTTCGATATTTTTCCTTTTTATATCTTTTCCCTTACTTTGCAGTGGCTCCTGATTTTTCATAGTTTTCTTTCAGGCTTTGCTTTTACCTTCTTTATTCATGAAAAGGTATTTCTCTTAATGTTTCCACCTGATATTGATTCGTATCCTATTTCCTTTCCTATTCTCTGCATTGTGTGCACATACTCGAGTTCTTTGTTGATACCTGATGTCGGGGAATGTTTCACTCACTTAGGTTCTAAACTCACTATGATGAAATCTCCACGTATCACTTCTCCTTTCCTTCTGTCTCCACAACTATGTTGTACCTCCACTATTTTCTTAATACTTAATGGAAGAGCAACTTTTTGTTGGTATCGTTGTACTTTGCTCCCTTCTAAAGTGACCTTTATAAAAGTTGCACGTATCACCCATTGTTTCCTTCTCTCCCCACAACTTTCTTATAGCTCCAGTATTTTCTTGATATCGAATATCAGGACTTATTTCACTCCCTTATGTTCTAAATTGATGATCATGAGATCTCCAGGTATCACTTCTTTTTTCCTTTTCCCTCCACAACTTTCTTATAGCCTCAGTATTTTCTTGATACCGAATATCAGGACTTGTTTCACTCGCTTATGTACTAAATTGGTGATCATGAAACCTCCAGGTATCACTTCTTTTTTCCTCCTCCCTCCACAACTTTCTTCTTGCATCAGTATTTTCTTGATACCGAATATCAGGACTTGTTTCACTCGCTTATGTTCTCATTTGCTGATCATGAAACCTCCAGGTATCACTTCTTTTTTCCTTTTCCCTCCACAACTTTCTTATAGCTCCAGTATTTTCTTGATACCGAATATCAGGACTTGTTTCACTCGCTTATGTACTAAATTGGTGATCATGAAACCTCCAGGTATCACTTCTTTTTTCCTCCTCCCTCCACAACTTTCTTCTTGCATCAGTATTTTCTTGATACCGAATATCAGGACTTGTTTCACTCGCTTATGTTCTCATTTGCTGATCATGAAACCTCCAGGTATCACTTCTTTTTCCTTTTCCCTCCACAATTTCTTATAGCTCCAGTATTTTCTTGATACCGAATATCAGGACTTGTTTCACTCGCTTATGTACTAAATTGGTGATCATGAAACCTCCAGGTATCACTTCTTTTTTCCTCCTCCCTCCACAACTTTCTTCTTGCATCAGTATTTTCTGATACCGAATATCAGGACTTGTTTCACTCGCTTATGTTCTCATTTGCTGATCATGAAACCTCCAGGTATCACTTCTTTTTTCCTTTTCCCTCCACAACTTTCTTAGGGCTCCAGTATTTTCTTGATACCGAATATCAGGACTTGTTTCACTCGCTTATGTTCTAAATTGATGGTCATGAACCTCTAGGTATCACTTCTTTCCTTCTCTCTCCACAAGTTTCCTCTATGTTCACCTTTTTCTTACAACTTAGCGGAAGGACATGTTTTTCTTTTTTTCTTGTTCACTGCTCCTTAACTTTGGTAAAAGTATGGAAGTTTCGCATATCTTTGTTCTCGCTTTCTCTTAAAACAGTACTAGTTTTATATTCTGAAAGGCGAGTCCATCGTAATCTGATGTTTGCTTTTCAATATATACTCCATTCACATTTTCCTTTTAATCATTCTAACGTTGATGGGACTAAATTCGTTTTGTTCATCTGAATTTGTGCGAGAGAAATTTTATTCCTCTTGAAATGAATAAGCCCGTAATTATTTCTTCATTTTCTCCATTCTTTCGTGATTTAAAGCTCTCTAGCCTTCGTCATCCATCTTATGATCCTGTGATGTCTTTCTGTAAGATTTCTCTCTTCTTCCCAGAACTAAATTCTTGACTCCCAATTTTGTGGAGGAACAAAATTATTAACAGCCATTATAGTATATATTTATATGAGGATGTACGAGTATAATAATTTGGAAGATTTCACAGCGTTTAAAGGCGTCCAATGAGCAACTTGATGCGTTCGAGTTTCGGTAAAAACTCACAAAATGGATAGTTGTCATTACTTATATAAACTTTGCTTTGGTCGCGACCAAAGATCACATAAACCAGGTAGGTCACATTTTAGTAAAAAAAAATTGTCAAAATTAAAATAAAATAAGAAAGTCCTTTTTCAATATCATTGACTACACATTCATAATGGAAAGTTATGACGCAATTGAGGACATGTATGGCTCAATATTTAATGAATGTATACGATTAGTTTCTTATTTGACATTAAGGTGGAGCACAAAATTCTTATATATGCGTTCTTATTTAAGTGTATATTTGAAAATAATTCGGCTTTTTAAGTAAGTTTCAGAAGAAATGAAAGAATAAAATATAGGGATGATTTTATTTAATATATATATTATATATATATATATATTATATATAATTATATATTATATATATATATATATATATATATATATATATATATTATATATATATATATATCCTTGACTCGGGTGGCGCAGAAAAAACGCGTGTTGCTTGAAGAGCCGCTGTTCCTTTAATAATATTTGCATTCATCTGAAAATTTTGTAGTTGAATAAAAACATATCGAAATAAATTCCATCAAATTTTTGTTCAAATAATATGATTACAGAGAGAGTTATATGGAGTCTAAACTGAAGGTTGAAAACAATGGGTTTCCGCATTAAAACATCAACTTTCACTGGAAACAAATAGATACTAGTAAGACGTGTGCGATATCGCCACCATTTTCATTCATCACTGTTATCACACCTCGTTTCCATTGACGAATAGCAGACTTGGCAGTAAATATTTTTTGAACTATGGCGTTTTAGTTTATTGAAGATATAAGTGAACTTCGACAGTTTATTTAACGTGTATTGGATGTGCATTTTGAAAGTTAGTTCAAAGAAATTGTAAGACTTGTGAACGAATTGTGGAAAAGACTAAATTTTTAATGTTTTGTCATTACCCAAAACCTAATACTGTAATATATGTAGTGAGATCACTTTGAAATATGTTTGTGTTTTGGGGATTGTATAAGCTCCGGAACAGCAAAAGTGTTGCGAAGGACGTGGACGTTTTACGTGGAACGCGAACCACGGGTCCCTACATGATCTGCACACGGAGGAGAGTCGTGCATCCAATTACTACCGAGACCCATACAATGGTATAGTTAATTTGTAGAATGGATTGCCAGCCAGCGCAGTTCAAAGTAATTCGATGGAGTCCTTAAAAAGACACTAGATACTTATCCTGCCTTAAACCCCCCCCCCCCCCCCGTTAGAGGAATTTGTTCGGGCATAAAAGTACTGTAGAATATATCTTTGGTGGCTGCTTCTGCCCGAACTGTTGTTTACATGAAACAACTTGTATTATGAGAACACACACACACACACACACACACACACACACACTCTACACACGAAGGTGAAGCTGGTGGCTCCGTCTCTAGGCCTGGCTTGGTGGAAGAGTGAGTTGTTCTGTTGGCCTCTTCACCGTACATAACCAGGTACACCCGGCTCATCTGGTACCGTCCTGAGCCAGGTATCTCGTCTTTTGAAAACTTCAACTTTGACCCCTGTAACGTTTCTGAGGTCCTTTGGAAGCTGGTTAAAAAGTCTTGGCCCCCTGACAACGAAACTATTTTACTTTAGTGTTGAAGAGATCCCTTGTTGGGGTTTTTACTTTGTTTATCGGTATCTGACTTTGTGTCTAGAATTTCGTATAATCAGTCATTATTATCCAGAAATCGATCGGTTTCGTGCTTCTCTGAATTTCTTGTCTATCTGTTTCATGGTGTTAAATGTCATGTTGGTTTCTGACCATTTGTATATTTTGTTCGTGTCCGTCTGCAAGGCCTCCACCTCTTTTGCTTCGGTGATTTTTCTGCTGATCTTCGTTTCGTCTGCAAAGGATGTTACTATACTGTTGCTGTTTACCCACTGTCTATCTGTTAGCATGATAATGAACAGAAGTGGGTCCAGTACTGTACGTTGTGGTACTGAGCTGCGTACTTCCGATTCTGATGATGATATACTGTACCCTGAATTTTGACGAACTGCATTGTAGACGTTCTCTGAGGAAGTTGTTTATCCATTTTCCCACTTTGCCCGTTATTCCCATATATTTCAATTTATGTGCTATTATACCATGATCACATTGGTCGAATGTTTTAGCAAAATCCGTATATATATGACATCGTAGTTTTCATTCCCTTGCAGTGCATCTAGGACATTGTTATCGTGCTCTATTAGTTGTGATAGGCATGATCTTCCTGATCGGAATCCGTGCTGTTTTTCGTCTCCAAGAAATGATAGATTTTCTCTCTAACCCTTTTTTCAAATACTTTGGTTTGGTGGGACGTTAATGACACGGGTCTATAGTTCTTTGCTTGAGATCTATCTTCTCCTTTATATATAGGGACAGTGTTTGCTCTTTTCAAGATGCTCGATATTTCTCCCAGTGTCTAGGGATCTTCTCCATATCTAGTATAAGAGTGTAGCTATTTAATTTTTACAGTTTTTAATCAATATTGCGTTCCATTTTTCGGAACGTGCAGCTGAATGTGATTTCATTTGTTCTATGGCCCTCGCTACATCTTCTGGGGTAAAATCAGTCTGTTATACAATTTCCTTGCAATTTCTCTTCAAAGAATGCATGTATGGACGGTATCGCTTTGTTACTTTTTCGGGTACTGAAGATTGATTCATACTGGGCTCTGAATGTTTCAGATATTTCTTTCAGATCGTCCTTTAGTTCATTATTTCGTTTTCTTAAGAGTCCGATAGTGGAGCGCGTTTTTGTTTTCCTTTTCGCATAGCTATAGAAGTATTTTAGATTTTCCTTTATTTACCTATTTACCTATCGATACTCTGCAGTTTTTCTTTCCTGGTAGTGTTCTCTCCGCAATTAAACTATATAGAGAGATACACAAAGCTGGATCGTATCTGCTTTGCAGATAGCTGGTGAGGGAAGCTATATTTTTGGGACCTCTTTGCGAGTGACCCGTTGCCCACGTCGGGCTAGCATCATGAAAAAGAAAAACTATAGTATTTGTCATTTACCATTACTTATTCGGACTATAGTGGATTTAATTTTCCTAGAAGAGTTCCTTGTTCCATGCACGGTCTGTGTGTATCATAAAAAAACCTCAGGGAACCATTCTGAGTTCATTCCCATGTGTGTGTATATATAGTACCGTGCAAAAGTCAGAGACGCTGATGAAAATATCTGTTTTGACATGTAAAATCTATATTTTGTACGAAATGGTATAGAGTATTCAGTGAAAAGATATTTTAGACTATTAGATTTAATTACATATACCAAGGAAGTGACCTTAAATGATATGTTAACCTATCAAATCAATATCGTGTGTGACCTCCCTTTGCCTTGATTAAGCTTGCATTCTTTTTGGAAGTTTAGCTTCAAGTTTTTTAAAAATTCTGTTGGAATGGGGTTCCACAGGCTACGTCGTGGCCAATATAGAATAGAAGAATAAACCTTAATTAATAATAATAAAATAAATACATTTTTTCAATTCACAATGACGTGAATAATTGTGAAGCTCGACTATTTATTTTATTTAATTTGGCCCTTAAGCTTTGGGCTTTACTGGGCTCTTATTAAAAATAAGCAGCTAGTTGTTATTTACTTATTTATTTATTTATTATTAATTAATAAGTATTTATTATTAATAGTTAAAACATGTATTACAATATTATACAATATTAAACAATATTGGTGGACATTAATCCTAGATTTTTGTTAGTATGCCATTATTAATCGGGATTTCAACTTGGTTTTAAATAAATTTACATTCACTATATTTTTTATATCGGCATGCAAGCCATTCCACATTTTCAATCCAATGAAAATGGATAGTTTTTGAGATGAAGACAATCTAAATTGAGGTATAACAAGCTTTGATCTCTTTCTGGTCTGATCGAGTGGATTTCTTGATGAGTTACAAAATACCTATTTACCCATTGCAAATTAATGATTTTGTTCTTAACTCGTAAATAAAAATAAAATGTGCCAGTTTGGTTATATCGTTGAGCTTTAGTAGGTCTCTTTAAATAATGCACTCGAGTGATCAAGGAAATCAGCATCAGATAATAACCTTATTGCTCGTTTTTGGATGACAAAGATACCATTTAATGCGTTGTTAGCGGAGTTTCCCCAAACAAGGGTGCAGTATGTTATATAAGGAAGAACAAGAGTATGATAGAGTCAATAAAACTTGTTTAGGGACTACATTTCTAAGTTTAAACATTATAGCAACCTCCTTGAAATCTTTTTCGCGATATAATTTACATCATCACTCCATTGCAAATTCTTATCTAGTATTACACCAAGAAATTTCGTTACAGTACACTCCTTTATGGCGATTTCATTAACATTAAGTTCATCAAGATATACATTTCTTTTATTAGTAAAAATCATGAAATTTGTTTTACTAGTATTTAGGAAGAGCTTATTGGTGGTCAACCATTTCATTACACTGATGAATTCTGAATGAATATATTCTTAGCTGTATTAACATCTTTGCAAGAAAAAGAGACAGTTGTATCATCTGCAAACATTATGAAGTTCAGTATATCAGATGAACGTGGAAGGTCATTTATATATAATAAAAATAACAGTGGGCCCAGAACTGAGCCCTGTGGCACACCATGTTTGACAAGCGCTTTAGTTGAACAAACCTTATTTACTGATACAAAATGATATCTATTGGACAAATAACTTTTAAACCAATCACTGATTGCGCCTCTAAAGCCGTAACAATATAATTTATTAAGTAGAATATTATGGTCTATTACATCAAACGCCTTACTCAAATCCATAAATATTGATATCATTATTTCTTTGTTCTCCTTAGCTGTATTTACATTTTCCATAAGATTTAAAATAGCCATTTCCGTTGTTCTATTATTACGGAAGCCATATTGATTTGGAGATAATAAATTGTAGGATCTAAATATCGCTGCATTCTACTTTTTACAATTTTTTCGAAACTTTGCTGAACACAGATAATGAACACACCGCCTGTAATTTGTTGCTAGTGTAGGATCACCCCCTTTAAAAAGGAGTGTTATACAACCAGTTTTTAGCATTGATGGGAATATTCCTTTGGAAATACTTTGATTGATAATTTTAGCCAAAGTTACAGATATCTATCTTTAACAAGTTTCATTATAGGTACAGGAATGTTATGAATGTTATTTTTTGTATTTTTTAATTTACCAATAATATTCTGGACCTCAGTAGAGGTAGCAGGAACAAAAGAAAATAAATTTAGTGGGCTGGGTGGCATTATTCTAGAGGTGAGTGATCATTATTTTTAGTTGTGAGCGAAGATTATCCGCTATTGAAGTAAAATGTGCATTTAAAGAGTGCAATAGCAGTATCATCAGTAATTTCCTTATTATCAACATTTAATTTCTCTATTGAATTTTTCTTAATTTGTTTTCCGAGAAGATTGTTTATGGTTGTCCAAGTGTTTTTCATGTCTCCTTTATGTTTGGAAAATTGATTGTTATAATAGTTATGTTTTGCAATATTGATTATTTTAGTTAATTTGTTTCTGTATTGTCGTGGCCTATATATATATATATATATATATACACACACACAGTGGTGTAGTGCTGTGGGAACGTGTGGGAACGGCGTTCCCTTACTTTTTTTGGTAGATGGAACGGCGTTGGTAGTATAGCCGCAAAAGGGGAGAGTGCAGGAATGTTGCAATTTATTACGTAATGTTGCAATGTTGCAAAGGGGTGGTGGGTTGTTGCAAAGCTATTCCCCCCAAAGGGCCAGAAAGGAGGAGGAGGTGTTCACCTGGCAGGAGCCAAGTGCATATTAAGACTTCAGCCGAGTAGGCGTTGTCTTATAGGCTCCTAATCAGCCAGTTGGCTGAGCCAAGGGGGGAGGGGTACACCTGAAGGAGAGAGAGAGAGTAGTTGCCTTTGATTGCAAGGCATACAACTTGGAGGCGGAGTTCTCCCCAAGCTATTTTCGTTTACCTAACCTAAGAGGCCTCTAAGGGGTTTTCCCAAAGGGCCAGAAAGAGATAGGACCAGAGATCCTTGCTCGGCTGGGAGCCGAGCTTGTAATGACTCCGTCATCAGCTTCTCACTCCTTTATAGACCTCTATTCTGGCTGAGTTGCCAGATAGCGTCATGTATTCAGTTGCTGAGTTGCCAGATAGCGCCATGTATTCAGTTGCCAGATAGCAAAAACCATATAAAATACCACAATATACTTTATATAGTTATCAATTGGAAGATTCAACCATATAAAATACCCAATATATTTATATAGTTAACAATTGGAGATTCAACCATATAAAATACCACAATATTTTATATAGTTAATCAATTGGAAGATTCATTTAAACACACGCTCCAATAAATCACTTAATTCCTATTTAATACCGAAAAACGAAAGGAGAAGAAACTTGCTAAGAAATTGCAAAAAAAAGAAATCTAAAGAAACGACGAAAGTTGAAATTAGCCAAAGCACAATTTGCAAAAAAAACATCTAAAGAAACGAAGAAAGTTGAAATTAACCAAAACACACGCTCGACCCAATCCCCATCTGTGTTTATATATAAATTGAATTTCGCCGAATTAAAACCAAAAAGCACGCTCGTACATTCCCCCCTCAATCCCCTGCGAAGAAAATTGAAAAAAAACGAAATCTAAAGAAACGAAGAAAGTTGAAATTAACCAAAACACACGCTCGACCCAATCCCCCATCTGTGTTTATATATAATATATATATATATATATATAGAAAGAATCATAATAACCGTGTCTATTTGTCAACCCTGATATATATATATATATATATATATATTATATAATATATAAATTGAATTTCGCCGAATTAAAACCAAAAAGCATGCTCGTACATTCCCCCAATCCCCCATCTGTGTTTGTATATGAACAACTCGTGCGCGCACACACACACACACACACACGAGGAAAGGACTGGGTCAATTCGAAGAACACCTGCTTGTCGATAGACCTTTTTTGGCCGCGAGGACCTTTCTTCCAGGCCGCTCTTGATAAGTCTCCCTTCACTCCAACTCTTAATAATAATAATGTTATTACTTCTACAATGAAACACATTCTCAATGCGCTTACGAAGAAATCTGAAACATACGGCAATTCAATACACACGATCCTCCTCCCTCATTCCCCCAAACCCCCCACCCATCTGTGCTTGTATATAATAAACTAATGAACCACTCGTGTGTGTGTGCACACACACACACACACACACACACGCACACACGAGGAAAGGCAGAAACTAGGTCAATTCGAATCGTCTCCCGAGAGACCTTTTCTGACCGAGAGTTAATCTTTTTCCAGTCTACTTGAGCAAAAACCTCCGTTCACTCCAATTCTAATAATTATATATATATATATATATATATATATATATATACAGGGTGTCCGAGAATTATCTGTACAATTTTTGGCTGTTATTAAAGTCAACCATGAAGTGTAGAAATTCCAGTGTTGTCCCATTTTACAGAGAATCTCATTAAGTTTTTTTCTGATACCACGTTTTGACAAGTTTTTTAGAAATGTACGCGGGACAGACATTGATGATTTAAAAGCAAGAATCACAGCTGCTATTGAGCGAATGATGTGGATATGCTGCAGCGTACATGGCAACATTTGGAGTATCGATTGGATGTTTTGCGAATCACTAATGGTGCACATATCGAACAACGTTACTTTAATAAAATAAACTTTTGAAAATACAGATTCTAAATAATCTTGTTTAAGAATTTTACGTGTGTTATCAAGAATTTTATTAAAAGATGAAATTGTACAGATAATGTTCGGACACACTGGAATTTCTAAAAAACTTGTCAAAACTTGGTATCAGAAAAAACTTAATGAGATTCTCTGTAAAATGGGACAACAATGGAATTTCTACACTTCATGGTTGACTTTTAATAACGGCCAAAAATTGTACAGATAATTCTCGGACACCCTGTGTATATATATATATATATATATATATATATATATATATACAGGGCGTCCCAAAAAATGTATACACACTTTAAATACTTATAAAGGCAGTGTTTATTAAAATACATTTCATTTTCAAAATGTAATAGAATCTACAGACATTATTTAATTGTTTTGTCAACGCCTGTTTTCAAACCGACGTCCGTTCTGGTCCAGGCACTGCTGATAACGCGAAGCAATGGAATCGCAAACCACGAAACATTTCGTTTGGTATTTGTGTGCATTCTCGTTCAATGGCTGCTCTCAATTCAGCGACTGTTGCAGGTTTTATAGCGTAGACTTTGTCTTTTAAGTATCCCCATAAAAAAAGTCTAGTGGTGTGAGGTCTGGTGAACGCGGAGGGTATTCTACGAAACCCCTTCGTCCAATCCACATCCACATCGTGCCAAGTACCACTCGCAATACTCCACTCTTCGGTCCGGATCATCTTCATTAATAGCATGGACTAATCTTGGAATGTAACTTTTCCATTGACAGCGCTTCAAAATGCGTTGGACAGACGATTCTGAAATTCCTACCTCACGACTCGCTTGCCGCACAGATTTTCTTGGACTTTGGTGATACGTTTCCAGTACTCTTTCTTGCTTTGTGGGGCTTGTCGATGTCCGTGGTCTTCCGGAACGCTTCTTGTGGACATTCTGAACAGTTCCATCGGCTTCAAACTTATCTCTAATTCGAGTGATGGTAAGTCGCGTTGGTGGATCTGTTTGAAACTCCCTCCTAAACTGTCTTTGCACTTCAACTGCGTTTTCACACTTCCAGTAGCATTTTAGAATGAATTTCCTTTGTTCAAAGCTTAGTCTGACTGCCATTATTAATTCTAATGGGTGTAACTTGGAAAGAAAGAAACATCAATTGAGCTATCAGCTGTTAAAGTGTGTATACATTTTTTTGGGACGCCCTGTATATATATATATATATATATAGATTATATATATATATATATATATATATATAGATATATTATTATTATTACTAGTACTGTAATTTGTAACACCCTATATAGGGTGGTACAAATTACAGTAGTAATAATAATTAACTCTTTCTCGCCGAATTGGAAAGCTTTTACTCCGCCTTAGACCCACAGTTTAACGTGGAAACCGAATGCTCTTTTCTTTCTATATATATATATATATATATATATATATATATATATATATATATATTATATATATATAAAGAAGAGAGAGTTTTGTTTTTACAAAACATCGTAATGCACGATTTTTTTCTATGTAGCAATAATAACACTGGGCAACAAAAAAAAATTTTCGTGTCCCAAGAATGAAAACACCTTATTCTTATAGTATTTTCTGTGCTGAATCCAAATAAGTTTGTAAAATTTCTCTATCAGGTCTGGTTTTTGTGTGACATGCAATTTAATTTTTAAAAACCCATATAGTTACATACTTATTAAAATATGATCGAAAAGACATACCTGTAGTTTAAAAAGTAGCTTGTTTTGATTTTCTGCTGTGCTTTGCCTCAGGCATGTCTCTCTTAAGAGTCCAGCAATAGTCAGCCAGCATACTGGGGCTCCATTTGCCTTGGTAACGGTTTTCCATGGCAGAAATATCCTGATGAAAACGCTCACCATGTTCGTCGCTTACCGCACCCAGGTTTTCCGAAAAAAAGTCCAAGTGAGAGTCCAAGATGAACCTTTAATGACATATTGCACCCCATTGCTTGGTAAGACAAGAAGATCTACTATTTCAGGATAGTTTTCGGCCTTGTGATTTCCCAAAAAATTTGTGCAGACACTTTTGAAACTCTGCCACGCAGCTTTCTCAACTTCATTCAACTCTCCTTCAAATCTCTCATCTCTTAACAATTCTCTGATCTGAGGGCCTACAAAAATGCCTTCTTTAATCTTGGCATCACTGATCCGGGGAAACTTATTTCTCAAGTATGTGAATCCTGTTTGCGCTTTATCCATCGCTTTAACAAAGTTTTTCATAAGTCCAAGCTTGATATGCAAAGGAGGAAGGTACACTTTCTCAGGGTCAACAAGTGAACTATTCACAACATTTTTCTTGCCTGGAACAAGTGAGGTGCGTTTTGGCCAATCCTTCTTAACGTAGTGGTTTTGCTTGTCCCTACTGTTCCACTCACATAAAAAACAACAGTACTTGGTGTAACCTAGCTGCAACCCTAGCAAAAGTGCAATGACCTTCAGATCTCCACAGATATTCCACTTATATTTCTGATACTGAAACTTTTCTAAAAGCAACTTCATGTTGTCGTATGACTCTTTCATGTTTGCAGCATGTGCAATAGGTACAGAAGGAAATTTATTTCCGTTGTGAAGAAGGACTGCTTTCAAGCTGACTTTTGAGGAGTCAATGAACAATCGCCACTCATCCACGTTATGTTCATGACCAAGAGCCCCCATGACTGAATTAACATCTTTACAAAACACAAGTCCATCTTCATGGGAGAACCATTCTTTGAATTCATCATGGCGGCTGCGGAAAAAACAAACTTTAGTGTCACGTTGCAGTAGATTCCAACCCTTTAATCTTGAACCTAAAAGTTCAGCCTGCTTCTTAGATAATTTCAAATCACGAACTAGGTCATTTAGATCTCCTTGTGACAGTAAATGTGGTTCATTGGAGGAACACGTAGCCTGGAATGTTGGATCAGAAATGTCTTCATCTTTTTCCTCGTGATATGCTACAGCTACGTTTGATTCCTCATCACTTAAACTTACATGTTCAGGAGGATTTGGTACTGGAAGTTGAGCACTGTGGGGAATTGGTCTCATTGCAGACGGTAGATTAGGGTATTTCATAAGGCTCTTTGTTTTTGAAGTGATCCCCTTTTTATTTACCAGGCAGAAATAGCAGTCTGTTGTGTGATCTTTGGGTTCCCTCCAAATCATTGGAATAGCAAATGGCATGTGACGTGAACCGTTTAGCCATCCTGTAAGTAGTCTTACACATGTCACACAACAAATGTGAGGGGCCCAACTCTTGTCCTGATCGCCTACTTTACATCCGAAATAAAGTTCATAGCATTTTTTTACTAATGGTGTAAAGTTACGTTTCTGGGATTTTAAAGTTAGATCACCACATACATAACAAAAGGAATTAGGATGATTCAGACAGTTCCGCGGCATTACAAAACATCTATATGAATACAACACTGGTGTAAAATTAACAAGAAGCAACAGACACTAGCTGTTAACACTGTGACATTTACAAGCAGACTGACTTGGAGCTGCTCTACACACAGAAACTAGGCTCATGTCTGAACAGGTACAAACATGTTTCAACCTGCACAGTCTGCTGCTCCGACCAAATTTATCCTGCCAGCATTATCAGAACTTTCTCCCCAAAGGAATAAATTGTACTAATTTTACAGAAAAATTAATACAACATATATATTAATATTAATATATTTTATTATAGTTATATTAATTAATATAATATATTATTATATTTATTTTTATAATGTTTTATATTATAATATTGTTATATACTTAATTATATATAATATGTTATTATTTTTTATCCGGTGATCATGCTAAATGAGGAAAAAATGAACATAGCGTCACAAGTAAACTAAGCCTGATAGAAAAAATCTGATTTCATATTTAGATTCAGCATGAAAAAGTACACTTAGAACACCCATCAAAACCCTTGTGACAAAATTGTTGTTGACCAGTGTAATTAACTCTTTCTCGCCGAATTGGAAAGCTTTTCACCCGACCTTAGACCTCCAGTTTAACGTGGATTCAGAAATACATCTCGTCGATTGCTCACTATTTCATCGAGATAATTAAAGGTCAGGACCTGCATTGTCTATAAGAGCTGTGGCGCGCGCAGCCTTCAGTGAACAGCTGTTCTGTGGATCGAAATACATCTCGTCAGGGAGTCGTTGCTTACTCTTCCACATTTCAACATAACAGGCTTATTGAACCGGATTTAAAATAACAGGTTCATTTGATCCGGAGCAGTAGTATGACCGCAAAGCATGTTAATGCATGATTTTCTCTTTAATAATAATAATAGCAACTAGCTCTTCCCCGAAGAGTGACAACGGTTAAGGTTTTCACTCCGCCTTAGACCTACAGTTTAACGCGGAAACCGAATGCTCTTTTAAAAATATAATTAGGATATATTTATAATTTCTTTATTATAAAATGTGGAACATGCAGTCTTCAGTGAACAGCTGTTCTGTGGATCGAAATACATCTCGTCAGGGAGTCGTTGCTCACTCTTCCACATTTCAACATAACAGGATTATTGAACCGGATTTAAAATAACAGGATCACTTGATCCGGGGCAGTAGTATGACCGCAAAGCATGTTAATGCATGATTTTCTCTTCAATAATAATAATAATAACAACTAGCTCTTCCCCGAAGAGTGACAACGGTTGAGGTTTTCACTCCGCCGTAGACCTACAGTTTAACGTGGAAACCGAATGCTTTTTTAAAAATATAATTAGGATATATTTCTTTATATCCTCTCGATTACATTAGTGATCCGAGAATAGTGGGGAAAAAATATTGACATGGTAAAGGGGTAATACGAGCATTAAATCTATTGGAGAAAATATAAAGATGTCATTACTCGTCCGGACCCGTTATAGCGGATTAGTACACATCATAGCTCCACTCAGCTACACCGGCAGCCAATCACTACGAACATCTGGTCTTTTGGGGCGGAGCTTGGCGATTGTGCATATAAAAGGAGATATTTTTCAGTTGGGAGTAACAGTAGCTATTTTCGCGTCAGTGAATAATCCTGCCAGGGCATTCCTCCACCATGGACCTGTACGTCTCCCCGGATTTGTATGAAGAAAGTGACTCTGCAGCATTAACTGCAATTAATCTTTTTAACGCAATTGACCGTGATGAATTATTTCCAACGCAAACCGTTGAAGATATTTGCAGTGACGCTCCTTACAATCCGACGCAAGGGACTACCATAGAAATGTAAGTGTCTATAATTCGATTTTATATATATATGGAGGGTCGTAGTATCTCGTCAAATACTTCATTTAGATACCAAAAATCGAAATTTTTTTCGCAATCGTTTTAAATGTTATTTGGTTTTACCTCTTATCGCCATTATGCTAAAATCGAAATTTTTTATGGCAATCGTTTTAAATGTTATTTGGATTTACCTCTTATCGCCATTATGCTAAAATCGAAATTTTTTATGGCAATCGTTTTAAATGTTATTTGGATTTACCTCTTAAATGAACCAAAGATATCTTCACATAATGGGGATCTGTCTGTATACTCTGTATATGTCTTAAAAGAATGAACATTATTCCTTTAAGGTCCGATGAGGATTTGACACGTGTTATACAATCTTTTGAAGAATCTTGTGTCATGAATACGGAGGATATACTGATCAGTCAGCATAATGAATGTCACATCCTCCACCATGGACCTGTACGTCTCCCCGGATTTGTATGAAGAAAGTGACACTGCAGCATTAACTGCAATTAACCTTTTTAACGCAATTGACCGTGATGAATTATTTCCAACGCAAACCGTTGAAGATATTTGCAGTGACGCTCCTTACAATCCGACGCAAGGGACCACCATAGAAATGTAAGTGTCTATAATTGGATTTTATATATATATATGGAGGGTTGTAGTATCTAAATGAAGTATTTGACGAGATACTACAACCCTCCATATATATATATAAAATCGAAATTTTTTATGGCAATCGTTTTAAATGTTATTTGGATTTACCTCTTAAATGAACCAAAGATATCTTCACATAATGGATCTGTCTGTATACTCTGTATATGTTTTAAAAGAATGAACATTATTCCTTTAAGGTCCGATGAGGATTTGACACGTGTTATACAATCTTTTGAAGAATCTCGTGTCATGAATACGGAGGATATACTGATCAGTCAGCAATGTCACACCGAAATAATGTAAGTGTTTTTCGATCTTTTTGGGGTAAGAAGACAAAATATATTTTCATAAATTTATTAAATGAAAGAAATCAGTACAATAACCAACTACAGAATATACCATTACAAATATACGAAAAACATTATACTATACAACGAGTACGTACAATTGGAAAACGGATTTTTATCTGTCTGCATACCATTTCATCGTTTCGGCGAGTGTGGCACGGGTCAAATAAATTTAAAAAATTTAAAATTCTTTATCACATGACATATGCATGAGAAATGAGACGCAGTACATTCCGCAAACATTACTAAAATATCCTTGTATACGAAACGGGTTCCATACAACTTCTGGAATATGTAACTGAGCGAGAAATTTTACAATAATAGGGTCACTCCAGGGTTGAGTACCGAGTGAATCAAAATAGTACAGGCGCTGTCTATTTTTAAAATAGACAGCGATCCAATGAATCCTTCATTACCGATGACATCTGTGTTCACAATAAGACTACCGCATTCTCGCGTATTGGCAAACAATGTTTCATTCTTTGCAAACACGCCGATAAATTTGGAACGTGTGACTCGTTCCATTACTTTCTGAAGTGTATTAGCATCCATTTTAAAAGTCAGTGATAACGCTCCTAAATCTATCTACTTCTATTAGGGCTTGCGATTCAAGATATACTAGTACACTAATAGGAGCGTCTATAGGCTTGGCGAATTCCAGCCTCACTGAGATGTTTCCGCTCTGCTGTGGGGTTAAATGGGTATTTACGCTAGCAGATAAGTCAGGTGTAATGTCAAACGGATAAAGGTTAAATTGATCAATGAATTCTTCCTGCGTTACCCCATTACCAAGCTCATCACAATCACCTGCAATATGGGTCAGATTACTATAGGCTCTGGCTCCGTACCCATTGTCCACCCAAAGCAGTGCCATTAACGTATAGAGTTATATTTTTAAGTCCGAAATTCGAATTTAAAGGCACTCTTTTTATATTTTCCATTCACCGAAGCATGGTCCTGCATACCGATTAATATCCTTTTAGGAAGATTTCCCAGGGCAATGTTTTCTCTCTGCTTCGATGCCAACCCTGCAGGAACCGTATATAGTTTGATTTGTACTCTGTTAATAGGATATTTCACTGTAGCGTTTAGTAAATTTTTCTCAATTTCTAGTTGTTTTGGTGAACTTAATTTCACTCGCCGTACGCGGAGGTATGTGTCCATAATGTGAACCACAACGGGCTTTGCATCCTCTTCTTGATCAGCATCCAGATTTAAGCAGATCTCAGGACTCGTGCGATTGAGCTTTATTTTCATATCCACCCCGTTGACAAGCAACTTCTGGAAAGTGAAATCTGTGTGCAACCGTCCAAAACACTCGTATATTTTCTTTTTAGAATTTTTAAATTTGTCCTTTATACTACTTTCATCTTTAGTTTGATAATATCCCTCGGCACTTAAAAAGGTAGCCTTCGCTTCTTTGGAAAAGTTGACATTTTCCAGATAGGCGCGTAGATGATAGTACCCCATGCCTGCCGATATGTTGGTCTGATTTAAATATACGTCACACTGGTTGAATATGGAGTGCAGAAAGTTTGTTTCAGGGTATACAGCATATTTGTCATGGTGGAGGGAATGCCCTGGCAGGATTATTCACTGACGCGAAAATAGCTACTGTTACTCCAAACTGAAAAATATCCTTTTATATGCACAATCGCCAAGCTCCGCCCCAAAAGATTAAGGCCAGATGTTCGTAGTGATTGGTTGCTAGTGTAGCTGGGTGGAGCTATGATGTGTACCAATCCGCTATAACGAGGCCGGACGAGTAATGACATCTTTATATTTTCTCCAATAGATTTAATGCTCGTATTACCCCTTTACCATGTCAATATTTTTTCCCCACTATTCTCGGATCACTAATGTAATCGAGAGGATATAAAGAAATATATCCTAATTATATTTTTAAAAAAGCATTCGGTTTCCACGTTAAACTGTAGGTCTAAGGCGGAGTGAAAACCTCAACCGTTGTCACTCTTCGGGGAAGAGCTAGTTGTTATTATTATTATTAAAGAGAAAATCATGCATTAACATGCTTTGCGGTCATACTACTGCCCCGGATCAAGTGATCCTGTTATTTTAAATCCGGTTCAATAATCCTGTTATGTTGAAATGTGGAAGAGTGAGCAACGACTCCCTGACGAGATGTATTTCGATCACAGAACAGCTGTTCACTGAAGACTGCATGTTCCACATTTTATAATAAAGAAATTATAAATATATCCTAATTATATTTTTAAAAGAGCATTCGGTTTCCGCGTTAAACTGTGGGTCTAAGGCGGAGTGAAAACCTTAACCGTTGTCACTCTTCGGGGAAGAGCTAGTTGCTATTATTATTATTAAAGAGAAAATCATGCATTAACATGCTTTGCGGTCATACTACTGTTCCGGATCAAATGAACCTGTTATTTTAAATTCGGTTCAATAAGCCTGTTATGTTGAAATGTGGAAGAGTAAGCAACGACTCCCTGACGAGATGTATTTCGATCCACAGAACAGCTGTTCACTGAAGGCTGCGCGCGCCACAGCTCTTATAGACAATGCAGGTCCTGAGCTTTAATTATCTCGATGAAATAGTGAGCAATCGACGAGATGTATTTCTGAATCCACGTTAAACTGGAGGTCTAAGGTCGGGTGAAAAGCTTTCCAATTCGGCGAGAAAGAGTTAATTATTTGCTACATAGAAAAAATCGTGCATTACGATGTTTTGTAAAAACAAAACTCTCTCTCTTTATATATATATATATATATATATATATATATATATATATATATAGTATAAAGAAAAGAGCATTCGGTTTCCACATTAAACTGTGGGTCTAAGGCGGAGTGAAAAGCTTTCCAATTCGGCGAGAAAGAGATTATTATTACTAATAATAGTATATATATATAATTATTAGAATTGGAGTGAACGGAGGTTTTTGCTCAAGTAGACTGGAAAAAGATTAACTCGGTCAGAAAAGTCTCTTGGGAGACGATTCGAATTGACCTAGTTTCTGCCTTTCCTCGTGTGTGTGTGCGCACACGAGTGGTTCATTAGTTTATTATATATACAAGCACAGATGGGGGGGTTGGGGGAATGAGGGAGGAGGATCGTGTGTATTGAATTGCCGTATGGTTCAGATTTCTTCGTAAGCGCATTGAGAATGTGTTTCATTGTAGAAGTAATAACATTATTATTAAGATTTGGAGTGAAGGGAGACTTATCAAGAGCGGCCTGGAAGAAAGGTCCTCGCGACCAAAAAAAGGTCTCTCGACAAGCAGGTGTTCTTCGAATTGACCCAGTCCTTTCCTCGTGTGTGTGTGTGTGTGTGTGTGTGTGTGCGCGCGCACGAGTTGTTCATATACAAAACAGATGGGGGATTTGGGGGAATACGAGCATGCTTTTTGGTTTTAATTCGGCGAAATTCAATTTATATATATATATATAATATATATATATATATATATATATATATATATATAAACACAGATGGGGGATTGGGTCGAGCGTGTGTTTTGGTTAATTTCAACTTTCTTCGTTTCTTTAGATTTCGTTTTTTTTCAATTTTTTTTCGCAGGGGATTGGGGGGGAATGTACGAGCGTGCTTTTTGGTTTTAATTCGGCGAAATTCAATTTATATATAATATATATATTATATATATATATATATATACACATATATAATATATATATATATATATATATATATATATATATATAAACACAGATGGGGGATTGGGTCGAGCAGTGTTTTGGTTAATTTCAACTTTCATCGTTTCTTTAGATTTCGTTTTTTTTTTTGCAAATTGTGTTTTGGCTAATTTCAACTTTCTTCGTTTCTTTATATTTCGTTTTTTTGCAATTTTCTTCGCAAGGTTTCTTCTCCTTTCGTTTTTCGGTATTTAAATAGGAATTAAGTGATTTATTGGAGCGTGTGTTTAAATGAATCTTCCAATTGATTAACTGTATAAATATATTGTGGTATTTTATATGGTTTTTGCTATCTGGCAACTGAATACGTGGCGCTCTCTTGCAACCTCTCCTATCTGCAACTGAATACATGACGCTATCTGGCAACTCAACCAGAATAGAGGTCTATAAAAGAGTGAGAAGCTGATGACGGAGTCATTACAAGCTCGGCTCCCAGCCGAGCAAGGACCTCTGGTCCTATCTCTTTGTGGCCCTTTGGGAAAACCCATTAGAGGCCTCTTAGGTTAGGTAAACGAAAATAGCTTGGGGGAGAACTCCGCCTCCAAGTTGCATGCCTTGCAATTAAAGGCAACTACTCTCTCTCTCTCTCTCTCTCTCCTTCAGGTGTACTCCTCCCCCCCTTGGCTCAGCCAACTGGCTGATTAGGAGCCTATAAGACAACGCTTACTCGGCTGAAGTCTTAATATGCACTTGGCTCCTGCCAGGTGAACACCTCTCCTCCTCCTTTCTCTCCTTTCTGGCCCTTTGGGGGAATAGCTTGGGGGAGAACTCCGCCTCCAAGTTGCATGCCCCTTGCAACCCCATTTTGGGTTGGCAACAAAGGCCGTACTCTTTGGGGGGAATTTTTTTGCAACACCCCCCTTTGCAACACCCCCACCCCCCTTTGCAACATTACGTAATAGATTGCAACATTACTGCACTCTCCCCTTTTGCGGCTATACTTCTGGCGTTCTCTCACTATTTCAAATAAATCCAAACTTACAAATCTCTAACGTCATGAAATTTTAATTCCCACCCGTAGAAGAAATGAGAAAGAATCATTAACTGTTTCATTTCTTTTAGCTTCGACTGAGGCAATGCTAGCCTATAAAGATCTGGTGAAAAGTCACCACGGCGTACCAGTTGTTAACTTTTTTTTAGTTAATCATTCCAGTTGTAGCTATTTTTATTGACGTACTGGATGTCATATATCTAATGACACTGGAAATACTGCATCTTCAACCTTGGAATATATTCTAATATCCAGTGCATATGACCTCAAAATATTCCTGAAATTGGTTTGATTTCAAAAGATTTCCCGGGGAGCTTAGTGCCCCCGGACCCCCAGCTGTATGGGCTCGCCGCGCTCGCCATTGTCCCCCCCGCATCTGAATAACACTTTCAAAATGCGTTCCTCACTTCTTTATTTAGCACTACACCACTGTGTATATATATATATATATATATATATATATATATATATATATATGGACTACGTCGTGGCCAATATATACAGGGTGTTTCAGGAGGAAAGGTCAATACTTCGGGAGGTGATAGTATCGGTCATTGTGAGAAAAAAAGTTCATATGAACAATTTAGGGTGGATCGATTTTACATTTTTTTCGATTTCCATATTCTAATAGAGACAAAAACTTGCGCATGCATGAGAAAATAGCCTCTGCAAAATCTTAGCTTAATAGGTGATCATCTTCTGCCCCCGGCAGAGCGATGAAAATCATATTTTAGTAGTCAAAACGTATTTTTTCTTATAATTTTTAAAATATTTCAATATGCATCAAAATTATTCCTAATAACTATAAAGTCGATGAAAAAACCTCATATGATCGTTTTTCCAAGCGCGTTGTCCTACGTTAATATCTTTTGCCCCCGGCAACAACGTCAAATGTTGAAAAAATAGGTAATTTATATACATATTTTCAGATCGGCTCTTTGTCTTAAATAATGCATTTATATATTTCCCATAGCATTTATATCGTTGCTTAGGCATGAAATAACACACACGCAAAATTTTATGACTCTAGGCTAGGGTTTAAAGGTCATCTCTGTGAGTGCTGCCAGCAGCAGCTGCCACTGACGCGCCAGTCGAAAGGGTGGAGCCATTCGTATGATTGAAATGAAACTACAAAGGCCAGTTCAGTGGATCATATGCCTATTACACGGTAATGAATTATCACTGCGACACCTCATTCAAGACTTGGACGGCAAAACAACTGTGGCCAATGGGCTTTACTGGACCAGTTGGAAAACAACTGAACGACTGCGAAAAACTTCCAATTACAGAATTCGATGCCATTCCATCTCCCGACATTGACATAGATGATGCCGAGTTGAGCACTGACCAAAAATATTTGTTAGGCATCTACAGAGCAGTGTCGAGCTGTAGCTGCTCTTCAGCTCTCGCGGCTCGAAATCCAGGTAAGATGGCGCATTCCAGGTGGCTGACAACAGCAAATAGATTTCTGCGCCTCTATGTTTCAACCAGTGAACCCTCCAGCACCTTCAACGAAATTGTGCGATTCATTATGACAGTTTACGCACCAATTTGGTTTAAGATAAAGAAAAACTCCAGTTTCACTGAGGGCGCAAAACATTTTTTCGAAATGATGAGTCTCTCTCAGACCATGCCTCAAAGATCTAAGACAATCGCCAACAAAGTCCTCCATAGAAATTCTTTCTTTGCTCACCCAGAAAATATTTTGATCTCCATGCTACATGCCGATGTGCAACACATAAGAGAATTGGGATGGGAAGAATATTAAAAGCACGATCAAAACAATCACCAGCGGGGGAAATTCGAGCCTTCGCCATGCCTGAGCTGCTCTACGATAGTCAAAACTATTACGAAATGATCAACTGGCAAACGGCTGAGGTGACCGAACCCCCCGTTACAAAAACAATACCCGATACCCGAATAAAAGAGTTTGTTGAGACGGGAGACCAGCCTGATGGACTGATCCCACTATTCCCTTGTCATACTCAAGCGGTCGAGAGACTCATCAAATTAGTAACCGAAGCCTCTGCCAGTGTAAGTGGAATAGAAGAGAGGGACGGATTCATCCGCTCCCGTCTTCACTCCCGAACAAAAATTCCACGATTTGATTCTAAGAAAGATTACCGTATGTAAATCGACATGCAGCCAAAGGAAGGGTGGTTGGGGCTGGATAGGATGGAACTCGACGTACAGCCACCTCCTCGTGGTGAGTTCTGGGTTGCTAATTTTATAAAATTAGCAAGCGAGGAGCTGTACTTAGTACTTATCGTACTTATAACATCGCATTAACGTAATTATAATCCACATTTAGACTTTTCTCGGGGACAGAAGATATTACTCTAGAGCAGGGGTGGGGAAACCCTCGCCCGCGGGCGAAATTTCGCCCACGAGCTAATTTCAATTCGCCCGCTTAGGTATTTATTATTTACTAAAAATTATTTATTTACAGCCCAGCAAATAGCTTTTTAAAATACATCTTATATACAGCGTGTCCCAAAGAAATGTATACCCACTTTGTTCATAATACCAGCTATGAGGATAATAAATATATTACTTTTTATATGTTTTAATAAAGAATTTTCTCCTGAATCTAAATATGTAATTATTTTTATTAAAAATTGAAAAACAAAAAGTTATAGATGTTTAAATTATAATTATTATTTTCGAGACTTCATGTGCGATATTTTCTAATATTTTTGCAAGTATACGAGATAAGTTCGAAACCGACGGCACTGTGCAAAACTACAAAAACAACGTTCTGGAAGACGTCGAACATCTTAGATAAAGTGTCATTTAACCATGGAATTTGTAAATTTTTTGAATTAACTAATAATTACAACATTTATGCTTCAATATCAACACTAAACATAAGTATCTCAAAACAGTCGGTTAAAATATTAGAAAATATCGCACATGAAGTCTCGAAAATAATAATTATAATTTAAACATCTGTAACTTTTTTGTTCTTCAATTTTTAATAAAAATAATTACATATTTAGATTCAGGAGAAAATTCTTTATTAAAAAACATATAAAAAGTAATATATTTATTATCCTCATAGCTGGTATTATCGAACAAAGTGGGTATACATTTCTTTGGGACACGCTGTATATAAGCTTAAAATTTGCCAGACACCCGCGGAGGTGTTATGTTATCGATTTTCGCCTTGGTACTGAAAAGTTTCCCCACCCCTGCTCTAGAGTCATAAAATTTTGCGTGTGTTATTTCATGCCTAAGCAACGATATAAATGCTATGGGAAATATATAAATGCATTATTTAAGACAAAGAGCCGATCTGAAAATATGTATATAAATTACCTATTTTTTTCAACATTTGACGTTGTTGCCGGGGCAAAATATATTAACGTAGGACAACGCGCTTGGAAAAACGATCATATGAGGTCTTTTTCATCGACTTTATAGTTATTAGGAATAATTTTGATGCATATTGAAATATTTTAAAAATTATAAGAAAAATACGTTTTTGACTACTAAAATATGATTTTATCGCTC
Organism: Bathynomus jamesi; assembly: GCA_023014485.1. Classification (NCBI taxonomy): domain Eukaryota; kingdom Metazoa; phylum Arthropoda; class Malacostraca; order Isopoda; family Cirolanidae; genus Bathynomus; species Bathynomus jamesi. The sequence continues at coordinate 209,208 of JAJOZX010004463.1, forward strand.
TGCCGGGGGCAGAAGATGATTACCTATTAAGCTAAGATTTTGCAGAGGCTATTTTCTCATGCATGCGCAAGTTTTTGTCTCTATTAGAATATGGAAATCGAAAAAAATGTAAAATCGATCCACCCTAAAATTTATTGAACATGTGTCTAATTCTGAATGGTTACGGAGATATAGCTGTTTGAATCTACAAATACAAAAGCATTGTTAATGGTAATCAAGAAAGAGAAACCAATTACTGTTTCTAACATTTAATGTTTAAACATTGGCATTTGAATGGTATCAGATACAGAAATGACAAATTTGTTACAGTTTACAATACGTTTTCGAAAATCCCACCGTCAACCTCAATGCACTTTGCAACTCGTGTGCGAAGATCGCGTGTTGTTCGTCTGAGTTGATCTTCACGTTCCTTTATGCGGGCAGCAGCATCAAAAATGCGCGCGAGCAATTCGTCTCGTGTATCCACCTTTCTTTTGTAAACTTGACTTTTCATCCACCCCGACAAACAGTAATCTAACGGAGATAGGTCTGGAGACCTTGGTGGCCATTGAATGGGACCACCGCAGCCGATCCATCGACCAGGGAAAGTTTGATTTAGGTATTGCATCACCGGACGGGTAGAATGTGGAGGAGTTCCGTCATGCTGAAAGTACATACCAGCGCGTGTAGCCAAAAGAACATCCTCCAATAGTCCTGGCAATTCATTTTGCAGAAATTCTAGGTAACTTTGTCCTGTAAGACGATTATCTAAAGTAACAGGGCCAATCAGCTGATCATCGCTTATCTGCCAATGTGTGGTGCGGTATCATCGATGTTGAAAATTTGTTTCCACAGTGTCATTTGGATTTTCGTCTGACCACCGATGAGAGTTACGAGTGTTGTTGATACCGTCAGGAGTGAAAGTAGCTTCATCGGTGAACAGTATTAATCGAAGCAATCGGCGATTAGTATTTACCCAAATGACAAAATTCCAGTCGCATGGCAGCGTCTCCTGGTTGAAGGTGTTTTACACACTGTACATGATATGGATGCAAGCCTTCCTCACGTAATGTTCGTCATACTCTTGCGTGTGGTACACCGAGACGTGTAGAAATTCTTCGTGAGCTAGTCGTAGGACTACGCTCTACCAACTGAAGAATGTAACGTTTTCCACTTCATCCACATCTTGTTGACCTTCATTTCAGATGAAACATGAGCGCTAGGAAGTGTACCAATCTCACGCAATGTGTTGAAAACCTTGGTAAACACTCTTCGATCCGGAATTCTGCGGTTCGGAAACCGTCGACGGTATTCTGCAACAGCAGCTGTTGCACTTCCATCGCAAAAACCGTAGACATACACCATATCTGCATATTCGTCATGTGTGAAGGTGTGTGGCATTCTTAACACTGCTTCAAACACCAAACAATGTCACTCACAACAGTCAGCTGTCGATTGGCTTATGTTACATGGTTCAAGGTTATCGGGGAGGGAAGGGGGAGGAAGAGCTGCGCGCGCATCAGATTCAAACAGCTCTATCTCCGTAACCATTCAGAATTACACATGTTCATATGAACTTTTTTTCTCACAATGACCGATACTATCACCTCCCGAAGTATTGACCTTTCCTCCTGAAACACACTGTGTGTGTATGTATATATATATATATATAGGCTACGTCGTGGCCAATGTCATAATACCGCTTCCCGGAGATCAGCAAAGTTAAATGACATTGGGTCTGGATAGTAGTTGGATGGGAGACCGTCCTCCGCGCCCAGATTATGTTGCGACCTGTGGTTCGGATCCCACGTAAAGCTGTAGGTCCCCTCCGTCATATGACCTTAGATGTTGCGAAGGAGGTTAAACAACCCCAATAAGGAGGAGGGTCTGTCTACCAGCGGCCAGGGTTGACAATTAGAGACGAAGTAGATAGGATTGACGTTGCCTCCCGTCACTCGATGTTTGTGACGATGGTAGGGGGCAACGACTCGTATAGGCCCGATACGAGAGTGTCTGACCTTTTGGAAAGATATAGGGGGTTAATTAGGTCCCTGAAGGCAAGGTCAGATAGATCTTTAGTTCTAGGTATTACCCCTAGGCACTGTTTGGGTCTTAGGATTACGTCAAAAACAATATTTTTGAACACTAAACTAGAAGATATTTGTGCTCAGGAAAATGTACCCTTCGTAAAGCTGTGGTCAGAGTTTAGTGATCCTAGCCTTTTTATAAAAGATGGGGGTGCATTTCAATGAAATAGGGAATGCTAGGCTAGGTAGGTTAATCGATGAGAACGTTCGAAAGCTGTATAGGTCGAAGCCTTCTTTAAACGTTGTGGGTCCGAGAAACGCCTGCCCGACGTGAAAAATAGTTTAAAATGCCGATCCGTGGTAAAAAATAATTTGAACGTCTTTTATTGTAACGCACGTAGTATTAGAAATAAATTGAAGAAATTTAAGGCGATAATTTATTCCGGGAACTACGATATAGTGTCTATAACTGAAACGGGGTTAAATGCCGTGACTCGGGACTTGGGGGAAATTGATATAGCGGGTTTTAAACTTCTTAATAATGAAAGGTGACATAGGATTGGTGGCGGCGTTTTGTTGTACATTCGTAATTCCCTTAGGTCTATTGAGGTTAAGATAGATTTTCCGGCAGCAATTAATGCGATATGCGTTGAAGTTAGGGCGCGTAGTATTAGCTTTAATTTTGTTGTTGTTTATAGACCTCCCGTTCAACCCCTCGATACCGATACTGGATTTTACACATTTCTTGGTAACTTTATTAATAGTCGGGATAGTATAATGGTCGGAGACTAACTGCTATAACGTTAATTACGAGCCTTTTACTGGTAATGATGAGGGTTTGAGACTGCTTGAGTTCATGGAAGATAATTTTTTACGACAGATGGTTACCGAACCAACGCGCGGTGACAATATTTTAGACGTGGCGATGACGAACGACGCAATTTAACGTAGACAAATGTAAAGTTTTGCATATAGGTTCTCGTAACAACAATTACACGTACACGATGAATGATAGACAGTTAGCGAGCGTTGACGAGGAAGTAGATTTAAGCGTACGCCTATCTAAGGATTTAAAAGTTAGGAACTTCGAATTTAAATCGAAGAATATTATATTGCCCCTTTACAAGTCCCTACTCAGGCCTCATTTAGAATATGCCGTTCAGTTTTGCGGCCCGTATTTGCGTGAGGATATTGATAGGTTGGAAAGGGTTCAGCGTCGCGCCACGAAACTAATTCCGCCATTACGCAACAAGTCCTACGAAGATAGGATTAAAGAGTTAGACTTGCATTCACTCGAAACTAGGAGATTAAGGGGGGAGCTTATTGAAGTTTTCAAAGTTGTTAATAAAATCGATAACGTAAATTTTGACAGACTGTTCATTTTCGATAATACTGTAGCAATACTCGCAATAACGGATTTAAGTTGCGTGGCAGACGTTTCATTACTAACATCGCTAAAAACGTTTTTACGTTAAAGTAATTGATAAATGGAATAATCTTTCCGCGTCCGTCGTGAACTCTACCAGCGTTAATATGTTTAAAAACCGTTTAGATAGGCATTTTAAAATATTAACATTGTTTAAATAATAAAACAATTAGCAACAGGAGCTCTGGGGGTAATGGTGGAGGATGACTCTGTTGACGAGTAATGCCAGCTTGTGACATGCCAGCGCGTGATATGCCAGAAATAAAACTATATAATAAAAAAAAAATTAGACTAACACGAACTTTAATGTAGCTCATAGAGTAAACTAACCAACTTTTTGTTATACTCTTCCTACTTTTTTTTTCTTTTCTTTTCTTATCCTCTCTTTACTTGCATGTCTCTAGTTTGCATGGTATGACAGTGTTTGAGTTAAGACTGTGTTTGCCTGGTTTGTAAGCGTTCTTATTTTACTTCTTTAAATCTATCACCCCTTTCCTATTCTCTTCGACAATTTTCCGACTTGTCGGCAGTGACCGGCGGATGATAATGGCGAGTCTTTCTTTCTCTTTTTCTGAATGAATGCTAACCCACGAATGATAGGTTTTGCTACTTAACCCCTTATTCTCTTCTTTTAACTCCCTTCTTTCTCTCGGGCTAACCTTAGAATGGATCTTCGGGCCTTTGTAAGCCTTAGCTTCTGAGATCTGTAGATATATTTCTCTTTGGTTAACTTTTGGTTAGCTTCCGCCCGAATTGTTCATTCTGACGAAGGTCAAGCTTTTCACTCCACTTTAGACCCACAGTTTAACGTGGAATCCGAACCACGCCCCACCAGCAGCCCAGCGTTTAACGCTCTAGGCCACCCAGGGTACCGATTTATCTACCAACCACTATTTTTTTTATTGTGTGGAAGGGTGAACAGCTGGGTTTTGGTGCGCGCCGGCTACCGTCAGCGGGTTTCGAACCGGTGGCGGATGGATTCGTAGCGACGGTAACCATTACTACAATCTATGAAATGGTACAGAATTTCTGTACCGATTGATGGATTGTTGTACCTGGTACTTCATGCATTAAAACCAAGCTCACCCTCTCATCTATTGTTAATTTCGCAGCCATCTCTTACCTAAAAGAAAAAAAAAAATATAATCAACACTGAAAATTTCTATGATGCGCGACTTTTGTGCCACCCTGTATATATATATATATATATATATATGTGAACATCGACGTAAAAAGAAAACGAGGAAGCGGTGAGGCCAGGGCTGGGTACTAGCCAGTAGCGTAGCCAGGGGAGGGAAGGTCAGAGGGGTCAGTTGACCCCCCCCCCTTAAGTAAGAGCAATGCATCTCTTTTTTTCCAATTTCTCTCATCTGTGATAAAAAAAATACCTTCAATTACGTAATTTTTTTTTTTTTTCAGTACTTGACCATTTCATATGACACTTTTGATCATATGAAAAAGTGTATCCTCAGCAATCTAGAATATGCATCCAAAGCAACATGCTTCATGGCTGCCATAACGAAGTTCGAGTTTATTGTGACGATGCCTTTGTCTGTCGCACTCGAAAGTTCCAACATCGAGCTCACCGAAGCATTTCGGATGGTAAAAGATGCTGTGAGCGCAATCAGCGCTGCGAGGGAGCAGTATGATATTCAGATGTTTGAGTCAGCCGTTACACTAGCAGAGAAGCTTGTCATAGAGGTCTGTACTCGAAGACATGCGTGGAAGCAGATCCATAGGGCAAATGCACCAGCACAGACCTAGCGAACACCTTCGCGTCAACATGTTTCTTTTCCTGGGCGATTACCTGGTATCTGAGCTTAAGGACAGGTTCAACCACACCAACCCGGTCGTAAAGCGAGGAGGTATCGTACCGAACAGGACAAAAGGTATGGTGCTCGACGATGTCCTGACGGTAACCCAGCATTACAAATGTGACTCCCAAGCCTCATCACCTTAAAAGGGGAACTCCCGACATGGAGGCAAAGGTGGATCGCTGTACCTGAATCTGAGCGGCTTAAAAGCGCTCTGGAAGCACTGGGTTATATTTATATTTAATAATAATGATAATTAATAAGCGAGCATAAAGTACAATTGCAGTTACAGAAACAGTCCTGACCGACACTTACAGTACATCTACACCAAATCATACATACAATGTGGGAAGCGGAGCTGTTTGTTAGGTCAGCCTCCCCACTTTAACTATTAATTGGTTGTGTTTGAGCATGTATTTGATTTCGTTTGAGGTTCTTGTAGGCAGGTGCAGATCGCATGTTGGGATGGTCTGCTTCTTGTGACTGTTTCACTTTGATCGTACTGTCGCGTTTCTAAACTTTTTCTTCAGTTTATTTTTTACTCTTCTTTCATTTCTATTCTATCTTTAGATAGGTTTGCAAAGGTATTGCATTGAGTCACTCCTCCTTGGAGTGAGTGAATGGGTGCTCTGGTCTTGATTTTTTATAATTTTTTCACGTGTGTGTGTGTGTGTGTGTGTGTGTGTGTGTGTGTGTCAGTTTTAATGTTTTATTTAATTTTTTCAATACTTGTTAAATTACACTGGGTAACAAAATTTGAAAATTTTTCTGTTTATTGTGATTTTTCTGTCGGTTTTTAATGATTTCGGGGCGCTGATTCCAAAAATGATATTGGTTTTGCTCTATCATCAACCGTTTCAAAAATATAGGTTATCACACTTTTCATATGGCAAAGTATATAAAGAAGGCTAACATAAATATTTTCTGAAAATAAAAACACTATTGGAAATGAATGTTTATTGAGCCAAAATTGTTTGACAAACCCAAAATGGTGCAAAGGATATAATATATATCATGAGGAGAACCGATAAGAGAATAACAAGCCTCGTTATGCAGTGTGTGTTCCTTAAAAATGCACTGAAGAACGCGACTTCCGCGTATGAACATTCTTATCCTTTCTGATCAGCGACCATACGTAGTCTCCCATCATGGAAGCATCCCAATGGCCCTGGTACCTTTTCTCCATCGTTTGAATATCTTGATGGAATCTTTCGCCATGTTCTTCACTCACATCGCCCAGGTTATCACGAAAAAAGTCTAGATGTGAATGCAGATAGTGTAATTTTAAAGACATACGGCACCCCATTTTGCCATAGCACTTAATCAAGTTTGACACTAACCTTATAGTTTGGTGCTTTATGGTTGCCTAAAAACCCACGAGCCACATCACGGAAAGCACACCAAGCCTCCTTTTCGATCGGAGTCATCTTGGCTTCAAGGTTCTTTGAATTCAACAGCGCCTTGACTCGTGGTCCTACAAAGATGCCAGCCTTGATTTTGGCCTCGGAGAGTTTAGGGAACATGACTCGAATCTGTTGGAAAACTTCCCCTCCAAAATCTAACGCAGTTACAAACTGCTTAATTAGACCCAACTTAATATGGAGAGGTGGTAGCAGAACTATGTCAGGCTTCACAAGAGGTTTCCTGAGTACATTGTACTTTCCTGGTTGCAGTCCTTCACGTGGAGGCCACTGAACTGTTTTATAGTGCTCAGTTGAAGCCCTGCTATCCCACAGGCAAAGAAAACATGAATATTTAGTAAACCCTCCTTGTAAACCTAACGAAACCAATCATTTTGAAATCACCACACACGTCCCAGTTATATTGTTCATACCTGATTTGAGTGAGCAGTTGTTTGACATTTTCATAGTCCTCTTTCATTTGAACAGAATGTGCAACTGGTATAGATGGATATTTGTTCCCATTGTGGAGTAGAACAGCTTTTAAACTCCGAGTTGAACTGTCAATAAACAGGCGCCACTCTGAGGGTATATGTGTTAACCCAATAGCTGTGAATAGACCATTAACCTCGCTGCAATAACAGAGAGAGCCATTGACATCGTAGAACCTTGCAAACTCTTCATGCCGCTTTCGATATACAGTGCTCTTGCAGTCTTCTCCAAGCAAATTCCACTCTTTGAGTCTGGAGGTCAGAAGCTCAGACCCTGATTTCGTCAGACCCAAATCTCTAATTAAGTCGTCCAATTGCCTCTGATTTGGAAAGTGAGGGTTTGTACTGAAAGTTACTGTACGTACGTACTGTATATTCTTCATCATGACTGTCCTCACCAGCCGACATCTCAGATGAGCTAGCTGCATCCTCATTTTCAACCTGCAAAGCAAAGAAACAAAATATAGGCATAGCTATATATGTAGAAGAGCATCAGCACTAAGAAAAATCGACACATAATGACCCACAGTGTGTAAATACAGAAAGTAAAGTAATGGATAAATACCTGTTCTGGTGGACGTGGTATTGGAAGACCTTCGCCATGTGGTACAGGAGCTATGGACGACGCTATGCTTGGATACTGAAGAGTCTGGCTTCCTTTAACTTTCCTGTACTTAGAAACATCTACCATGCAGTAGTAGCAATCGTCGTGGTGGCTCTTTGGTTCTCTCCATATTCTGGGCACCGCAAAGGGCATTGCCTTGCGTACTCCCCGCAGCCACCCTTCAAGTGTGGAGCGGCAGCTTCCACAGATCACATGGGGTGCCCAGGGCTTATCTTGGTCACCCATAGGCATACCAAAATAGAGCCGATACGCGATCCAGAACTTCGTGCCTTTCACAATCTTGTGCGATACTTGCTTGGGGCCTATGTAATACCCAGAAACGTAGCAGAATATATCCGGCGAGTGTTTACAAGCTCTAGTTGCCATTCTCTTTACCAAACTGTACTACATTAATCATAACCTGTAGATATAGAGAGAAGAGTTATTAAATCTGCAACAGATTACACATTCCAGAAAAAAGATGTATTCACAACACTGAAATAATGTTCGCAATAAAAAAGGATCGATAACACTCAAATCGTCAGCACAGAGAAGCACAGAAACACAGTACCTCAGTGCTGGTAACCATCAGACAAACAACCTGCTTTCTTTGTGTGCTCACACTTACTAACTTCTCAGACTCTGCGCTCTTCTTTATATAGCACAGTGGAAGTTTCGGGCAATTTCTAGAGCAAGAAACTGTCAACGAACATCCGGATTGTTCTCGACAATTCCTGATTATTCTGATATTGCTGCGCCCATAATAACATTATACTGGTAAAACATAAAAAATGGATTATCTCTGAAACCATTGATGATACACACAAACCAAGGCCAGATTTGGACTCAGCGCCCACAAATGCATATAAAGACAAAAAATTCTATATAAACGGAAACAGTGACACAGTGTTATCTATAAATTAAACTTACAAAAAACAAAGATTTGATTGTATAATTAAGATAATTGATATAAATAACATTATAAATATTGATTATAAATTATTGATGGTGGTTGATGGATGGTTGTCGATTTTTCGCATCTAATGTTCACAACAATACAAACGACAAGAGATGGTTGGTGAATCTCCTGTTTGGCCTTCCCCAGGTAACAGTTCTTTCCCCATCTCTCTCTAACTTATTTCTTCACGACCTAACCCCCAACCCCATACAAACACACTTGTTATATCCTACGGTGATGATCTCGCCATCGCAACACAGGTTTAAAATTACGAAATGAACCAAAATGAAAGCACAGAATTACCCAATTAAATGAACCCAATTGAAATACAAATAAATGCACGTCACTGAAAATAATATAAGTTACGGATAAGTAAGGAAGCTTACTGTGGCGAGTTATGACACCATTTTTGCAGTTAGAACCCAAACCCAATTTAAATAAAAGTGCTGAAACTTGTAAGAATAGTTTTTTACATCTAGAAATTGTGAACTGCTTATCTGTTTTTTGTCTTATTACTTTTCAGAAAGGGCCTAAAGCATGTGCTCATATTGCTTAAGGGTTTAGGCGACACTGCCAACAATGTATATATACCTATACAGTATACGTGGGTTAACTGAACCTACACCATTAGGTGAGTAAAGCGGTTTAATTTTTTTTTGCAGGCAGTCAAGTGTTTTTAATCTATTCCTAAGTTAGTCTAGAGATGAATAACATTTGCCAATTAAAATAAATAACTAATGATAATGCTGTTATGGTGTTAAAGATAAATTCTGTGAGGAATAGCCAGATCAGGTATTTAAGCAAAAGTAGTGAACCTGTTAAAAGTAAGGGCTTGAAGTGCCTCCACACAAATGCACATTATTTTCATTTTATATCCAAATGATTTAGAGAAGGGAGTAGGTAGTAACGTTTCTAAATTTGCAGATGATACAAAAGTTTCTCCAGTTACAAATATAGAAAATTCTTATAAACTGCCAAAATATCATAATAGATTTGGAGGAGATTGTAGACACGAATTTCCCAGGGAAGGTCTCTGGGGAGGATGTTAGGCAGGAGACAGGGAGTGGTGGAACTCCCGTTTCTCCTGTCACTGTCGTCCTTAGATCTTTTTCCGTGTCTCATCTACCCTGTGAGCAGTCCAGTATGCTCTCAAACGCACACTTTTCCCTCAATTCTTCACTACAAATACATGCATCTTGGACACTCGGGCCGTAGCCAGGCTTATACCTTTAGGGAGGCATCCAAAACATTTGAGGGGGCACAAAAAGTCATCCTTTTAAGTGGCGAAAAAGCCTTCCATATACCTTGTCTTGCCATAGAAATGCAGTGATAATGAATCTTGGACACATTTGGGTACTAATTTAATTGAGACTTAAGTACCATAATTATGTGCTTGATATTAAGAAATTAAAGGAAACTAACAATTCATTTTTCCATATGCATATTATCAGAAAATACTCTTGTGTTAAAAATACCTCACATAAAAGCACAACGCGAAACCTTCTTCCCAGCTTATTATCCCATCTTTACATGGGGTCGCTGTTTTTGGTTCGTCTTCTCCACTCTCCTCTGTCGTATACCACGTCCTCCTCCAAGTCCTTCTCCCTGATGTCCGCCACCACACAGTCCCTCCATCTCGTCTTCGGTCTTCCTCTTCTTCTCCGTCCCGGCAACTCCATCTCCAGCAGTCTGCGCCCCACATACTCCTCCTCTCTTCTCCTGACGTGTCCATACCACCTCAGCCTGGCCTCCTGCTCCTTCTTAGATGCTTCCGCCACCTTCACTGTTCCCCTTATATGCTCATTTCTGACCCTATCCCTCCTCGTCACTCCACACATCCATCTCAACATCTTCATTTCAGCCACATCGATTTTTCTTTCATTGCTCTTCTTCATTGGCACAGTCTTCATTCCATACAACATTGCCGGCCTCACCACTGTTTTGAATACCTTTCCCTTCAGTTTCACTGGGACCCTCTTATCACAGAGCACCCCTGATACGTCCCTCCAGTTCTTCCACCCCGACTGTATTCTACACTATACAATAATACTAAGTAAGAAACAACGTAACATATCAGACCATTAGTTTCCGGGCTAGTGTTTTAAACTCTGACAAGATATCCTCTACTGAAAGTGTTGTCATTTCCTCCTCCTCAAGTGCTAATTGAACTAGTTGACATTTCCTGGCATGACTCATGCATTGTCTGTAGGGTGTTAATAGTCGAGTGACTGTGGAGAAGCTTGCCTCACACGTCGCAGTCGATGCGCCAATGGTCACAGCAGAGCAAAGGTAAATATTCGGAAAGGCTGGCTGAAACTGCTTGAACCATTCCAGAAACTTGTCCAGCTTTGTACGTTGATCAGAATACTGTAGTTCATCTGGTAACTTTGACAATGTCATGCTTCTTGTAACGGCAGCCTCATGAGAGAGCAGTGCAGTATCAAGTGACACTCCTGTGTTTTCAAGTAATGAATATATTGGAAACAAATGATCAAATACCAGAAAATTATCAAAGGAAGGTAACAGACAACACACTGATTTCACAAGTGAAGAATCGAATTCAGAAAATCTGCGATCCAACTCTGTTGTAATGTTGTCAATAATGTTAAAATAATGGATAAGAATGGTTAATCATCAGTGTAGGTACCAGTTTGTTGTGTCACCACATAATCGTCAAGATTACCTGAAAGCTTTCGTATCAGAAAAGCATCAATCACAGCTGAAATAGGGAACATAATATACAATATGCGAATAATTAGAGTTGAAGTAAATATCTAGGTAATTAGAAGAAATACGATTGATTCACTGAACAACAGTGCTTTCGGAGGCACAGAAAACATTTGGGGAGGCAGTGCTCCCCCGTGGCTACGGGCCCGTGCACAATACACAATTTTTCGAAATTTATATTAAAAAAAAAAAGAAATATGGCATCATTGAGCCTTGGAGACCTTATTTTCAGTCTCTTCCCCTCCTTACTATATATATATATAAAAAAAATTTGGTTGCTAGTGCTAGTAAATGGCAGATGGAATTCATTGTTCGAAAATGTAAAGTCAAACAAAAATAAAACATTTTTATTGAGGATCATTCACAACCTATAGCCACTTCACGTAATATACAAGTACAATCTTTTCGTACACTGAACAGAGATGGGGTAATAGTAACAGACTATTACAGGATTTTTCAAGTAATAGTAATAAATCATAATTTTTTGGCTGTAATAGTAATAGATAATAGTCTATTACTTTTCTATTACAGTGGCAATGGACATATTGTGTGAACAAAGGACTGAAAAATGAACTAAATCTACTCTAAACTAAAATAAACATGTATGTGAACTAATGTTGTGGCAAATTTTTCCTTCAATAAAGTAAGATTTATCAAGACCTAGTCTCTGAAATTGTAATGATTTAGTTGAAACAAATTTTTGTTATTTGGCTGCCGCTCAGCCTCATCTGGATCCATGAGTGCAAAGCCCTCTGCCTCTCAGCCTCATCCTGGATCCATGAGTGCAGAGCCTTCTGCCGCTCAGCTTCATCCTGGATCCATGAGTTCCTTTCAAGTTACAGCAGTCTGTGATGATCCAGGGATGTTTATGGATTCAGCAGTATGGCCGGAAGGGAAGAAAAATGCATGCAGTCCCTTTCGTAAGTGCTGGAGAAGGTAATTATGGAGACATCATGCGTCGTACTGTGGAGGAAAATCCAGCTGGGTCTTATGCTGTAACTGCTGTGCCTGGTATAAGTGGAATTCAACATGTAGAGATGGCTGGCAGAACTCCTGCATCTTCCCAATTGCAACATTCAAGGTAATCTCTTATAACTGTAGAGGCCTAAGCTTAGGCAATAACAGCAAACACAGGCAGATCATAATTGATAAGCTGTTAGAGGATGCTGATATTCTCTATCTGCAGGAAATAAGACTTAAAGGACCTGAATAGCCTGTGCAGTAACTTTCATGGGATAGGGGAGGCACCAGAGATAAACAACATGGTCTCCTTGCAGGCCACCCACCTGGTGGGGTAGCTATTCTATGGTGGTTGGGGTATGGGAAATATATTAGTGAATTAAAACTTGGTTTGAATTGGCTAACTGGAATAGAAATTTGTGTAGACAATAAAAAATTTGTAATTCTGTGTATCTATATGCCTTTTCAGGCAGTTGATAATGAAGAAGATTACTTCATTAAATTGGGGCAGGTCAGCAATATTATTGATGAGTTGGATACAACATGTGTAGCTATTATTGGTGACTTTAATACTAATGTGCTTAATGATAATTCTCTGTTTAGCAACCACTTAAAAGCCTTCTGTGAAATAATAACTTGACTCTTTCATCCATGTGTATTCTTCCTGGTGATAGTTTTACTTATGTTAGTGATAGTTGGCACACCACCTCATGGTTGGATCATTGTATTTGTATGTTCATTATACAGTGATTCACTGGCCTACTTAGTCAGTGCTCCAGACAACTGTCTCTTAACCTTCTCTGGACTTCTTGTATAATGTTTCTACCTGTTGAGTCTGAAATAAAGTGTTTGTTTGTTAACACACTGCTTCTAATTGCATTTAAATAGATATAAAGATCCTTTTCAAATGAGTGAAGTACCCTACACACAAAAGTAATAGTTATATTAATAGATGACCATTTAATAGTAATAGATGAAAATTAAAGTAATGGTAATAGAAACCCAGTAATTGACCCCATGTCTGACACTGAACAATACAAAAATGAGGCCAACATAGCCACTTAACCAAACATACAAATACAAAAGTAAGGCCAACATAGCCACTTAACCAAACATACAAATACAAAAGTAAGGCCAACATAGCCACTTAACCAAACATACAAATACAAAAGTAAGGCCAACATAGCCCCTTAACCAAACATACAAATAAATACAAAAGTAAGGCCAACATAGCCACTTAACCAAACATACAAATACAAAAGTAAGGCCAACATAGCCACTTAACCAAACATACAAATACAAAAGTAAGGCCAACATAGCCACTTAACCAAACATACAAATACAAAAGTAAGGCCAACATAGCCACTTAACCAAACATACAAATACAAAAGTAAGGCCAACATAGCCACTTAACCAAACATACAAATACAAAAGTAAGGCCAACATAGCCACTTAACCAAACATACAAATACAAAAGTAAGGCCAACATAGCCACTTAACCAAACATACAAATACAAAAGTAAGGCCAACATAGCCACTTAACCAAACATACAAATACAAAAGTAAGGCCAACATAGCCACTTAACCAAACATACAAATACAAAAGTAAGGCCAACATAGCCACTTAACCAAACATACAAATACAAAAGTAAGGCCAACATAGCCACTTAACCAAACATACAAATACAAAAGTAAGGCCAACATAGCCACTTAACCAAACATACAAATACAAAAGTAAGGCCAACATAGCCACTTAACCTGACATAACAAATACAAAAGTAAGGCCAACATAGCCACTTAACCTGACATACAAATACAAAAGTAAGGCCAACATAGTCTTTAACCTAACCTACAAATACAGGGTGGGGCACGGGAATCAAGTGTTTTTTGAATAGCTAGTAATCGGCCATTAGGAATGGGAGGGGCGTGCGGTAGGTAGCATTCCATTCCTGGGTTCATAGCATTTAACTTTAACTAACACTCACCTTATCTTTCAGGTGCCATCATGGAGCAGTGGACGTTAGAACACCGCATGTTCGCGTATGATCATTTTGTTAGGAGTGGCGAGTCAGTGACAGCAGTTCAGCGTGCGTTTCGCCGCAGATTCAACATTCATCGAAATGACTCTGTTCCCGCTCGTGACACAATCTTACGTTGGGTTAACAATCTTCGAACAGGAGGCTCAATAATGAAAACAAAACCGAAGGGGCCGCAACGCACTGTGCGTACTCCAGAGAACGTTGAAAGGGTCAGACAAGCGATGTTGCAAAGCCCAGGCCGCTCTGCTCGGAGACATTCAGCTGCACTCGGAATCAGCAATCGTACTGTTAGACGGATTTGCATGAAGAATTACATTTCACCCATACAAGTTAGCGATGGTGCAGGAATTGAATGTAAACGATTGCCCCCAACGACTGAATTTTGCACAGGAAATGCTTGCACTTTATGAGCAGAATGAAAACATGATGGTGGTAATGAGTGATGAAGCCCATTTCCACCTTAATGGGGCCGTCAACAATGGGTACCTCAAGTCACGTGTCTACGAGGACAAGCCCCGTACATTAGATGCATTGAAGGAAGCGATCCGTCAACAAATCATCCAAATCAACAGAGACCTGCTGGGAAGAGTGGAGGCCAATTTTCGTAAACGCCTTCAACAATGCGTCGACGGCCAAGGACATCATATGCCAGATATAATTTTCAGTACATGATTATTATGACATGAAATGCTATGTTCTTACGAATGTTGTTCTACCAATATATTTTCTTTACAAAAATAAATATCATTTTCCTGATTATTCCAAAAACACTTGGTTCCCGTGCCCCACCCTATACAATCTTATCATAACGCTTAACTTAATATGCACATACAATCTTTGTTACTTTACAAAAATAAGGTATTGTAAACCAACAGTTGTCTGAACCAAGACTACCATATCGGTGACAGGTATCTGAGGACAATACATTGCACAACAACACAGAGCTGTTTTACGTCCGAGTAATGAAATTATATATATTCTTCCGGATTAACATTTGGCTGGTATGTAGGTTACGCATAGTAAACATAAAACTGACACTGTACCTTTTGGCTCCGTACATAGCATATGAAAATTATTATTGTGAGCAACAGAGTTTTTCATAACAATTCTTGTATAGTTCCACCACAGATGGGATGTATATAATGCAATGCAGTAAGTTCTAAAAATATAGTTTTGACTGATTTTGAACACGGTTTTAGGCGAATTTGTCTACAATTTGTCTAAAGATACAATTCATCTACAACAATTTGTCTAGAACAATTAGTCTACAGATACAATTTATCTACAATAATTGTCTACAGATACAATTTGTCTAGAGAAACTATTACTAATATTGGACCTACAGTAGTATGTTTCATGGACTGCTCTTGATTTTCCTACGAAATTGAAAAAAAGGGCAGTCGATGACCCTGATTTTGTTTCTGCAATCGGTTTTCTTGAGAAACCTGACCTAACCTAATCGAGTTTCTTATACTATTGTTTTTTTGCAAGATATCGCACTAATTCTTGTCATTTTTTGTGAATTTGTATGCGTAAGCGCCACACCAGCTCGGACTTATTCAAAAAGATGTTGGAGTGTATTGCGTCGTTTCAGTAAATAATTATTCAATATCCAATAACATTTTTCTTTATCATTTCTCAAGAAAACCGATTGCAGAAACAAATTTTTCATTTTTTGAAAAAATTAATAATAATTAACATCAAATAGCTTTCATTTTTCCTCTCTAGACAAATTGTATCTGTAGACAAATTATATTGTAGATAAATTGTATCTGTAGACTAATTGCTGTAGACAAATTGTTGTAGATGAATTGTATCTTTACACAAATTGTTGTAGACAAATTCGCCGGACACCTTTGAACACGAACCAAATTTCCTTACTAGCATGTTACCGTGTACATACAACTTTTTACGTTGCCTCTCAATATCAAGTTCATCTCGTAGCTCGTGAGTAATTACATGACCTAAGTATTTACATGTGTCTTTGACAGGTATTGTCTGACCTTCCTTTCAAAGACCCACATGATACGTTTCAATAGATTACACCTAAAAATCAGAATACAACTCTTTGCCCCATTATAGATGATGTCATTTTCTGTACCATATTGCTCACATATCTGTAATAGTACTCTCAGCCAATGGGGAGAGGGTGACTGAAGAATAAGGTCATCAGCATACATTAAATAATTAATTTTTTCCTTTCCAATGACATATCCAATACGTGCAGTTTTTATTTCATTGGTAAGGTCATCTATGTATCATATATACAAAAAAGATAGGGTGATAATATACCCCTTGACACAGTGCTTTTACATCCTATAAACATGGTCTGCTTTGTATACCAGAATACAAGTATAAGCTACTAAATATATATTTAGGTATCCCCCGACATAAGAGTTTCTTGAAACGTTTGTGATGGTTAACTCTATCAAATGCTTTTGATGCATCCAAAAAACAGGAATATGCATTGCAACTTGACATCTTGTACTTTTGGACGGCTTCTTTTAGCTTACATGTCAGTAGGATGTTTCATTCTAAAGCCAAACTGATTGTCATAAGTCTGCAAGTAAGTACTGTCGCTACCTATCCTATTATACTAGGGGCACCCAATATATTTTTCCCCACCCTTTTTTCGTAGCTAAATAATAGGCCATGGGGCTGAAATGTCTTTTGGGCCGTAAGTTTGAACTTTCTGCGCTTCACATAACCGGATTTTTCCAGTTTGAACCTCCCCTCCTTGTATAAAACCGATGGTTAACGCAGTGCAGTTTTATTGGTTTTTACGTTTTGAATGAATGATTAAAAACTAAATTGAATTAAACCAACACAAAGACTGAAGCTAGAGTCACTGTCCTGGCTAACGCCAGACGATTTGAGGCTCTAACCTAGTACTCATAAAAAGATGAAGAGGTTGAAAAGAATTTAATCCGTTCAACGGCGAACAAAATTACAGTACAATCCTACTCACCAATGAACCTTCGAAAATGAAATAATACTTACAATACTAATTACCTTAAATTAATCTGAAAAGAAATCTTAAATTAGACTAACCTACCTAACTTTATAGAAATTATATAAAGCCTACAAATGAAAAATAATTTGAATACAATTGAACGCAGTTTGACACCTGACATGGCTAGACGCCCTCGTAAGCAAATAGTTGAAAATTTGAACTGGACGCTTTGCGATCCAATGAGCAAGTGCGTTGCCGCTGAAGGCGGCGACCTGAAGTCCGAAAGACAGTGACGTCACGCCACTATGTGACGAAACCACTTATGTAGATTTCACATACCAACCAAATTAGGTTTGGATTGGGTGTGGTTTGATATTTTTTAATAACCTGCCCGGCATGAACTGCAGTAATCCTAATTAGTGGATTATTGCAGGCATTTTGATCTAATGATATCCGAATTTTAAAACCAATTTTAATTTAGAAAATAAATTTGATAAATTTAATTACATTCTCTTAAATCTTTAAGGCGTTGAAGACACCTTAAAGCAGCTTGTCTCTTAGGCCGAGAGACTTGAGGATTTTGATTGCTGCTATCGCTAGGATCAAGAACAACTTCTGAATTTTGACTCTCATTGTCGGTTTCGTTTCTAGTACCCGTATGAGTGATAGAGATCTCGAGAGGGTATAAATGACAAATTGGGTAATTGTCAATTTGACCGTCAGAGCGTTTAAGTTGGACGCTTCTGACTTTATTATCTTCACCGAAAAAAGCTTTAATATCCTACCCATTTGCCAGAAGGGCCTGATCTTTGAAGGTGATTTTATTAGCACTACGTCGTTTACTTTGACTCTATTGACCCAATTGCTTTGAAACAGATCGCGACTATATTCTCGTAAACTTAGTAAATAGGACTCGTACCACAAAGTTCTAAAGTGATCGAATTTCTCGTTTAATACGCTGAACGACTTGTTCAAGTCCTCACGAGAGGGCGGATCTTGCGTCCATAAGGGATCGTCCGAATAGTCGTTTCCTAATTTTAGTGCTATGCTAGAATTACTGTGAATTTTAAGAAATGAGTTAGGAGTTAACGGGCTGAAATCTTTTTCTGAAAGCATGTAAGTTAAAGGCCTCGAGTTGATTGAATTTTGAATGCTAGATAGCAGGGTGACCAGATCATAATAGTCTAATCTAGATCTACCGATGGACTTGTACAGACAACTTTTCACACTCTTATGAGTCGTTCCCACGCAGCACCCATCCATGTCGAGTACACGGGGAGTTTAAGATGTTTGATATTATTGACTCGCATGTGCTCGCGAAACTCATCGGACTCTAAAGAGGACTCTAGAGCCTTTCCACCCTCTACGAAGCCTTTGGCATTGTCACTGTAGACAAAATCGCAAACTCCGTAGAGATTTGAGAATCTTTGAAATGCAAGGAGAAATGATTTAGTCGACATACTCGGCACTAACTCCATGTGCACCGCTCGGATGTTAAGGCATGCGAATATTAGGATGTACATTTTGACAGATCTTTTGTCCGAGTCTTTGACGTAAAGGTGGCCAGTGAAATCTACTCCTACATGTTTAAAGGGGCGGAAAAAGTTTACTTGGGCCTTAGTGAAGTTGGTAAATTTGGGGTATTGGAATGCAAATTGATTGTATTTTTTGCACACCATACACTCTGAAAGAATGCTTTTAACCGTCTGCCTAGGTTTAGTTATCCAGTAACCTTGCATTCTGATTACGTTTAAGGTGGATTGAATGCCAAGATGTTTACATCTTAAGTGGCAGTCCATTACTAACAAACGAGTGAAATGGTGATTTTTCCCAAGCAAAATTGGGTTGATGACACTGTAGTCATAATAGTTTGACTTAGCAATTTGGTTTTCCTTTTCAAAGCAATCTAACTGCATTCTATACAACCAGTAAAGTTTAGCGCCAAAGTCTGCGTCTGCCTTTTTCTTTCTTAGTTTGAACACGAATTTAAGGACATAGGCAGACTGATCAATTTGTTTAAATTTGAATATTTGGTTATGTCTAAAATGGGCTCGGTTACGTCATTCTCGTTTGCAACGACCGCATTAGTAACTAGTGATGTTTGAATTAGTTTTTTACTGGAATCGGAAAGACATTTAAGTTCGTATTTAGGCCAATGTTTTGTTTCTAAAGTCAGCCAAGTAGGTCCTTGTAGCCAAGAACTTAAGCGAGATTCGAATTCTTTGAATGTTATTCCGCGTGTGATGAGGTATGCGGGGTTATCATGAGATGCCACGTATTCGTAAGTGATTTCTACTTTAAATTCTTTTTTGATGTTTTCGCGCATGGAAGCTATGTCCTGAATACGGTTCTTAACAAATATTGACTTTTTTTACAATTTATGTCACTAGAGAGCAACCAGGATAGTATTATTTGCGCATCGACAAAAATTTGAATAGAGTCAAAGGGGCACTGAACCGCGGAAAGAAACTGAGGCAAACATTTCAAGGCTAGATATACTGAGAGTAATTCTAAAGATGGAAGGTTCTACCCTTTAATGGGGCGACTTTTGCTTTTGCAAAAACTAAACTCGACTGTGCTCCGCTTACTGCGTAGACGGCAAAACCATAGCACGTTTTGCTTGCGTCGCAAAACACTTTCAAAGCAACTCCCTCATCTGAATTGAAAGCAGATCTGTTTATTTGAATCAACTTAAGTTTAAGAAGGTCCTGATATATTTTTCCCCATTCCTTTAATTCTTTATCATCCAACTTTTGATCCCAGGTCAGACCCAAAGACCATAATTGTTGCATAAAAACTCTACCTTTGATTGTGACTGGTAGGTAAAGGGATAAGGGATCGAATACTTTCGAAATTTGAACGAGTACCTGGCGTTTGCTGTCGGCAAACTCATCAAGGTTGAAATCCATCAACTTAAGTTGATCGGTACCTACTTCATAATGGTAACCCAAAACTCGCTCCAACCCACTACCATGTTCTTCAGCTTTCCCGTCCTGAACCATTTTTTCTTTTAAATCTGAATTGTTCGTGTTCCACGAACGCAATTCGAAACCCCCTTCTGACATTCGACTGTTTGAATTTGAATAGAGCTCATAAAGAACCTCAAGGTTTGAGTTTGAAATTATTAAATTGTCGACATAGGAGGAGTCTTTCAGCATTGAGGAACACAAGTCGTTTTGATATTTATTGATGTGATGTTTGATCACGTAATTCAGGATAAAAGGGGAGCTGCAAAGTCCGAAAACTATAGTAGAGTATGGTAGGTAACTAGGTTGCCATTTTCCTTCCAGAAAAAGCAAAATCTATTTCTGTCGGAGTCTAATTTTAATTTAATTTGGAGAAATGCTGTTTGACGTCTGCTAGCATGACGTATTTATTAGTACGAAATTTGCAGGCCCATTAAATCAATACCCGGAAGAGCTGCTTCGTTTAAAGAAAGCCCATCGCTGTACACACACACACATCGTTACGGATCCGCGCGTCGTTCTCTTCACACGAAGGTCAGGCTGGTGCCCCTTTAAGGTCTGTCTTGGTGGAGGGGCGAGTGCTTTCTTGCACTTTCCACCTCACATAGCCAGGTACGCCACGGTTCATCGGGGATTGTTCTGAGCCAGGCGTCTAGTCATCTTTTGAAGATGTCCGCAGCAACTCCCTTCATGCTCCTTAGGTCTTTGGGCTGTTGATTGAACAGTTTTGGTCCTCTCACCACAAAGCTATTTTTTTTCAGGGTTAAGGATGTTCCCTGTCTCGCCTTTAATTTGGGAACACGACACAGTCTTCCTTTTCTACTTTCCACCGTTGTTTGGAAAGTTACAGGACTCAGAGTAAGATTAGGGACAAGTTTCTTCATTATTTTCCAAGTGTAAATAATGGTGAAAAATAGGACTAGCTCTCATAATCTTTCCCAATAATTTAGTTCTTTGCACCCCTTGATCTTGGGTGTGAAGCTTCTCTGAATCCCTTACAGCTGCCTAATGTCCTCTTTTTTATATGGGGATGTTACAACCGAGCAGTATTCCAATTTGGGTATGATCAGGATTTTCAGTATAGGAATCATTATATTCCTATCTTTTCGTTTAAAGGCTCTCAATATCTGCCCCATTATTCTCTTTACTCTAATTACTGCTATCTTATTTTGATTCAAATGTCGTATCATCAGTCCTTGCAACCCCTAAATCTCTCTCTCTCTCTCTCTCTCTCTCTCTGTATATATATATAAGCTAATGATGGTATGCCTGATAAAACTGAAATATGCGCAATGATGAAGGGGCTAGTGTTTTCTGAAAGAAAGTATAGCCACTAGGTTCCTGTCAGGTAGATGTACCCTCACAGCCTCGATTTAGAAGAGTTCCAGCTAGGCTAGAAGAGGAATGTGTTCCACCGGAAGGTAGCTACGCATCTGAAGATCTTTACAGAAAGACACATTATGAAGCTCTGGACCTCATTATAATACCCATAACCGAGGGTTTTGACGAAGTAGAGTACAAAATGTATGTCCAGTGTAAAGATTTGTTTCTCGAGGATGCAAAGAATAGACATCCACAGCATAATTAGAGAGTGTAACTTCATTCTAGGACTCAGACTTCCTTCCTGCAAGACGACATACACATCTAACAACCTTCAGTATGAACTTTGTCTTCACGATTCCCTTGAGCAGTTAATCCTACGTAATGTAGTTACACACGTGCAATCACTGACACCTGACCAGTAATTTCTTTTCTCCTCTGTGATTACGTAAGCAAAGTTAATTATAGTGATGCCTGCCACCATTACGTGTGGTGAACGCTCGTTTAGTAATATCGTGCGTATTAAAACTTATCTGAGTTCAAACACGACTCAGAGAAAGCTTAACCAATTGATGCTATTGCATGTACATAAAGAAAGGTACGAGCAAATAGGTTTAGTTGATGTTGACTATGGAAACGTCCAGAGTCCTGAATAGTGATGTAGCGGATGTCATTTTTTTCACATCCGCGGATGCGGATGTGAATGCGGATGTTTGATTTCGACATCCGCGGATGCGGATGCGGATGTCTACATTTTCGTTATTTTTTAGGATATATTCGAGATTTGTTGTGTTTAACGTATATAATAAGTTATTATATAGAGAGAGCTGTAGCTATAATGTAGTATAATTGATTAATTGTACAATAATTGCTGTACTTTTTTCTGAACATATAAAATAATATCAAGCATCTAACTAATATAGAAATCAATTAGTGAATTCGTCTGCAAATAAATTCGTTATATTTTGTCAAGTTTCAGCCACAATTAGAAACTAATAGGATTGTCACATGCAGCCAGGCGTTTTTCTTGGTGATAGCTCTCGATCATTTTTACTACATCTTTTGACATCGCGTAGGTCTCGTCATCGCTGCTTGACTCAAGAAACTGAGAGAGAGATTATGTGATAGATTTGCTCGTTGAATGTGTTGGTTCTGTCACTGAAACTTTTATTCTTTTGGTGGGTGGCGAAGCGACAGATTCAAGAGATTGAAGCTCTTCAACTGCTTTGCCAAGTGATGATTTAACTCGTTCTAATGTACTAGGTGAAAATAACTTAGCTTTGTAACGTGGATCTAAGTAGGTTGCAAGAGAGTAACTTCATACAAGAACAGCCTCTCGTCTTGTCGCTTGCATCACTGTTGCGCACAATGAACTAGTTCTATTAATATAGTAGAATTTGATAATTTCCGCTTATTAATGACGTTTTATCTCAACGGTCCACATCCGCACGACATCCGCAGTCCAAATTGCGAATGCGGATGCGGATGCGAGGAAATGTGCGGATGTTCCGCGGATGCGGATGCGGATGTGACCTACATCACTAGTCCTGAACATAGGTTATCCTTGTTTGGTAAATTTAACACACTGTGCTTTGTCAAGACCATAGTTCTGGTACGATCTAAGGTCACAATGACTGAAAGGGCAGTGAAGCATGCTAATATTGACATGAAATTGGCGTAAGACCTAATACTTTTTGTCTAAATATATGCAATTTGCAAACTCATCTAAAGTGTATAATTATAGTCAGTCGTGAGATGAAATAAATCTTCAAACTACTTTTGCCGTATATTATATATATATATATATATATATATATATATATATATATATATATATATATATATAAATCTTGTTTCATGATTATGCTAAGAAACTAGGCTGTGGCTGGGGTTATCTAGCTATGTTGCTCAACATAATACTTAAATATCAATTAAAAATCGGCTGTGATGTCCGGTGCAATAAGGAAAGCAATAAGAGAGAACTTATAAATTTTAGACAATGAGGAAACCTGTAAACTGTAGAGAGACTTGCTTGGTAATATATACAATGCAGGCAGGAAGGAGGGGCCAATCGCGATCTCCGAGGCTACTGAAATTACACCTTTTTGAAAAGACTGTGTAGTGTGTAAGATGCATGCATGTGTAGTAAGGAATATAGTGAGAAGCGCGTGTTTGAGAGTATGCTAGACTGCTCACAGGTAGACGAGACATGTAAAAAGGCCAGGTGAGGAGGACAGTGATGGGAGAAACAGGGTTCAGACACTTCCTGTCTTCTGTTGGAATGCCACATACAAACTCCTTATTTATATATATATATATATATATATATATATATATATATATATATATATATATATATTTAAATTCGACTCGTGTAAATATGCATAGCGGGTTATTATGAGTCAGAAGTTATAATGAGATCGATGTACAGTTCACTCGAATGATCTGTTAAATAATTTTAAATTAAATGTTAAGGCTCACTTACGTCATTGCAGAATCGAAGATCGCGTGATGATACAACTTTCAGTTTTACGTTTTTAATACAGTTGGAGAAGCGTATGTTGCATACTATACGTACATATATTAGGATTGAAAGTATTTTTGTGCCATTTGTACAGAAAATGATGTTTTTTATACGAGATCTGATATCAAAGTATTAAATTATAACATTTTAAACGTTGTATAACGGTACGCTTCAGTTTGTAAAGACATGTTTGGTACAGCTAGTGACAAAAACAATAAGCATGTAATTCTGTGTGATTGATGTAAATGAAAAGTGAAAACAAATACGTTTATTATGAGAATTATGAGGAATTGTGAACAGTCGATAAATTAGAGAAATGATAACACTGGGGAACACAACTTTTGGTGACTTAGATGTTAGACCTGTTTCTGGGTATATTGAGGTCGCTGATTCTAAAAATGACATTAGTTTTTCTCCATCAGCTCTGCTTATCAAGATATGATATATATCTATATATATTTCTATATAATGTATATAATATTATATAATTGCTGACTGGCAATCACTGTTGTTGTCAATTGAATACAAAAGTATGATGAATGTCAGCAAAAATAGTGTATTAACATCAAACAAGCATAAGGTACGAAAAATATTTCTTAAATTCAAAGAAGCTTGAGACACGAACGGCAAAAAAAGTTCTTTCATTGAGACATCTCACATAAACCGCGTTTCTGAGATTTCTTGCGATGAGATGTGCCAGGACATTCGCGTTGGATGCTCCAGCAGTAATCTGCCATCATATGAGTATCCCATCGTCCGCGGTACCGTTCTTCCATGGTCCTTAGTTCTTGGTGAAATCGTTCACCCTGTTCCTCGCTTAGATCACCGAGGTTATCTGGGAAACGATCCAAATGACTGTGGAGGTAATGCAGTTTGATGCTCATTTTACAGCCAAGTTTACAAAAAGAAGAGAGCATATTCTCCACTAGTTCACCGTAGTTATCGGCCTTATAGTTCCCAAGGAAATTCTTCACAACCATACTAAACGATGACCACGCACGTGCCTCAATGTTGTCCATTGAATCTTGGAAACGCGGGTCTTTCATGAGTTCCCGGATTTGCGGTCCATCGAAAATACCTGCCTTCAGCTTTTCCATGCTCAGCGCAGAAACTTTTCTACATATGTAGCCAAAACACGTCCCATCTCTTTTCAAAGCCTTTATAAATTGTTTCATCAAACCTAGTTTGATGTGCAGTGGTGGTAATATGATCCTTTCTCTGTCAACCAAAGCTTCTTTGATGATATTTTTTTCTCCAACCACCATGTTTTCTCTCAGAGGCCACTGTCTTCTCACCCAGTGTTCATCTTTAGCTCTACTGTCCCAGAGACATATAAAGCACGGGTACTTGGTGTACCCGCTCTGCTGGCCCAGGAGAAAATTCACCATCTTCAGATCCACACAGATCACCCATTGGTGGTCTCGGTATGATATCTTTTCTAGGACTAGGACGACTGTCCCGTGCTCTTCTCTCATACCGATTGAGTGACCAATTGGGATTGATCTGTATCTGTTGCCGTTGTGTAGAAGAACACATTTTAGGCTCCGTTTGGAGCTATCTATGAATAACCGCCATTCACTTGGTGTGTATTCCGATATGCCCATTTTCATCAGCAATCCGCGCACATTGTTGCAGAAAACTAAATCGTTCTCTTTTGAGAAGAAGGGCAGTAAATCCTTTTCTCTGTCGCGATATAACGTGATTTTGGTTCCCGGCAGCAGTAAATTTTTTTCTCCCAGCCTGGAAGCTAACAATTCAGACGATTTCTTCGAAAGACTTAAGTCCCTTATGAGGTCGTTTAATTCGTGTTGACTAAAACCTTCTGCAACTGATGACGGTCCTTCGAAATCACTGTCATTTTGCCCACATATGATTTCTTTGTCAGTAGCAGATTCATCATCTTCTTGAGGGAGCTCTGGAAGATGGCTGAATGATGGGACGGGTATCTCATCTGAATGTGAAACAGGACGTCTAGCTGAGTCTATGTCAGGATACGTCCATTTACTCCGGTTACGTCCATTGATGCCCTTTATATTCACCAAACAAAAGTAACAGTCATCACTGTGGTTTCTCTGTTCTCTCCATACCATTGGTATACCAAATTTCAGGCACCTCCTCTTTCCGTTGGTCCATTGCCGCAGATGCTCCGTACACGTTTTACACACAACATGAGGAGCCCATGGCTTATCTTGGTCCCCTAGTTGTACTTTGAAATAGGCAAAATAAGCTTTTTTCACAAAATCAGTAATAGTTTTTCTCTGTTCAATGAACGTGTACTCTCCGCAGATAAAACAAAACACATCTGGATGATTTAAACACTCTCTTCGTGATGAAGCCATGTCAACACCTGTAACAGGAAAGAATTCGTTAGTACATGTACAATACACATGCAAAACAGCAACATCAGCAAAATCATAGCTACAATTTAATTATACAGATGCATTTAGATTTACGAGCAACTCATAATACCGTTCCAGAAGGGTAATAAAGTAGGTAATGACGTATGCAATATCTCAAAAACTAGAGCTGCTAGAACAAAATGGATGATATTTTCTGAATTAGTGGCATGAAAATATCCAGAATAAGGTCTAAAATCTCAGGCACCAAGGAAAATTTTTTTTTTTGTTCCGCAGTGTAATTAAAGTAATGTGAATAGGCGATAACAGTGACTACAACTAGAAAGGTTCTTAATGAAAAATCTCTCAACTTTCAGTACCTATTTCCCACTGAATCTATTTAAAAATACCAACTCCCACAAACTCAACATCCCGTTTTCTTTAATTGCTTCTATTAAGAAAGTTTTTTTACCGGAACCTACTTATTTGGAGATATATATATATATATATATATTCGTTAAAAGAAAGTTAAACTTAACAACTAACCTGAAAACAATTACTGAGAGAAATATATAGCAAGATTGGGATAGAGTTGTCAGATGTTTTTATTACGAAGGGAATTGAAATCATTATATTTAATTAAAATACTCTTAACACGTGTACATATATATGTAATAATAACAATAAATCAATATTTAAATTTAACACATTGTGCTTTGTCAAGACCATAGTTCTGGTACGATCTAAGGTCACAATGACTGAAAGGGCTGTGAAGCATGCTGATATTGACATGAAATCAACATAAATTAACCCCGAGATGCTCAGCTTCGCAAATGTTTGCTACTCGTAATGTCCCGAGCTTCCCGCAGGTAACAAGACTACAGTCTATTGCAAAGAATCACCACCCCATTATCCAAGCTCTCCATGAGTCCTGCCATTTATCCTCTAAGTGAGTCTAAGCTATGGACTTCTTGGTACGAAAACGTCTGTCTGTAGCTCCACTTAACTTCGACATTACAGTATTATTTCTAATCAACTGTATATATTTCTATCCTTAGTATATGAACTGTCATTGTATTAATAATATTTGTCATATGGTCTATAGTCTGCCAATAAGCCTTTTCATTTTCATTTACATTTCTTATTTTAGCTTTTCAGTATTAGTGACGAAAATTAAAAATGCTCTAAACGTATGCCCACATTGCTCATCATGTCTCGTTCTCTTAGCTACGACTGGTTATATACTGTACATAGATTTTAAAAAATGGTTGAGTATCATGCAGAAATTTTCATAATATAAAATTTATTTTATTGCTTTATACAGTTAACTTGCAAATTCTTAGCTAATATTCTTTAAATTACATTGTCACGAACATACAGATTGATCAGATTTCTATTTTTGCAAACCTACCATAGGTTCTGGAGGTTGAAACCGTAATAATTTAGCTGCAGAAAATACCTGCGGCTTATTTAAAACGATAGATGCGAAATTAAGACGGCTTATTGTAAATAGTCCCAAATTAACATTCAATGTGTTGTGGGTTAGAACATTACAAGTTTTTAATTTCTCTAAATTGAATCCGTTTCTAAACTCCGGAGGACTCTTTGTTGACGAGAAACTAGAAATTTTTATGTATCACGGTATCGTAGTATTATGTAATAACCAAATTATTAGTCTAAACATAGATCGATATTTTGTAGATAACTGATAAATGCAACATAATATATATATATATTTTTTTTATTCGTGAACCGAAAGGAGTCGAACATCTAGAATGAATTTCACTCAAAGCCTATCCTTAAAAATAATGCTTCACATTTAACATGCTAAAAAGTTTAAAATACTTACAAGCTGGTAAAGGAGGTGAAGTGTTAACAAACTTTCCGCTGCAAAGATTGCATGAAGAGCTATGATTTCGACTAGAGTATGGACTTAAATAGTTGCATCTCGCTGTGTTGCAAATGCATAGATAGTTGCTGTATTTCGCCATAATTTCAATTCGGTGTGTATTTCATTATGCAATTTGTTTAATGTTACCAACAGAACTCGGGGTTTGTTAATGAGAAAAACGAATGCTTTTTATACATGCAATCATGTATCTTTGCAACGATAAATTAAGGGCTCTTCCTTCAATGTACAAATATATATATCCAGCAACTCATATTCCAGACGTTTTGAAACGTATTATAGCGTATTATAATGTAATATAACGTCATGGGAATTTCACAATTCCTATCGGTTTGTATAATTCCGGAAAGTTGCTGAAACGGGTATTAGTAATCTAATGAAAAGAAATTAATATTATCCAGTGAAACTAACCGCTTACAAGTAGTATTTTAAAATTATAGAATGATCCTAAGCAAATATATTTAATTTGCTGCTATCCATCCATTAGCCAAAATACCGTTTTCTGTATTGTAATGTGCATAGAAAACGGCTTTAGCAGAATTTAGTGTAACACTATTATAAATGAGAATGATGAATTGATCAATTTTCGATCTTGCATATTTCAATAATTTTAAAATAATCGTGTACTTATAGACAGTGGTGTAGTGCTAAATAAAGAAGTGAGGGAACGCATTTTGAAAGTGTTACTCAGATTGGGGGGGACAATGGCGAGCGCGGCGAGCCCATACAGCTGGGGGTCCGGGGGCACTGTAAGCTCCCCGGGAAATCTTTTGATTTGATATACGACATCCAGTACGATCAATAAAAATAGCTAACAACTGGAATGATTAACTAAAAAAAGTTAACAACTGGTACGCCGTGGTGACTGTTTCACCAGATCTTTATAGGCTAGCATTGCCTCAGTCGAAGCTAAAAGAAATGAAACAGTTAATGATTCTTTCTCATATTTCTTCTAGGGGTGGGAATTAAAATTTCATGACGTTAGAGATTTGTAAGTTCGGATTTATTTGAAATAGTGAGGGAACGCCGTTCCGTCTACCAAAAAAAGTAAGGGAACGCCGTTCCCACGCGTTCCCACAGCACTACACCACTGCTTATAGAGATATTATACTTCGTGTTTTCGTCTACACAATCTGCATTATAAATACGCTTCTTTTAAATTCACCTGCAATGAAATTCGTGTTTGCCTTATTCGAAATCAGAATAATTGATTTATATAAAATCAACTAATAGTAAGAAAACTGCTCTTACAAATTTCTCATTCGCAGACCTGTGTAATTTATAACCAAAAGTTGGTAACAATAATAATTAACTACTACTCGTTACAGTTAAATTACTAGAAAAATTACATACGTATTAATTGAATACTATTAATTAACTAGCATGGAAAATCTGCCAAGAATGTGAACTGAGATGCCGAATATAATGAATGTACTTAAGAAAGAAATATGCAGCTATTTTACATTGAATCAGTAAACTTATCAAATATACCGTATATATTTACGATATATATATATATATATATATATATATATATATATATATATATATATATATATAGAGGGTGTCCGAGAATTATCTGTACAATTTTTGGCTGTTATTAAAAGTCAACCATGAAGTGTAGAAATTCCAGTATTGTCCCATTTTACAGAGAATCTCATTAAGTTTTTTCTGATACCAAGTTTTGACAAGTTTTTTAGAAATTCCAGTGTGTCCGAACATTATCTGTACAATTTCATCTTTTAATAAAATTCTTGATAACACACGTAAAATTCTTAAACAAGATTTAGAATCTGTATTTTCAAAAGTTTCTTTTATTACAGTAACGTTGTTACAAACATTCGATATGTGCACCATTAGTGATTCGCAAAACATCCAATCGATACTCCAAATGTTGCCATGTACGCTGCAGCATATCCACATCAATTCGCTCAATAGCAGCTGTGATTCTTGCTTTTAAATCAGCAATGTCTGTCACCCGCGTACATTTCTAAAAGACTTGTCAAAACGTGGTATCAGAAAAAATAATGAGATTCTCTGTAAAATGGGACAAACTGGAATTTCTACACTTCATGGTTGACTTTTAATAACAGCCAAAAATTGTACAGATAATTCTCGGACAACCTGTATATATATATCTGCAACATCCACTCGTTTCACGTGCTAAATTGTGAAATATATATATATATATATATATATATATATATATATATATATATATATATATATACACACAGACCGTGCATGGAACAAGGAACTCTTCTGAGTTCATTCCCATATATATATATATATATATATATATATATATATATATATATATATATAATATATAGTCAAATAATACTGTTTAAGATGGTGATTGAGGATAAATATTAATAATTATGATGGCTAAACTACATATGATAAATGTACAGTATTACACCCGTCTCCCTTTCGAGGTGAAATTTATGTTTTTCCTATGGTTTTTGATGTGTTTTGAACGAATCTGACCTTCAAAACCGTCGGAAATGACTCGTTTTTAGATACCCCCCCCCCCCAGCCGGCAATGTGGGGGAAATCACAGAAAACGAGTCATTTCCGACGGTTTTGAAGGTCAGATTCGTTCAAAATACATCAAAAACCATAGGAAAAACAAATTTCACCTTCAAAATTGACCTAACCCAACCTATCCTGACCTAACCTAACCTATCCTAACAACCTAACCTATCCTAACTTAACTAAACCTAACCTATCCTAACCTAAAAGAAAAACAGGAATTACCTTTAAAATCTAAGACAGAATAATCACAGTACCGTCTTTTCTTCGTTTTAAGCACAACGTAACTTTTTCTACAACGCCACAGTTTCTGGTCTTGGCGATATGTGCACTCCATTTTACAATGTGGACACTTCACTACTGTCGGTAGAACACTGTGAGCACGCAGAAACTCAACACTTTTTTCTAAATTTTCATAGAAAGCGACAATACAGCGGTAATAATCGAACGAACACATGTCACACGAAGCCATTCCAGTAGCAAACTAATTCAAATTCGAAATGGATGGAGCGCTCTGATTGGGCAAACATGTGACGGCAACACAAACGAACACACAAACGAGGGTACGAACACACAAACGAACGTACAAACACACACTAGATACACACCAAAAAATGTTTATATCTCGAAAACGAAGCATTTGCGACCGAAACGCTATAGAAGGAACGTGTCTTAGAATTAAAAAATCTACTTAATGAACATATAATAATTGCTGGACGTTAGACGGGTGTAATAGTAGAATAATACCCTACATATTGTAGCTTAATAATTTTATCATATGGGTATAGTCTGCCTATAAGCCTTTTCAGTTCGTTTCATTTCATATTAATGTAGAATAATGAAATTTCATTTGGATAAGCAAAAGTTACCCCTATAATTGAAAATAAAATGTTTTAATTTAAATTATTCAACTTTTTTTCATTTAACTTCATATAATGCAAATATTAATCAAAGAAAATGTTATTGATTTAAAACATGTTTAGTCTGAGTTTCTAATTTGTGATGTATGCAATTACGAAAACTATAATACACTTGAAAAGATAATATGGTATTGGAGTTATCGTGGGGAACGAATACGATTGAACAAAAAGTACTCGAATATTTGTTTGTCTGATTTTGTCTGTTTCGAAAAACCTTGAAAGAACCCCACAGGAAGATTTTTCTCGTGAAAGGTTATGATGAAGCTCTTGGAGGAAGGCGAGGATGAATCCTTTCTTAAATTTTTTTTCTCTTTTGAAGGAAGGTGAAGAAGAATCCTTTTTAAAATTTAATTTTTAAAATTTAATTTTTTTAAATTTATTTTTAAAAATTTTGTTTTAAAATTTTATTTTTGAATGAAGGTGAAAACGATTTTTTTTTTTTTTCCAAGGAGGATGGGGCCCCGCAAGGGGCCCTCAAGGGGCAAATGCCCTTCATTAAGGACGGTGAGACCCCATAAATGGGGTGAGGAACTTAAGTAAAGGGGGGCCCCCCTCATACAGAAGGTGAAGACCTTCAGGGGGCCCTCCAGGGGCAGAATTTCAGAGCACCACAACTTCCTCTAACCAAACGCGCCCATACTACTAGCCTCTTCTTGGCTGGCTT
This sequence comes from Bathynomus jamesi, assembly GCA_023014485.1. Taxonomy (NCBI): domain Eukaryota; kingdom Metazoa; phylum Arthropoda; class Malacostraca; order Isopoda; family Cirolanidae; genus Bathynomus; species Bathynomus jamesi. The sequence continues at coordinate 241,760 of JAJOZX010004463.1, forward strand.
CCCACTTCTGAAAGAATAATAATTAATTTATTTTTATTCCAGTTTAAGATTTAATCCCTATTAGTCTCAGAATTGCTGATTTAAATTAAACTGAAATTAAAAAAAAAAAAACCCGAGTTCTATAAATCCCCATAATCGAATTTTTTTCCAGAAAGAAGGTAAGATTATTTCCATTATCAAAGGGGAAGGGGGGAATTGGGATAAGAAAATGTGAAAAAAAATTCGATCATGGGGATTTATAGAACTCGGGCCTTTTTTTTTATTAAATAAATCCCCATAATCAAATTTTTTTTTCACATTTTTTTTAAATTAATAAATGCTTACCTGATGGACAGAATTTTCTTGAGAGCAGCTTCTCTCACTTCCAAGTCATCAGACTTCATCATGGAGTACAGCACATTCTCGGGCAGCAAGGCAAAAGCATTGTACTTCAGGTTCTTGAAAGCAACACCCTGGATTTCTTCAGACTGCTGCTTGATCCTCTGGATCATGTTGAAGATGTACAGCTGCTGATTGTGGAACTTGCTGTCCCTTTTGATCTCAAACCAACTGACTGCATACACTTCCACAATGAAGTCCGGGTGGCTGTTTTGGAGGAAATAACTGTACTAAATAACTTGGCGGAGGGTAGGAGGCTCTGTTTTATGCAAAGGGGAATGCTGGCCACTGAATTTTTTGGCACTATCACTTCGAGTTAACACTGCAGACTTCCGTTTTTTACCCATTTTTATGAAATATCTGAAAATAAACACAATTAAATGAACGCATCATAAAATAACTTAATTTAATACACATTTTATAGGTAAATATCATTAAAAAATACAAAATAATACACTAATAAACATCTATAATGCATTTACAATAAGTTTCAAGCATCGTTTTGTTAAAAAGGCCGAATTTTAATTGAATATTTTGATGAAATAAGGTCCGATATTTTGTTTGTTTACATTGCGCGAATGCCGCGCGCGCGATTTTACGCGTAAAATTCGACAATTTTACAACTTAAAAATAATTAACAATCCTCAAAAAATACAATCATTTTCACAAATATGAGTTGGTGCAACGTTTTTTATACATTAATACCTTTCTATCTAGACTAGTCCAAGATCACAGTTCCAAAATCAACCTACCCTACTATATATATATATATATATATATATATTAATATATATATATATATATATATATATATAGGGTGGCGCAAAACTCGCACATTATGGAAATTTTCAGTGTTGATTATAATATGTTTTCTTTTAGGTTGGAAAAGGCTGCGAAATTAACAATAAACGAGAGGGTGAGCTCGGTTTTAATGCATGGAATACCAGATACTACAGTACAAATCGATGAATTCGTGCAGAATTAAATTCTCTACCGATTGATCGTTTTGTTGTACGCGGTATTCCATACATTAAAACCAAGCTCACCCTCTCGTCTATTGTTAATTTCGCAGCCATCTCCTTCCTACAATTCACCACATTAAACAGCACACCCATCATAAACATCAATACAACACTCAAGACATTTAATCAGATCATCAATAATGCAAACAAATACATACCCGAGCGCAATATTACGAAATACAACCCAAATTACACTAGAGAAATAGCCCACCTCATAAGGCAACGTAACAATCGCAAACATAACACACAAACACCACACACAGAAGCCATAAAACAGCAGATACAAGAGCTCAACACAGAAATAAGCAACAAACTCAAAAACAAACAAACAGAGACATTCAGCGATTCAGGGAATTCATAACAACACTAAACCACTCCACAGATACATCCAGGCTATACAAGACTATAAACAGCATTACCCACTCTAACATCGGCATTCACACCTCACACGCGGCTATCTGTCGCAGCCAAAATAATATCCCAACATATACACAACAAGCTAACATTGTAGTTAATCACTACTCAAAGATAAGTCACTTAAACAGACAACAACCAGAAACACGCAGACAGACAAACAGCCAGACACAAGAAAACCTACAGACTCGACACGACCATTACACCCTTCAATACAGACCAGACCACCAACATCATCAAAAACATTAAGAATTCGAAGGCTACTGGACCAGACAACATATCTAACATACACCTTAAACACTTGGGCCCACAGGGAATATTAGCTCTCTCAAATATCAGCACATATTCATACCAACACTGTATTATTCCTGACATATGGAAACAAGGTAAAATTATTGCACTACTCAAACCAAACAAAAATCCAACAGAACCAGCTTCCTATAGACTCAATACTTTACTATGCACACCTTCCAAAGTAACAGAAAGACTAATCTTACAAATCACCAACCCACACATACCACTATGGCCTACTGAACATGGATTCAGATCTCACCACTCAAACACGACATTACTCACTAACCTCACGCAGCACATCATGGATGGCATTAACTCCAGACGACCAGCTCAACGTACACTATTAGCAACAATAGACATTAGTAAAGCATTTGATGCTATCCCACGCTTCCCTCTCATAAACAAAATACTCAATACAAACATGCACAATAACACCAAAAGGTGGCTGAGCAACTATCTTTCAGGAAGATACTCACGTGTCACATTTAATGGCAAGTCATTCAAAAACAAGCTTTTTTCGAACGGGGACCCTCAAGGCTCTGTTCTCTCACCAACACTGTTCAACTTATAAATGCATGACATTCCAACACCCATAGATAACAAGCTTACCTTATCATCATATGCAGATGACATCACTCTAACATCCACCCACAACAACATCGACACCGCTACAAATAACCTACAAACATACATAAACAGTATACAAGACAGGCTCACACACAATAGACTCAAAGTAGCGCCCACAAAATCAACCATCACCTTGCTTACAAGCAACACAAAAGAACACCAGATAACTCCACAGCTTACACTAAACAACACCACCATTTCACACACTCACAGGACCAAAATACTTGGGGTCACATACAACACATCATTATCTTTTGCAAACCACATTCAGGACATTAAAAACAAATGTACGTCAAGACTTAACACGCTTAGGGTACTAACAGGCACAAACTTTGGACACCAACACAGGAAACAACATCACTCAGATACAAATAATATATTCGCTCAGTTATGGACCATGCTAGCCCATGTTGGGCACCCATTATCTCAAACACACACATAAACACCTTTCAGACAATACAAAACAACGCACTTCGTATCATTACAGGATGCACTCAAACAACACCAATAGAACACCTGCACACAGAAACAAAAATACTGAAAGTTAGGGAACGTTTAGACATGAGGGGAACACAATTCATGGTAGCAGCGACAACTAACCCACAACACCCTTGCCACTACATGTACAATAGGGCGGCTCGTTTTTACACTTTTTTCGATATTTGATTGGGGGTAGTGCGGAAAAGTTGCGATTTGGAGAGAAAATAAAGTGTGTAAAATTTTTTTGATCTACGTCAATACCTTCCGGTGGCGGTGAGTCCTTAAAAATCGAAAAATAGGCCTAACGGGGTAGATTGGAAAATGGTTTTAAAGACTTACAAAATAAACAATAAAAATTTCAGCACAATCTGTTAATAACTTCCGGTGGCGTCTTAGCCGTTAAAATATCCAAAATATTGATTTAAAGCAAGTTTTAACAAGATGTTATACAAATGTTAATTCCGGTATATTTCTGTGCAAACAACCCTGAGAACACTATTATAGGCTTGAATAAATTAATAGCAGTCATTGAACAATGAACATTATATAAAAATTATATAAAATTATATAAAAAATTTATGTGTTTTTAGGCCTATTTTTCGATTTTTAAGGACTCGCCGCCACCGGAAGGTATTGACGTAGATCAAAAAAATTTTACACACTTTATTTTCTCTCCAAATCGCAACTTTTCCGCACTACCCCCAATCAAATATCGAAAAAAGTGTAAAAACGAGCCGCCCTAATGTACAATCATGCACCGACACGTTATAACCAAATACTCCATTCTATACCACGCCCCACAGACATCACACAGTACAGAAAACACACCCACACACACACACACCTAACCCCAAAGCACTGACACGACTCGGTCCGAATGCGGTCCTAGGCGCGAAGCCGCCACCCATTAACAGGTCAGATTAGTCTGAGCAGATCGGATCGAGTTAACATCACCCCAACATACGGACATATAAACACAGACTAGACAACACCCACAGACGACACCTGCCACCTGTGCCAGGACACACCACAAACAATTGAACACATTATGACAGACTGTACCGCTCTAGCACAACAACGAACACAACACATCACTACTAGTGCGCTGAACCTCTGGTCCACTCCGGAGAGTGCGATCGGTTACCTGCGTGCCACCGGCTTGCTCGATCAGGGTGGGCTGATTGGCTAAACAACAACAACAACAACCTAGAAAAAAAAGTTATCAGCACTGAAAATTTCTATGATGCGCGATTTGTGCCACCCTATATATATATATATATATATATATATATATATAAATAATATATATATATATATATACAGTCACGGCAAATAGAACTGGGACCTTTCCATATAAACTCCATTGTCAAGCCCCAGTTTAATTTGCCAGAGTGGCTCTATACGAGTGACGAAATAATCTTGCGGTGTCTGGCAGCTTAATTTTTACGAAATACACGGCGCCATTGTTTTCATGCACGACAGTGCGCCTTGTCATAAGGCGAAAAAAGTGTCAAAGTGAGTTGCTGACAATAATATTAACGTGCTCAAGTGGCTAGGAAATAGCCCTGACCTGAATCTCATCGAGAACTGCTGGAATGTCATGAAGCAGAAGCTTTCAAACATCGACACCACATCACTCGATAGTCTGCAGCGCGAGATCAAGTCGTTATGGATTAAGAACATGACCTTGGATTATTTTCAAAAACTGAGTGATAGCATGCCGAAACGTCTCCAAATGGTCATCAAGGCCAAGGGCAACATAACTAAATATTAATGCAAGTGATAAACTGCTCATTTGTCATATTTTCAAAGTAGGCCAAATTCTATATGGAAAGGTCCCAGTTCTATCTGCCGTGAGTATTATATATATATATATATAAGAACGACGCTTGTGTAGAAGAGCGTTCCGCACAAGATGAGGAGGGAGAACGAGCAAATGAAAAATAAGGTACCTCCAGGAATCGAACCCGGGATCATCCAATTGCCGGTCGGATATGCTAACCACTGCACCAAGGACCCCGATTAGTCAGTACTCGTCCATGGTGCCGTGGTTAGCATATCCGACCGGCAATTGGATGATCCCGGGTTCGATTTCTGTGAGGTACCTCATTTTTCATTTGCTCGTTCTCCCCTCATCTTGTGCGGAACGTTCTTCTACACAAGCGTCATTCTTTACATTATTATACTGTGTGTTGTTTGCAGTTAAAATATATATAGGGTGTCCCATAAGTCCGGCATCATAGGAGAAATTCATATTTTTCTATTTCTCAAACCATAATTTATGCTCGGGATGCCAATTTCCCGTCCACCATTCTGTTCAGTGTCGAGGCTGTTTTTTATGGAAATGGTGAGGTAAATCGACAGAATACCCGCTACTGATCTCAAAACAACCCTCACTGGTATACCTCTTCAAAGGAACAAGGTGCATCTCGGGTGATGGTATGGTGTGGCATTTGGAAGGCTCGCATCATAGGCCCCCTCTTTTTCGATGAGCATGTCACTGGAGGCACCTACCTACGTATGCTCAAGGAAGAAGCATTTCCCAGTGTCTTGAACGAAGAAGGAAATTTCCCAACATGGTTCCAGCAAGAAGGCGCTCCTGCACATTACAGCACCCAAGTAAGGGAATACCTGTACCAACAATTCCCTGGTCATTGGATAGGACGTCGAGGGCCTGTGGAATGGCCAGCTAGAAGCCCGGATCCCACGCCACTAGATTTTTATCTCTGGGGCCACTTGAAAGCGCTGGTATACGCAGAGAAAATTAGGAGTGTTGAACATTTGCGGCAGCGCATTATTGGGCATGTAACACCATTATTCCTGACATCATTCACGATGTGCTTGCTGACTGGGTATCACGTCTGAATTTGTGTATTGTAAACAATGGTGGACATATTGAACACGTTCTGTAAATAAAAGCTTTTGTTTTGCCTTTTTTATTATTTTTCCTATGATGCCGGACTTATGGGACACCCTGTATATATATTACACGTGAACAGTGACGTAAAAAGAAAACGAGGGAGTGGTGAGGCCAGGGCTGTGTACTAGCAACTAGCGTAGCCAGGGGGGAAAGTCAGAGGGGTCAGTTGACTCCCCCTTAAGCAAGAGCAATGTATCTCTTTTTTCCAATTTCTCTCATCTGTGATAAAAAAAATACCTTCAATTACGTAGTTTTTATTTTTTTTTCAAGTTCTTGACAATTTCATATGACACTTTTGATCATGCGAAAAACTGTGTCCTCATATTTCATGCCCTTCTGCTATCTGTAATATCTACTTTGACGGAGATCGAAGAGAGCAGCAATCCAGAATCTGCGTCCAAAGCAACCTGCTTCTTGGCTGCCGTAACGAAGTTCGAGTTTATTGTGACGCCTTTGTCTGTCGCACTCGAAAGTTCCAACGTCGAGCTCACCGAAGCATTTCGGATGATAAAAGATGCTGTGAGGGAGCAGTATGATATTCAGATGTTTGAGTCAGCGGTTACACTAGCAGAGAAGCTTGACATAGAGGTCTGTATTCGGAGACATGCGTGGAAGCAGATCCATAGGGCAACTGCACCAGCACAGACCTAGCGAACACTTTCGCGTCAACATGTTTCTTTTCCTGGTCGATTACCTGGTGTCTGAGCTTAAGGACAGGTTCAACCACACCAACCCGGTCGTAAAGCGAGGAGGTATCGTACAGAACAAGACAAAAGGTATGGTGCTCGACGATGTCCTGACGGTAGCCTAGCATTACGAATGTGACCTTCCAAGCCTTATCATTAAAAGGGGAACTCCCGACATGGAGACAAAGGTGGATCGCTGTACCTGAATCTGAGCGGCTCAAAAGCGCTCTGGAAGTACTGGGTTATATTTATATTTAATAATAGTGATAACTAATAAGCAAGCATAAAGCACAATTACAGTTATAGAAACAGTCCCTTCCCCGACACTTACAGTACTTCTACACCAAATCATACATACAGTGTCGGGGTTTGTTAGGTCAGCTTCCCCACTTTACTATTAATTGTTTGAGCATGTATTTGCTTTCGTTTTTGTTTGTTTGAGGTGCTTGTAGGCAGGTGTAGATCGCATGTTGGGATGGTCTGCTTCTTGTGACTGCTTCACTTTGATCGTACTGTCGCGTTTCTAAACTTTTTCTTCAGTTTATTTTTTACTCTTCTTTCATTTCTATTCTATCTTTAGATAGGTATTTGCATTGAGTCACTCCTTGGAGTGAATGAATGGGTGCTCTCGCCTTGATTTTTTATAATTTGTGTGTGTGTGTGTGTGTGTGTGTGTGTTAATGTTTTATTTTAATATTTTCAATACTTGTTAAATTGTCTATAATTTAAACTTAAAAAAAAAAGATTTGATTGTATAATTAAGATAATTGATATAAAAAAACATTATAAATATTGATTATAAATTACTGATGATGGTTGATTGATGGTTGTCGATTTTTCGCATCTAATGTTCGCAACAACACAAACGACAAGAGATGATTGGTGAATCTCCTGTTTGGCCTTCCCCAGGTAACAGTTCTTTCCCCATCTCTCTCTAACTTATTTCTTCACGACCTAACTCCCAACCCCATACAAACTCACTCGTTATATCCTACGACAATGATCTCGCCATCGCAACATAGTTTTAAAATTACGAAATGAACCAAAATGAAAGCATAGAATTACCCAATTAAATGAACCCAATTGAAATACAAATAAATGCACGTCAATGAAAATAATATAAGTTACGGATAAGTCGTTAGAAAGAAAATTAGGGGTAGGCCCTATGTGTTTACATAAATAAATGTATTTTGCAAGATGCGTTATTGTAGTAGTAGTAGTAGTAGTAGTAGTAGTAGTATACTCTGCACTAGCGACCTCCACAACATACTTTACCCACTTCTGAAAAATTAGCTGTCAGAATACATAACATATTGCTGAAACTTGTAACAATATAGTTTTTTATATCTAGAAATTATGAACTGCTTATCTATTTTTTGTTTTATTACTTTACAGAAAGAGCCTAAAGCATGTGCTCATATTACTTAAGGGTTTAGGCAACACTGCCAACAATGTAGGCCCTATATATACCTATACAGTATACTGTGGGATAACTGAACCTACACCATTAGGTAAGTAAAGCAGTTTCATTTTTTTTTGCAGTCAATTAAGTCTTTTTAATCTATTCCTAAGTTAGTCTAGAGATGAATAACATTTGCCAATTAAAATAAATAACTAATGATAATGCTGTTATGGTGTTAAAGATAAATTCTGTGAGGAATAAACCAGATCAGGTATTTAAGCAAAAGTAGTGAACCTGTTAAAAGTAAGGGTTGAAGTATACAAATTCCATACAAATGCACATTATTTTAATTTTATATCTAAATGGTTTAGAAAAGGGAGTAGGTAGTAACGTTTCTAAATTTGCAGATGATACAAAAGTAGTTTCTCCACTTACAAATATAGAAAATTCTTATAAACTACCAAAATATCATAATAGATTTGGAAGAGAAGATTGTAGACACGAATTGCCCAGGGAAGTACTCTGGGGAGGATGTTAGGCAGGAGACAGGGAGTGGTGGAACTCCCGTTTCTCCTGTCACTGTCGTCCTTAGATCTTTTTCCGTGTCTCATATACCCTGTGAGCAGTCCAGTACGCTCTCAAACGCACACTTTTCCCTCAATTCTTCATTACAAATACATGCTTCTTGCACACTCGGGCCCGTAGCCAGGCTTATACCTTTAGGGAGGCATCCAAAACATTTGAGGGGGCACAAAAAATGTCATCCTTTTAAGTGGCGAAAAAGCCTTCCATATACCTTGTCTTGCCATAGAAATGCAGTGATAATAAATCTTGGATACATTTGGGTCTTAATTTAATTGAGACTTAAGTACCATAATTATGTGCTTGATATTAAGAAATTAAAGGAAACTAACAATTATCATTTTTCCATATGCATATTATCAGAAAATACTCGTGTGTTAAAAATATCTCACATAAAAGCACAACGCGAAAACACTATACAATAATACTAAGTAAGAAACAATGTAACACATCAGACCATTAGTTTCCGGGCTAGTGTTTTAAACTCTGACAAGATATCCTCTACTGAAAGTGTTGTCGTTTCCTCCTCCTCAAGTGCTAACTGAAGTAGTTGACATTTCCTGGCATGGCTCATGCATCGTCTGTAGGGTGTTAATAGTCGAGTGACTGTGGAGAAGCTTGCCTCACACGTCGCAGTCGATGCGCCAATGGTCACAGCAGAGCAAAGAAGAAGGTAAATATTCGGAAAGGCTCGCTGAAACTGCTTGAACCATTCCACAAACTTGTCTGGTAACTTTGACAATGTCATGCTTCTTGTAACGGCAGCCTCATGAGAGAGCAGTGCAGTATCAAGTGACACTCCTGTGTTTTCAAGTAATGAACATATTGGAAACAAATGATCAAATACCAGAAAATTATCAAAGGAAGGTAAGAAACAACACAATGATTTCACAAGTGAAGAATCGAATTCAGAAAATCTGCGATCCAACTCTGTTGTAATGTTGTCAGTAATGTTAAAATAAATGGATAAGAATGGTTAATCATCAGTGTAGGTACCAGTTTTTTGTGTCAGCACATAATCGTCAAGATTACGTGAAAGCTTTCGTATCACAAAAGCATCAATTACAGCTGAAATAGGGAACATAATATACAATATGCAAATAATTAGAGTTGAAGTAAACATCTAGGTAACTAGAAGAAATACGATTGATTCACTGGACAACAGTGCTTTCGGAGGCACAGAAAAAATTTTGCCTCCCCCATGGCTACGGGGCCGTGCACAATACACAATTTTTCGAAATTTCTATTTAAAAAAAAAGAAATATGGCATCATTGAGCCTTGGAGACCTTATTTTTAGACTCGTCCCCTCCTTACTACATAAAAAAAGATTGGTTGCTAGTGGTAGTAAATGGCAGATGGAATTCAATGTTCGAAAATGTAAAGTGAAACAAAAATAAAACATTTTTATTGAGGATCATTCACAACCTATAGCCACTTCACGTAACATACAAGTACAATCTTTTCATACACTGAACAGAGATGGGGTAATAGTAATAGTAACAGACTATTACAAGATTTTTCAAGTAATAGTAATAAATCATAATTTTTTGGCTGTAATAGTAGTAGTAGGCAAAGTGGCAATGGACAGTGGCAATGGACATATTGTGTGAACAAAGAACTGAAAAATGAACTGAATCTACTCTAAACTAAAATAAACATGTATGTGAACTAATATTGTGGCAAATTTTTCCTTCAGTAAAGTAAAATTTATTAAGACCTACAGTCTCTGAAGTTGTAATGATTTAGTTTAAACAAATTTTTGTTATTTGGCTGCCGCTCAGCCTCATCCTGGATCCATGAGTGCAGAGCCCTCTGTCTCGCAGCCTCATCCTGGATCCATGAGTGCAGAGCCCTCTGCTGCTCAGCCTCATCCTGGATCCACGAGTGCAGAACCCTCTGCCTTTAAGCCTCAGCCTGGATCCATGAGTGCAGAGCCCTCTGCCTCTCAGCCTCATCCTGAATCCATGAGGGCAGAGCCCTCTGTTTCTGAGTCTTATCCTGGATCCCTGAATCCAGACACTGCTACATCGTCAGCTCAACACCATCTCACATAGGGTACCCCCCAAGGGGCCTTGGTGAATCGGGATGCTGGTAATGCAGTTGGGGGTCATGATGAGGAGGCATCTTGGACAATGGTGGTAAGGAGGGGCTGGAAGCGAGCGACCCCTCCGAGAACTGCAACCATTGCAGTAGCTAATGGTGGTGGTCCCTCAAGGGGGTCTGGTCCCACTCATGCACCGGCTAGAGGGAGTCAGCCTGTGGCATAGGCTGGCAGAGAACGGCGGGGTATCATAGGGGCTGCCACCAAAACAGGTCGCATGATGGCTGTACTAACGAAGACTGCAAACATTTTCGTCTCGAGATGTCGACCTGATCTTACGGCCGAGGAGCCGCATGCATGTGAGGAAGATAAATTGAACCTTCAGGTTACATGTAGGAAAACTGACTTCAGATGGACTACGTACAGTTCCTTTCAAGTTACAGCAGTCTGTGATGATCCAGGGATGTTTATGGATCCAGCAGTATGGCCGGAACGGGTATATGTACGGCGGTTCTATGAGAAGGGAAGAAAAACACCTGCAGTCCCTCTCGTAAGTGCTGGAGAAGGTATTTATGGAGACATCATGCGTCGTACTGTGGAGGAAAATCCAACTGGGTCTAATGCTGTAACTGCTGTGCCTGGTATAAGTGGAATTCAACATGCAGAGATGGCTGGCAGAACTCCTGCATCTTCCCAATTGCAACGTTCAAGGTAATCTCTTATAACTGTAGATGCCTAAGCTTAGGCAATAACAGCAAACACAGGCGGATCATAATTGATAAGCTGTTTGAGGATGCTGATATTCTTTGTCTGCAGGAAATAGGACTTAAAGGACCTGAATAGCCTGTGCAGTAACTTCATGGGATAGGGGAGGCCACCAGAGATAAACAACATGGTCTCCTTGCAGGCCACCCACCTGGTGGGGTAGCTATTCTATGGTGGTTGGGGTATGGGAAATATATTAGTGAATTAAAACTTGGTTTGAATTGGCTAACTGGAATAGAAATTTGTGTAAACAATAAAAAATTTGTAATTCTGTGTATTTATATGCCTTTTCAGGCAGTTGATAATGAAGATGATTACCTCATTAAATTGGGGCAGGTCAGCAATATTATTGATGAGTTGGATACATGTATAGCTATTATTGGTGACTTTAATACTTATTGTGCTTAATGATAATTCTTTGTTTAGCAACCACTTAAAAGCCTTCTGTGAAGATAATAACTTGACCCTTTCATCCATGTGTAGTCTTCCTGGTGATAGCTTTACTTATGTTAGTGATAGTTGGCACACAACCTCATGGTTGGATAATTGTATTTGTATGTTCATTATACACAGTGATTCACTGGCCTACTTAGTCAGTGCTCCAGACAACTATCTCTTAACCTTCTATGGACCTCTTGTATAATGCTAGTACCTGTTGAGTCTGAAATAAAGTGTTTGTTTGTTTGTTAACACACTGCTTCTAATTGCATTTAAATAGACATAAAGATCCTTTTCAAATGAGTGAAGTACCCCACATACAAAAGTAATAGTTATATTAATAGATGACCATTTAATAGTAATAGATGAAAATTAAAGTAATAGTAATGGTAATGGAATCAGTAGTAATGGTAATAGAAATCCAGTAATTGACCCCATGTCTGACACTGAACAATACAAAAATGAGGCCAACATAGCCACTTAACCAAACACACAAATACAAAAGTAAGGCCAACATAGTCTTTTAACCTAACATACAAATTAGGCCGGGTCGAAATTTTTTATTTCTTACGTACATAGTGTGAGGTGGTTCAATCAATCATTAGTAACACCCTGGTAAAATATTTTTTTCTGAGTACCCCTAACCCCCCTACCGGTTTGTTTTTTTAGAAAATTTGTAAAGTTCGAGATAATTTGTGATTTACTTCAAAAAAAATTTATTATTACAAAAGTTCGGTTATAAAAGTTATATTTATTTTTTAATGAAAAAAAATTTAAAAAATACAAAAATGCATGAAAAAAAATTTAATACATAAATTTTTAGCTATTATTGGTAGAAATTTAGAAATTAAGAGACAGAAATTCAATAAAATGTTTGATCTAAAACTAGTGTTTTTCTTTTATTCCTTCCATTGACCTTTCCACTCAAAAGTAGGCAGTTCTTTTCTAGACTCTAAAGTATTTAAAATAAATTTGTGCCGATTAATATAATCAATTGTTTCCTGGCTAGATTTAGTTACTAAGTTCACACCCCGTTCAACGCTTTGGCTGTGACATGGAAAATCTAGTATTTCTAGAGGTTTAGTTCTAATCTGAAGCAATTGCTCATTGGTAAAATTACTTAGCAAAGGTGGAGGAGTGATTATCTGCTCATTCCAATTAATCAAATCAATATAATCATTTGCTAGAAAATTTATAGATCTTGGTAGCTCAAAATTTCTGCTGCAAAAGGCTGCATTGTGTCTTCTTTTTCTAGCCATAATTTAATTTAATAAGATTTTAACTATATTTTATTTATTACTGATTTTTTAAATTAAATAACATATTTTAATACAAACTTTTAACATTCTAGGTACCTAAATAGGAATCTGGAAAGAAAAAAACAAATAATGCAATATTAGGTCTTATATCCGGTGCTATGAGTCAGCACCGGATTTAAGACCCTACCCCCTGCCCCCCGATCTCAAAAAAAGTTGGTGAATAGTCTATTCTGATGTAATTCGTGCCGGGGAACCCGATTTTGGGCATCCGAAAGCAAAAAAAATTAATATTTACGGTCGATTTTTACGATTTTCGATTTTTGGCCTATTTCCATACAAATTCATATGGAAAAAAGTGAGTATCGGTAGGTGGGGGTAGCAAAGGTTCCACAGCCTTGATTTTTTTGTGTGGATATTACTATTACAAAATGATCAACCTCAAAATATGTACCTAAGCAAAATCTTGAACTTGACCCCTTTTCGACCCGGCCTAATACAAATACAATCTTATCATACCGCTTAACTTACAGTAATATGTACAGTGCTTACAATTAGTCTCGCGCCTCTGTCTCGTCCCAAGCTAGTCTGTTAGGTATAAAATGGGCAGTCCTTATGGCAGCGGAGGTGTGTTCGGATTGGTGCACATAATTGCTCTAACCCCATCAATGACGTCCATTATTACGTCACTTCTGCTACATTTTAGTGTTTAAAATGCAAATGATTAAGAAGCAGAATGACCAACTTGGGGCGGAGTTCTCCCCCAAGCTATTCCCCCCAAAGGGCCAGAAAGGAAAGAAAGGAGGAGAGGTGTTCACCTGGCAGGAGCCAAGTGCATATTAAGACTTCAGCCGGGTAGGCGTTGTTTTATAGGCTCCTAATCAGCCAGTTGGCTGAGCCAAGGGGGAGGGGTACACCTGAAGGAGAGAGAGAGAGAGTAGTTGCCTTTGATCGCAAGGCATGCAACTTGGAGGCGGAGTTCTCCCCCAAGTTATTTTCGTTTACCTAACCTAAGAGGCCTCTAAGGGGTTTTCCCAAAGGGCCAGAAAGAGAAGGACCAGAGGTCCTTGCTCGGCTGGGAGCCGAGCTTGAATGACTCCGTCAGTCGTCTCTCGGTCTTTTATAAACCTCTATTCTGGCTGAGTTGCCAGATAGCGCCATGTATTCAGTTGCCAGATAGCGCCATGTGTTCCAGATAGCAAAAACCATATATTAATCATCCATTTAAATAGTGTACCACAATATATGACGGTAGATGAATTCAATCAAATTCTGTTTATTAAATAAATAATTTTTACACTTATTTTTTATTATAAATATTTAAGTCACGAAACGAAATGAAAATTTATGAAACACACGAGCCTCATCCCCTGCGAAGAAAATTGAGAAAAACGAAATTTAAAGAAATTAATCAATTGAAATTAGCCAAAACACAATCCGCTATAACGGGGTCGGTTTCGAAGAAAACCTGCTGGTTGAGAGACCTTCCCCCCCAATCCCTGATAAGCCTCCATTCACTCCAAACGAAATGAAAATTTATGGAACACACAGAGCCTCATTCCCCTGCGAAGAAAATTGAAAAAAACGAAATTTAAAGAAATTAATCAATTGAAATTAGCCAAAACACAATCCGCTATAACGAGGTCGGGTCTCATTCCCCCCCAATCCCCTGCGAAGAAAATTGAAAAAAGCCGAAATGTAAATTACTTCTACAATGAAACACATTCTCAATGCGCTTACGAAGAAACATAAATTAATCAAAATACCACAATATATTTATATAGTTAATCAATTGGAAGATTCAACCATATAAAATACCACAATATATTTAATAGTTAATCAATTGGAAGATTCATTTAAACACACGTTCCAATAAATCATTTATTTCCTATTTAAATACCGAAAAACGAAAAAAGAAAACGAAGAAAATTGCAAAAAAAAACGAATTGTAAAGAAATTAATCAATTGAAATTAGCCAAAACACAATCCGCTATAACGGGTCGGTTTCGAAGAACACCTGCTGGTTGAGAGACCTTCCCCCCAATCCCTGATAAGCCTCCCTTCACTCCAAACGAAATGAAAATTTATGAAACACACAGAGCCTCATTCCCCTCCGAAGAAAATTGAAAAAAACGAAATTTAAAGAAATTAATCAATTGAAATTAGCCAAAACACAATCCGCTATAACGGGGTCGGGTCTCATTCCCCCCAATCCCCTGCGAAGAAAATTGAAAAAAGCCGAAATCTAAATTACTTCTACAATGAAACACATTCTCAATGCGCTAACGAAGAAACATATATTAATCAAAATACCACAATATATTTATATAGTTAATCAATTGGAAGATTCAACCATATAAAATACCACAATATATTTATATAGTTAATCAATTGGAAGATTCATTTAAACACACGTTCCAATAAATCATTTATTTCCTATTTAAATACCGAAAAACGAAAGAAGAAACGAAGAAAATTGCAAAAAAAACGAATTGTAAAGAAATTAATCAATTGAAATTAACCAAAACACACGATCGTATTCTCAAATCTATACACACACACACACACACACACACACACACACACACACGAGGAAAAGGAGACTCTGTGTCCATTCGATTCACCTATTGCCAGAGGCGATTTTTTTTCTGACCATAATTACCTTTCTCCCAGACAGCTTGAACAAAACCTCTCTAGACTCCATTTCTTAGATATGCCCACAATTATATATATATATATATATATATATATTATATAGAGAGGAGAGAGAGAGAGAGAGAGTTTTGTTCAAATAACGGAATGTGCTTGTATCTTTTGCCAGCAAATTCCATTCACGTAACCTAGAATTTTCTATCACCCATAGTTTTCGAGAAAATAATATTTCCATTTACTTAGTTTTCCCAAAATATTATTTAAAATTAAGTGTACTAATTTAAATTTACTTTCTTTTTTCCAGGTTAACTATACCCACAATTATAATAAATAATAATCGAATTACGGACGATTGTTCGAACACAATTGTTCGAAAACCATAGTTCGAAAAACAGTTGTTCGAAGCAACAATTATTCGACGTTATAATTGTTCGAATGAACAACCAACTAAATAAAATCTTAGTTGCCAAGACGCAAATACGAAGATGTAAATAAGAAGGTTAGCCTCTTCATTTAAACTATAACATTTATAGTGCTGCAGTTAAACCACCCTTAAAATGGCAGAGTTTGTTTCTAGTGAGAAAGGAAAGCCAATGCTCTTAGTGAATGGGTTTTTATATGTAAGAGACCTAACCTAACCTAACCTAACCTAACCATAATTTGAAACTATAGTTTATCTTGACTTTCATATGCTTCTATCCTGTTTTATTAATAAAGATTTTTAACTTTGAATAACGTATGAATAAAGATTTTTAACTTTTAATGTTTTTAATACTTTTTGTTTTCGAACTATGGTTTTCGAACAATGTGTTCAAACAATTGTGTACAGGACCTGCATTGTCTATAAGGGGATACTCTGAGTAAATGGAAATATTATTTTCTCGAAACTATGGGTGATAGAAAAATTCTGAAACCATATTTGGAATCAGTATCAAAAGTTCTATAAGAATCACCAAATAATTTTCGTTGTACCCTAGTGCAATTTCTCGCCGAATTGGAAAGGTTTTCACTCCGCCTTAGACCCACAGTTTAACGTGGAAACTGAATGCTTTTTTAAAATATAATTAGGCTATATTTCTTTATATCCTCTCGATTACATTAGTGACTAATGATGCGGGAAACTCTGAGTAAATGGAAATATTATTTTCTCGAAAACTATGGGTGATAGAAAATTCTGAAACCATATTTGGAATCAGTATCAAAAGTTCTATAAGAATCACCAAATAATTTTCGTTGTACCCTAGTGCAATTTCTCGCCGAATTGGAAAGGTTTTCACTCCGCCTTAGACCCACAGTTTAACGTGGAAACTGAATGCTTTTTTAAAATATAATTAGGCTATATTTGTAATTTCTTTATTATAAAATAAGTTAACAATTGAAAGTATGTTAACAAGAATTTGTGAAAACATTACTAATAACTTGTAAGTAAAAATAAAAATATAATACAAGGGACTACCATACAAATGTAAGTGTCTATAATTTATTCACAAGAAACACGATTTTATATATATGTTACTCGTCCGGACCCGTTATAGCGGATTGGTAAACATCATAGCTCCACCCAGCTACATCGGCAGCCAATCACTACGAACATCTGGTCTTTTGGGGCGGAGCTTGGCGATTGTGCATATAAAAGGGGATATTTTCAGTTGGGAGTAACAGTAGCTATTTTCGCGTCAGTGAATAATCATTCCCTCCACCATGGACCTGTACGTCTCCCCAGATTTGTATGAAGAAAGTGACTGCAGCATTAACGGCAATTAGTCTTTTCAATGCGATTGACCGTGATGAATTATTTCCAACGCAAACCGTTGAAGATATTTGCAGTGACGCTCCTTACAATCCGACGCAAGGGACTACCATAGAAATGTAAGTGTCTATAATTCGATTTTATATATATATGGAGAGTTGTAGTATCTCGTCAAATAGATACTCGGCAAAATTTTTTTATGGCAATCAATGTTATTTGGTTTTACTTACCCCCATTATGCTAAAATCGAAATTTTTTATGGCAATCAATGTTATTCCTCTTAAATGAACCAAAGATATCTTCACATAATGGGGCTCTGTCTGTATACTCTGTATATGTTTTAAAAGAATGAACATTATTCCTTTAAGGTCCGATGAGGATTTGACACGTGTTATACAATCTTTTGAAGAATCTCGTGTCATGAATACGGAGGATATACTGAACAGTCAGCAATGTCACACATCCTCCACCATGGACCTGTACGTCTCCCCAGATTTGTATGAAGAAACTGACACTGCGGCATTAACCGCAATTAGTCTTTTTAACGCGATTGACCGTGATGAATTATTTCCAACGCAAACCGTTGAAGATATTTGCAGTGACGCTCCTTACAATCCGACGCAAGGGACTACCATAGAAATGTAAGTGTCTATAATTCGATTTTATATATATATGGATGGGTTGTAGTATCTCGTCAAATAGATACTCACCAAAAATTTTTTATGTCAATCAATGTTATTTGGTTATCCCCATTATGCTAAACTCGAAATTTTTTATGGCAATCAATGTTATTCCTCTTAAATGAGTCAAAGATATCTTTACATAATGGGGATCTGTCTGTATACTCTGTATATGTTTTAAAAGAATGAACATTATTCCTTTAAGGTCCGATGAGGATTTGACACGTGTTATACAATCTTTGAAGAATCTCGTGTCATGAATACGGAGGATATACTGAACAGTCAGCAATGTCACACATCCTCCACCATGGACCTGTACGTCTCCCAGATTTGTATGAAGAAACTGACACTGCGGCATTAACCGCAATTAGTCTTTTTAACGCGATTGACCGTGATGAATTATTTCCAACGCAAACCGTTGAAGATATTTGCAGTGACGCTCCTTACAATCCGACGCAAGGGACTACCATAGAAATGTAAGTGTCTATAATTCGATTTTATATATATATGGATGGGTTGTAGTATCTCGTCAAATAGATACTCACCAAAAATTTTTATGTCAATCAATGTTATTTGGTTATCCCATTATGCTAAACTCGAAATTTTTTATGGCAATCAATGTTATTCCTCTTAAATGAGTCAAAGATATCTTTACATAATGGGGATCTGTCTGTATACTCTGTATATGTTTTAAAAAGAATGAACATTCTCCTTTAAGGTCCGATGAGGATTTGACACGTGTTATACAATCTTTTGAAGAATCTCGTGTCATGAATACGGAGGATATACTGATCAGTCAGCAATGTCACACCGAAATAATGTAAGTGTTTTTCGATCTTTTTGGGGTAAGAAGACAATATATTTTCATAAATTTATTAAATGAAAGAAATCAGTACAATAACCAACTACAGAATATACCGTTACAAATATACGAACAAAAACATTATACTATACAACGAGTACGTACAATTGGAAACGGATTTTTATCTGTCTGCATACCATTTCATCGTTTCGGCGAGTGTGACACGGGTCAAATAAATTTAAAAATTTATAAATTCTTTATCACATGACATATGCGTGAGAAATGAGACGCAGTACATTCCGCAAACATTACTAAAATATCCTTGTATACGAAATGGGTTCCATACAACTTCGGGAATATGTAACTGAGCGAGAAATTTTACAATAATAGGGTCACTCCAGGGTTGAGTACCGAGTGAATCAAAATAGTACAGGCGCTGTCTATTTTTAAAATAGACAGCGATCCAGTGAATCCCTTCATTACCGATGACATCTGTGTTCACAATAAGACTACCGCATTCTCGCGTACTTGGCAAACTCAATGTTTCATTCTTCGCAAACACGCCGATAAATTTGGAACGTGTGACTCGCTCCATTACTTTCTGAAGTGTATTAGCATCCATTTTAAAAGTCAGTGATAACGCTCCTAAATCTATCTACTTCTATTAGGGCTTGCGATTCGAGATATACTAGTACACTAATAGGAGCGTCTATAGGCTTGGCGAATTCCAGCCGCACTGAGATGTTTCCGCTCTGCTGTGGGGTTAAATGGGTATTTACGCTAGCAGATAAGTCAGGTGTAATGTCAAACGGATAAAGGTTAAATTGATCAATGAATTCTTCCTGCGTTACCCCATTACCAAGCTCATCACAATCACCTGCAATATGGGTCAGATTACTATAGGCTCTGGCACAAAGAGGTAACACAGCGTCTGATGAATAGTCCGTACCCATTGTTCCACCCAAAGCAGTGCCATTAACGTATAGAGTTATATTTTTAAGTCCGAAATTCTCGAATTTAAAGGCACTCTTTTTATATTTTCCATTCACCGAAGCATGGTCCTGCATGCCGATTAATATCCTTTTAGGAAGATTTCCCAGGGCAATGTTTTCTATCTGCTTCGATGCCAACCCTGCAGGAACCGTATATAGTTTGATTTGCACTCTGTTAATAGGATATTTCACTGTAGCGTTTAGTAAATTTTTCTCAATTTCTAGTTGTTTTGGTGAACTTAATTTCACTCGCCGTACGCGGAGGTATGTGTCCATAATGTGAACCACAACGGGCTTTGCACCCTCTTCTTGATCAGCATCCAGATTTAAGCAGATCTCAGGACTCGTGCGGGTGAGCTTTATTTTCATATCCCCCCGTTGACAAGCAACTTCTCCTGGAAAGTGAAATCTGTGTGCAACCGTCCAAAACACTCGTATATTTTCTTTTTAGAATTTTTAAATTTGTCCTTTATACTATTTTCATCTTTAGTTTGATAATATCCCTCGGCACTTAAAAAGGTAGCCTTCGCTTCTTTGGAAAAGTTGAGGACATTTTCCAGATAGGCTCGTAGATGATAGTACCCCGTGCCTGCCGATATGTTGGTCTGATTTAAATATACGTCACACTGGTTGAATATGGAGTGCAGAAAGTTTGTTTCAGGGTATACAGCATATTTGTCATCGCAGACCGTTCCATCAGAATGGGCTATACGTAGCTTAGCGTACATGTGCACACAGCTTGGATAAAAAAGTAAGGGCCTGAGCTGGGTATCACGAATTCTATAGGTGCACTGGGGAACTGGGGTAATAAAGTCACTGTGCTCAATAGAAACTTGGGTTGGAGGCAGCTCAAAAAGGGACAGCTCCGATTTACAGCATTGTGAACTACATGGGTGGATGAAGCGTGCCATGGCGAAATAGTGACTCCTCTCTCGACAAGTGGTAAACAAACTATGATTCATGAGATCAATGTCCTTAGCTTATATCAGTCAAAAAAGTGGTCAACCATAGGTTTCATTCGCTTACAGCACTTCTTTTTTGATAGCCTTTTACGTTTAATACCACGTGACCCCTTCTTCTTCCGGGCAGCCCTTCTTCTTCCCGCCACCACGCATTTTTCTCTTTGCATCTTTGATGATTTCGTCCGTGTACGCTTTAAATGTTTTTTTAGAGCTCTTTAGGTTTAGCCCCGGCCAATATGTCTTCTGCAGTGTTAATACCTGATTGTAGCGCTTTCCTTCCAAGGTATCTGGCACCCCTCTTCAGCAAAGGAACAGCCGTACGTAGTATGGATGAAAAAATGGACCAAGTCCACTACCGCGCTGGTATCGCACCCCTCGATAGACGGTGAAAGGCTTTCTATCCATTATAACTCAGTGCGTCGAAAGTGTAGCTTCACTGTTAAGCTCCCGTTACCGAATGGGAAGTTTTCACCCTCAATCGTTCTTATATATATTGAGATATTGGTTATTAAATTAGTTGCGACATTCACATAATGGGGTCTGTCATATGTAATACTCAAACTCCTTCCTCTATGGTTGGGGATGTGAGCAATGCGCAGCAGGCGTGCCTGGGTATCCCCAACAAACTGGTGCTCCACTATATTACTGTAAATATAGCACATGTCTGGGGACCTTTCAGCCAATTTCTCCATCTTCAATTGATACATTAATCTGGACAAGTCATGCTGTGTCGTGAAATGTGTCTCTTTGGAAGGCTGCGCTATATCGGCCATTGGCTAGAATTTGGAACTTTCTATGGTCTTTAATACGTCTGTTAGTCTTTGATTTTAGGATTAGTGTATGTGCAGGGTTGTTTACGATTTCGTATACTAAATCATTCGTAAGGTTTGAGTTTCTTAAACTTACGTTTAAGCCTCTCACAACATCCTCGGCCGAACCATATTGACCCGGTCCTAGTCTTACTTCTGTACTGTAATACCGTGCAATCTTAGTCCGAGCGATACGCATAGTTTCATCCATAGCTACCCCAGCTTTTTCACACTCGTCAATGTCTCTAAGAATCGTAAAAACGGTTTCTTTATGTTCAATATTTAAAAAGATGGTGTCCAGCTGAATTTCGCATATCCCCACCTCATACGAATCACGACCCAATTCAATGTGCTTGTGGAGTTCTGTTACAAAGTTGGCTAGTGTGTTGTTAGGGTGTACAGACAGGGACGAGGAGGACGGGAGTGTGACGTAGAAATGGTTAGGAGCCATGTTGCATACTATTTAAGCTTCATTATTGCATCAGCTTTTATATAGGTGTTGAAGCTTTCTGGGTACCCTAGCCATTTCACCAGGTACATTTTTCTCTTTCCTGAACCTTTGCTTCCTAAAATTTTCTCAATTTTAAACACATTTTTTCCTAAATTAAACGCAACTTTCTGCAATTCCTCGCGGTAAAAGCCTCCTGAGATTTCTTCCCCATTCAAATCTTCAATGTAATACATCATTATCTCACCTTTAGGTCTCATAGCCCTAACTTTAAAAATCTCGCGTGTCCATCCTTGCTCAAAACCCTTTGCGAATTTGTTCCCGAACGCGACAGCCTTACATAATCATTGATTTTGAAGCGCGCAGAGTGTGGTGGTGGTGGTGATCCATCTCTCTCGGGAGCGTACCTCTTTCTAAAACTTCGTTAGGTGTTGTCCCAATCGTGCGATGGTGTGAGCGGTTGTAGGATGATGCCAATGATTCCAGAATGTCTAGAAATCTGTATGTGTTTTTATGTGTAAAATAACGGTGCATGCGTTCCTTTATGGTGCGCTGAACTCTTTCAGCTAAAGAAGCCTTATGTATAGAATTGGTTGTGTAATAGCTGATATTAAACTCTGTCAACATGTTCTGAAAAGCACGGCCTATAAATTCCTTCCCCATATCCGTACAAAAATAGCCAGGAACCCTGTTTTCTTTTAACATTAGCGTTTTGGTGGCTTTAGCAACTGTTTCAGGTGATTTATTTTTCAGAGGAACTAGCCACAGATATCTAGAGAATACGTCTATTATGAATAGAATGTAGCGGTAACCATCGTTATACACAGAATATCTTTGCATGTCTGTTAAATCTGCTTGCCAAATAGAATCAATCGAGGAAGCCGTTGTCTTGGCTGTTTTAAACCTTTTTCTCACAGGCTTATGAAGCGTATAAGCGTCCTGCTCCCTCAAAAATCTTTCAACATCTTTTTTTCCTACTCCGTAAACACTTCTGTACAGTCTATCTACGCCGCCGTAAGAGGATGGGTAGAAATGTCATAATAGCGTTTAGTTAATACGTTAGCCATTTGCGTATTTTAGAGCACGTGGGTAGGGTTGGTTTAACCTCTTCTTGCTCCTCTTCAAAGGTGTTACCGCCGGGGGTGACGGCGCCTTCAATTGTGTCACAGCGTTGCATGTTCCAAGTCTTTTAACCTGTTCAGATTTCCTATCAACGTTTTAGGGACATTTATTTGTTGTAGTCTTGCTTTAATATGCTTCCATCCTGATGGTGATGGCCTATCCCACTTTCTCACCAGATCATGGACAATGTCTACGATATTCGATCCCTGTACCTTTGATCCTTCCACAATGATCTCGCCTGTATCGGTCCATTGTATGGCGGATCCTCATTCAATAGATTATAAAGACTTAAGCCTTTACTCCTCAATGTATGTGGGAGGGTACTTTTTAATACATGTTCGATATGTTGTGTGGCTAATCTTTTTGGTTGGTCAGCTGTATCGTCGGGCTCAGATCCTATGTCGCCATGTCCATCGTCCCCCGTGCTGTGCCTAATAACCACAGGAATCTCTGTAGGGCTCTTATAATTTTCGTACTCGTGAAGAAATTTCTGCAGAGCTTCTTGGTATAAGATTCTTTTCTCATCAGGTGTTTTTTCACTGTTTAATAGGGCTAGCAATTCGCTTTCCATTCTTTTAAGTCTGCTTTTACGGGGATCTAGATACGTGTCTGGATTCCTTTGCAGTGAAGCGTACACCTCGTGGGGAATCACTACCACTTTCTTCATTATATTAATCTAGTCAGTAAAGGACCCAAAACTGAAAATAAGATGGGGAGAAATGACCCTCCTGTTTGTACAATAATTCGTTTTTTCTTCGCTACAGTTTGGCTTTTACGAGCGAGTGCACGTATTATGTTCTTGTAGCGGCGTAGGCGAGCCTTCTGAGGGGTTTTCATTGATACATTGCAATTTATAACGTTAAGACAGATTTCACAGATGCATTTTAAAAAGTCGGCGTCGATATTTTTAATAAACATCTGCTGCATGCCCGGGGCAGTCGATGATAGATTTTTATTAATTCACGGTATTTCTTTAGTCTCTTTGTCATTCTGGAATATACACCGTTTCAGGCTCGTTTGGAAATATATTCGTTCGCAGAAGCACTCTAAACGTGTTTCGCGGATGAAGGTCGCAAAGCAAATATCCGTAACGCGTGCTTGTAGCTTCTTTATAAACTTCCAAAAACTCCTTACGCTGATTCGGGAACATTTGATTGGCTAATACCCCAATTTGTGATACATCTCTACGTTGCGCGAATAAGACTAGATATTGCGTATTTAACGACACATCGCGCATGTATCTATTTTTGAAAAATAGATTCTGATTGATGAAGAACACGCTTATGTTAAGATGGTGGGAGAATACTGTAAATGTCTCGGCAAACGTTTTATCCATCTCCAACATGAGATCGTCAATTACAATGATTGTATGTTCATTTCCCTTTAACGAATTAACGTCATATACGCCTTTGTGGAACAAAATATCATCTTGGTACTCGTTGAACACTGATTGATACGTCGAATAGCACCATATAACTTTATGCACAAATTTCGAGAACATCTCTCCCTTTTCTTTAATGATTTTAAGCATAAACACAGTTTTACCACATCCTGTAGGTCCAGATATAATACATGTGGATGGGCTCGTGAATCTGAATTTTTCTACAGAGTCCATTTCTAACACGTCACACTCCTAAGTGGGTCATTTACAAAATATTACAAATTTTGAGTGCTGTTCCTTATATTTTGCTTTCTTCTCCCACAGAACCGTGAATGACGATGAGGTAGAGCACCCCATCATTGACATTACGGATGACCTCGACGACAGTGTAGTTGTGATCTCCTCCCCTGCCAACGAACCCTCACCAGCGATACCGGTAGCACGTCCAAAGCGGAGGTATGAGAACCCCACGTCAGGTATAAAGCGACCGAAATACGCGCCTGTTGCACCAGTAATAGATCCCCAACCCTCAACCTCTTACGCAACAAGCCCCCCAGCAGCACCTCCCGCTAATATATCCCTTATTCATCCGCCGCCCCCCGTTCTGTTAAGTCTACAATAATAATCCCCAACCCTCAACCTCCTACGCAACATGCCCCCCAGCAGCACCTTCCGCTAATATATCCACTAATTCATCCGCCGCCCCCCGTTCTGCTGAGGATGATATAACGATCGAATTGGTGCGATCCGCAGCCCCCACCCCAGCCTTGACTAGAAATCGGTATAGAGTCAGGGTCGACCCTAGAGCCATGTATAGCAATGGAATTGAGCGCGGGCTACGCCGGGTTGTACAGCGTATTATAGAGTTTGCTCTTCAGAATCGCGACGAGCGTGAAGTCAGGACGTGTCTGTCCTTTGGATTCGGGTCAGATGACGGTGATGTAGACGATTATTGGGTGATAGTGCCATTTAGACGTTTGGCGGCTGAAGATGTGGAATATATATTAGGACGTATAATGAAAGCCGCCCAAAGTAGTATAGCCTTTAATATGGACAACTCCACGGTAGATATTGATCGCGTGCCCGTAAACTAGCTGTAGACTGTGAACTTGAATTTGACTGTAATATGGGTCCTGAAGAGTTGAGAAGGGTAGAACAGGAAATGAATGTTCGTATAGTTGTATTTGGGCTGGATGATCGTCGTAGGACTGTGTATGTTTTTAAAAGCTGTGTGAGAGATCGTACAAGACCCCTACTTATTTTAGGATTGTCAGGGACAACGTATCTCCCCATCCGTAATATAAGGTGGCTTTACGCGAGTTATGACAAAAGTCGAAAATATGGGAGACATCATGATTTGTGTAAGGGGTGCCTCGAGTTTGCGGATGATATTGTGCGACATTGTAAAGAATGTCACATGGTATGTGAGCAGTGTAAAAGCACCAAATGTGAAAGCCGTGTAGTTGACACTGAGAAGAGAGACTGATGTGTGTAGACGCACATTTTTCAATAATAGCTGTTTTGATTTCCATAAATCAATTGGCACGTGCAGGAAAATGAGAATCTGTGAATGTGGTATGTTTTACACAATGAATAATTGGGGAAAATTTAAGCACAAGTGTGACGTAATTCACTGTCCTACATGCCAGGAGGAATATAAGGCGGATGGAGTAAAGCATATATGTTATATGAAAGATGCTAAGCCTAAAAATAACCCTTGTATAACTGTGTACTACGATATAGAAACATATACGAACGCTGAAACCAAAGAGGTAATTCCACATTTACTTGTGAGCCAGACCATCTGTGATGAGTGTATGGGTATCGAATGTGACGAGTGCCCCAAATGTGGTAAACGGACAAACGTTTTTAGAACGAATGTCCGCGATAGTCCTGTGAAACTATTTGTGTCCTATATTGTCAAGTTAGCCGACAAGTTCAAAAAAATGACTGTGTATATTCTCGCCCATAACGGGGCAAAGTTTGACACGCAGTTCCTTTATAAGGAGTTGCTTGAACACGAATCCTCTGAGATATTTACAGGTGATCCATTGAAAAGAGGCAACAAATTAATACAGATGCAGATAAGAGGCAATGTTCAATTTAAAGATACTTTATTATTCACACCTTGTAAATTAGCAAAGCTACCCAAGGTGATGGGAGTAGCAGCTGAAGTTTCCAAAGGATACTTCCTTACACTTTCCTCACCAGCGAGACTTTAAACTACGTAGGCCCACCACCACCCAAACATTATTTTGACTGTATGGATGAACGTGAAGACTTTGATCGATACTACAACAGTTTTAATGAAAGTAACCCTTATAATATAGCTGATGAATGTGAGCGTTATTGCGTGAACGATGTGCGCGTGCTTAGAGTATGTTTCCAGGCCTTTAGAAGGATGTACATAGCCCGTTTCAAATGCGATCCACTGCAAGTCGCAACCACCATCGCATCATTATGTTTTACGGTGTTCAAGAATAAGCCATTATTCACCGAAACAACCCCCGCAGTTACGGACACAAGGCTATTTACTGGCTCATACACCTACAGCAACAGACAGGTGTATATATAAAGCACGCCCGCAACACGGGTGAAGTACCCATTAAGATTAATGGACGTGTTTTTTGGGTTGACGGGTTAAGTGAAAACCGTGTCACTGGTGTGAAGACTGTGCACTCCTTTAACGGTTGCTGGTGGCATGGATGCCCCCGTCCTGAGTGCGGAATCGCCGGAGATATCCACGGTAGGTCTCCTGCCGACTGTCTTGCATCGACCCGCACCCGCGATCAACTTATAGGATCACAGTTCACTCACAAAGTCTTGTGGGAGCATGAATATGATGCACGGATGGAGACAGACGAGGTGTACCGTGAGGAAATAAACACGATCAAGCGTTCAATGGTGCTGGATCCTCTCAAATGTGGTGATAGCTTGTTTGGAGGATGTACAAATCCATTCAGACTATACTTTCCACCTACGGAGGGCGTGAAGCTCAATTACTACGATTTCTGTTCTTTATACCCATACGTGATGAAGAACAATCCGTACCCCGTGGGCGCTCCTGAGAAACTGGTGGGACCTAGCCTACCCTCCATTAATGAATTTTCAAAAAATTTGAATGATCGTTACTTTGGGCTCTCTTTCGTAGACGTACTCCCCCCACGCAATTTATGGATGCCGATCTTACCTGTCGTTATCGACGACAAGCTCATGTTTCCCCTGTGCGTGAAGTGCGCGGAAGAGGATAACGGCGAATGTAACCATATACCCCACCAGCGTAAGATCAGAGGCGTATATACAAGTCCTGAGCTGGCCCTAGCCGTACGCCATGGTTATAGAATACTGAAGATACATGAGGTGTGGAGGTTTCAGAGGCTACCCAACCTTTTTACACCATATATAAACGCCTTTTTGAAGGATAAGGTTGAGGCAACAGGGTATCCGCGAGGAGTTGATACCGAAGATGAAAAGTCTGCCTATATTCAACGTTACCGCGACCGCGAAGGTATACAACTTGATCGTGCCCAAATTGTAAAGAATCCTGGCAAGCGCTTTAGTGCAAAGTTGTGTCTAAACAGTCTATGGGGAAAATTTGCGCAGAATACCGGCAGAGGGAGCATTCATTTGGCACAAAGTTATAGCGATGTCTGGGATTATGCCAATGCTCCCGATAAAGAGGTCATGGAGATCGTGAATGTAGGTAACACTTACATAATAAAGTACAACAACACTGAATTTGCCACAGATACCTCAAGGGTTACAAACATACCTGTGGCCAGCTTCACAACAGCCTACGCCCGTATAAAACTTTGGGGTCTATTGCATTCTCTTGGGCGGAGAGTATTGTATGCCGATACAGATAGCGTGATATTCACAGAGAGGGAGGGTGAATACATGCCCGCTATTGGAGAGTTCCTCGGCGAGCTCACTGATGAGATCAAGGATGAGTATGGGGACAACGCATACGCCGACTCTTTTGTCTCAACAGGACCTAAGACTTATGGGGTACGGGTCAGGGTGGGGGAGGAAATGAAATATATCGTGAAGGCAAAGGGTATTACGCTCAACCATTCGAATCGACGGGTTGTTAACTTTGAATCGTTGAAGGATCTAGTATGTTTGGACGATGATGAGGGCGAACAACCTCCCCAACTAATTGTAGGCACCCACAATTTTAGGGCGCAGAAGCTGGGGGGCGTGAAGGAACTTAGGGGTACGAAGGTGTGCCGTAACACCTATAGGAAACGTTACCAGTTACCTGGTACCTATGATACCGTACCCTTTGGATACCATAGCGTATGAGGCTTCTATTGTTAACTCACACGTATTTGTCTTGTATATAATCGTATCTATTTATTAAACGTATTTGTAAATATATATATAACTTGAATATCTCGTTTATTAAATCGTATTTGTAAAGTATCTATTGATTTATTAAATCGTATTTGTAAATATATACCGGGTGTCCCACAAAAAAGTTAACCGTACTTTGAATTAATATAACTCAAAAACTATTAGAGATTTTTGGGTCCTGCAAAAATGTTTTATTTAACAACTATTTATCTGTCGATTCTGGAAATTTCATTAAATTTCCTTTTACGAAGTTGATACATTAATGGTTTTAGTGGAGGCTATCAAAAATATGTTTGCGCAAGGAAGTAAAATAATGAAACTTCGAAGTTTAAAATTAACAAATTTATTTAAATCCATTAATAACAAAAACACCTCTTCATATGGGTAATACAAATTTATTTTTAATTTTCTAAGCACCGTTTCCTTCCACATGTCCTCCATTTCTTTCCAAGCACAGTTGCGCCTTTGATCGCATTGATTGCACAACTTTTTTGATCAACTGGTGATTTTCCTTAAGTAAATTGACTTCACGTGTGATACTATCTCTTAACTGGTTTATGTTTTCCGGTGGAATAGAATACACTTTACTCTTTAGATATCCCCATAAGAAATAATCGCATGGTGTTAAATCAGGGGATCTTGGGGGCCATTCAATTGCATGATTTAGCGCGACAATGCGGTTGCCAAAATTTTCTCTCAGTTTTGTTCTTACAGCAAGCTGTCTATGAGCTGGTGCGCCGTCCTGAATCCACCAAAGTCTATTGAATTGATTGCCGTAAATCTGGAGGAGTTCTGGGATGATCCGTTCGTTGATCATGTTCAGGTAGGCAGCACCATTCAAGTTATTGTCGTAAAACAATGGGCCGACAAGATAGCCATTCCCGCATATTCCGATCCACAGAGACACTTTCTGCTGACAAATACGTGTGTCAAAGTTGAATGCTGGGGGGTTGTTCAGCGGCGCATATTGTCGAATATTATGGCTATTTACCTTTCCATTCATGAAAAAGGCTGCTCGTCACCAATCACAATGTTTTCCAAGAAACGAGCAGGTTTATGGAGAAGCCATTCGACAAATTGTCTACGACGAGGAAAATCAGTTTCAAGAAGCTGGTGTCTTACATGCATCTTATAGGGATGCCATTTTAAGTCATGTTTAACAATGCGGTTAAATGTTGACTTTGACAATTGTAACCCATTCTTTCTGACTGATACATTTGGATTTTGAAGAAGTGTCATCTGAACATTTTCGATATTTTCTGTTGTTCTTATGGTTTTCCTACGACCCGAACGACCTTTATTTAGATTTAAGCATGTTCCTTCATGTTGGTATTTCCGAACATTTTTCCAAATAGCGGGCTTGCTTGGTGGGTGCCTACCTGGAAAACGTTGTTCAAATAAATCTTGTACTTGTTTAATACTGCCAGTCTTAATAAAGTTTGTGATTACAAATACGCGTTGCTCTTTTGTTAACTGCATGAAAAAGGGTTCTTTTGAAGTAAACTTTTACATAGAAACGCTTTGATTTGCTTAATAAGCAATAATGACGAGACCATACCACAGCGTGTCCGAAAAACCACTGTGCAATGGCCTAGGCTTCGCTTGAAGAATCGCACAGTGACCTAGGCTCCCTACGCTTCGCTTCATTATTTTACTTCCTTGCGCAAACATATTTTTGATAGCCTCCACTAAAACCATTAATGTATCAACTTCGTAAAAGGAAATTTAATGAAATTTCCAGAATCGACAGATAAATAGTTGTTAAATAAAACATTGTTGCAGGACCCAAAAATCTCTAATAGTTTTTGAGTTATATTAATTCAAAGTACGGTTAACTTTTTTGTGGGACACCCGGTATATAACTTGAATATCTCGTTTATTAAATAAATCATGTTTCAATTAGCGTATCACTTTCTCCTTTGTGTGTGTGTGTGTGTGTGCGCAGGTGAAAGTTCTAAGCTCCGCCCACTGTAAGACCGTGAGTCATGCTACTATCTGGGAGTCCCTGCGTGGTCAGTCGACTGCAGTAAGCCCGAAAGATCAGACGTGTATTCAGATCAGACGTGTATTCAAATGGCTACCTTTAATATTGCTTGTACAACGTTTATGAAATGGTATTCAGCAAAGTGTCAGGATGTGGTGGATACCGAAAAACTTCCTATTCCTCCCTCCTATACCTCTTTTAAAAACACATTGGATTGTGCGAAGTTCCAAGATGTACAAATACTCTACGGATGTTCTGGTGAGACCGTTGAAGGCTTTCGTTGCACAGACGATGTGCTGAAGTATACTGCAGAGCTAAACTTTATAGTCTCACATACACCGTGAAGTAAAAGAAACAACGCGTGCAGAAGAGAAGCAGCAGGTATGGATAATGAGTCTTGCGGATGGGTGGTGTGACAAGCGGTATTACGTCATGCTACACCATGTCAATTACTCATACCCTACGACTGAAAATGTGAATCTCGTGATCATGGACAATCTTAAGTATTTTTATCACTATATTAACGTATATCATGATGAGGTTCGTAGTGAGGTTGTGGCTAGTGCCCTGCGTGAGTTTTTAACAGACTTTAGAGACGAGTATCGTTTGATGGGCAGAAAGGAAAAATATGAGCATATGTTCCTCTCAAATAGTGCGCCGGAGTGTGAAGATGTTTAGTAAAACATCAAATGTTCCTAGTTCTTATCCTGAGGTAAAATGTCTGGTGCGTAGGCTGGTAGTGATGAAATTAATTCTTGTACAGGAAAAACAAATATGTACAACAATTCGGTACGACTCGCGGATCATACGAACAAGCCCATTCACGTATCATCGAGTCAGCCGCCCGTCGAACCGTTCCTGCCTACCTGCGTGCCTCACACGGCTCATAGTTATCTCAGAGCTTGAACCGAGTGGACGTGCGCTCCTCGAATACGATGGAACTTCCTTTGAGCAGCATTCTCAACGCCTCGTACGATGTGTCCGTGACGAAATCGTTGCGCGTGTTCAGGCGTAATTCCGGTACCATTAGCTATGTACTGGAAACGGAATGTAGACAAACAAACAAACTGGTTTATTTAAGTGTCGAGGAGATGAATAGAATCTTCGTGATAGTTGAGAAGTGGAGTGAAGATCGTTATAAAATACCTGCTAACGTAGGTACAAGAAGAGAGCAGATTAGTGACGCACCCTCATACGCCGTTGTATGTACGTTGTGTATAAATAACGATCGGCCGTGCATTGATATACGGCTGATGTGGAAGAATGCTTCTGATAATAACGCTCTTGTTCCTACGCGAAACCGTTTCACCCTCGACAGAATGTTTGAAATCGTCGGATTCCGTAAGCTGAAACCTATATTAGACGCGCGTGTTACGGATATGCTTTATTTTGATACAGTACTTGAATACGCATACACCGCTCTGCTCGATGGGTTTACCGAGTGTAGGGCTGGTGAGAATGGTCTAGAGCTGGACGTTTATTTAAAAAGTTTAGACTCTTTGAAATACCATGAACTTTGGTACAAAGCAATTGATCGGTACAAGGCTGAGCTCACCTACACCGTTCACCCTGAAGAACTATTTCTTTATATAACGCGCAGTTGTCGTAACGATTTAGAAGATTATTTCAATTGCCGTTATGTTGAGTGAGTTCACGATTGAAAAGCTCGAGTCGGTAGAAATAAACCCTCGATTGGAAAAGCGTGTTTATAAACTTGTGTTTAATAATGTAGCTAACGATGAACTCTTTGTGCGTGCTTTTGATTGTATTCTAGACGTATTTAAAGATGACTTACCAACCGGTTGTAAAGTGGGAACAAAAATAGTACTGAACGATATGAAAGCCCTTCATATCGAATACAGGTTTCCCTATACTTTAAGCGGTGAAATATTATTAAGCCGCATATACTGCGTAATGCAGAGCAATAATGATGTAATTGTAAACTCGATTAAGACCGAGTTTAGTATTTTGAAAAAAAAGTGAAATGTATTTATATATTTTGCTCGATATTTCTCCTGTACTGTTATGATTATATGCATATTTCTTATTATTGAAATGTATTTATATATTTTGCGTGATATTTCTCCTGTACTGTTATGATTATATACATATTTCTATTATTATTGAAATGTATTTATATATTTTGCGTGATATTTCCCCTGTACTGTTATGATTATATGCATATTTTCTATTATTATTAAAATGTATATTTATTTCTATTTGAAATGTATATTTATTTTATATATATATATCTCCATAATTGTGTGTATATATTTCCTGTACTGTTATGATTATATGCATATTCCTCAATTATTATTGAAATGTATATTTATTTTCTATATATTTATAATAAACAGAATGATGCAATGTTGTTTTACTTAATTATATCATGTTACGCCTTCTGAACCTACTACCGGTATTCTAAACCAACTTTTAAGAAATATAATAATGTATACAATGGTATCGCTAAAAGGTGGTATCTGGCAACTCAAGCCATCTACGCCTTCTAAGCCAACTGGCTGATTAGGAGTCTATAATAATGTATACAATGGTATTGCTAAAAAGTTGTATCTGGCAACTCAAGCCATTTACGCCTTCTAAGCCAACTGGCTGATTAGGAGTCTATAATAATGTATACAATGGTATTGCTAAAAAGCGGTATCTGGCAACTCAAGCCATTTACGCCTTCGAAGCCAACTGGCTGATTAGGAGTCTATAATAATGTATACAATGGTATCTGGCAACTCAGTCTTCGATTAGAATTAAATATATAGCGAATACATGGCGCTATCTGGCAACTCAAGCCATTTACGCCTTCTAAGCCAACTGGCTGATTAGGAGCCTATAAAACAACGCCTACTCGGCTGAAGTCTTAATATGCACTTGGCTCCTGCCAGGTGAACACCTCTCCTCCTTTCTCTCCTTTCTGGCCCTTTGGGGGGAATAGCTTGGGGGAGAACTCCGCCCCCAAGTTGCATGCCCCTTGCAACCCCGGTTGGCAACAAAGGGCCCTTTGGGGTAATTTTGTTTTCTTTTTTTTTCTTTTTTTTGCAACACCCCCCCATTTGCAACACCCCGCCCCCCTTTGCAACATTACGTAATCACTTGCAACATTCTTGCACTCTAACCTTTTGGCTATACTACTAGCTTCCTCCGGCATCAATAATTTCTTGCAATCGTTGCGGCATAGAAGAGGCAGATTGTAGGGAATGTTTGGTGTTCGACGTAAGCTCTCGCAACTATTCCTCGCGTGAGCTAAAAGTGCTTCAAATGTTCTTTCATTGCGTTGCTCCCATTCGTTAATCATTATTGCCCAAAGGTTTTCAATCGGATTCATATCAGGAGAACGTGGTGGCAGAATTAGATTAATAATAATCGCTGGATCCCTTTCCTCCTCCCTTCGTAATTCCCACCCAACCTCGTTTCCTTCGACATAGCAACGCTTACCCCATCCTCATTCCACTTCCTTCATTAAACCTATTATCGCTTTTACTGTCCCTTCCTTCCATCCTTCAATGCCAGCGTTCTTAAACCTAGCACATAAATTATATAATATGGAATCTAACACCTTAGATCTCTACGCATTCATGTTACTTGAAGACGCCTGTGTCTTAGGGGAATCTAAGTGTTGAGAGTGGGCTTGAGGGGGTAGTCTGTAGATTACTACAGATGACCTTGAACGCTCCAACTATTTAAAAATGATTATTTATTACGCACATCATATGGCATAATACACACATGAATTTAAGTATCTTACACTATAGGAATGGAATTGAATCCTACCAGAGTTAAAAAGCCGCAAAATATGATGGATTAGTTTGTATTAAGAGGTTACTAAGAGAAAAGGATTTGGGATAGAGCGGAAGGCAGAGAGTATATTTTCTCGAATTTCGGTTATTATTAATGTTATATGGATACATTGCCATGCGGTGTGATCAGAGAGAGAGAGAGTTACAAGGAGTTACAAGGAAAAGAAGTACCTCAAAAGGCCTTGCGGCCCATACCGAGGAGGTACCAATGGCAACGGGTGCCACGGAAAATTTTCTATACACTCAAATAGTGTGCAAGATTTGGTCTAACCTTTTCTTGAACTGATCCACAGAGGAACTGTTCACAACTTCTGAAGGTAACCTGTTCCACGTGTCACAGATCTTATACGTAAAGTAATTCCCACACATATTAGTCCTAAACCGTTTCAAATCCGAGAGAGAGAGAGAGAGAGAGTTACAAGGAGTTACAAGGAAAAGAAGTACCTCAAAAGGCCTTGCGGCCCATACCCAGGAGGTACCAATGACAACGGGTGCCAGGGAAAATTTTGTACACACTCAAATAGTGTGCAAGATTTGGTCTACCCTTTTCTTGAACTGATCCACAGAGGAACTGTTCACAACTTCCGAAGGTAACCTGTTCCATGTGTCACAGATCTTATACGTAAAGTAATTCCCAGACACACTAGTCCTAAACCGTTTCAAATCCAACTTCCAACCATTGTTGCGAGTTGGGTTATCATTTAAACTAAACATACTTCTAAAATCGACATCGTTGAACCCGCGTAAGAGCTTGAAAACCTCGATCAGTTGACCGCGCAGCCTCCGTGTTTCAAGCGAAAACAAGTTCAGGGCGCGTAACCGTCGATTGTAGCCCATATGCCTAACGGAAGGGATTAACTTTGTGGCCCTCGCCTGCACTCGCTCCAGCCTCTCAATATCTTTCCTGAGGGTGGGCGACCAGAACTGCACAGCATACTCCAGGTGCGGCCGAACAAGGGAATTGTACAGTGAGAGCACAATCTCCTTGTTCCGAAACTGAAATTGCCTCCTGATATAACCCAATAGTTTCTGGGCTTTCTTTTCCACCTCTACACACTGTTTCGTAAACTTAAGGTCGCTGCTAATTAGCACACCCAAGTCCTTTTCTAAATCAGTCACCTCGATATTACTACCCAACATCGAATAGTCCGACTTGGGATTGGCGTAGCCAATGTGCATCACTTTGCATTTACCCAAGTTAAACGGCATTTGCCATTTTTCGGACCACTCTCCTATCCTACCTAGGTCCGCACGCAGTTCCTCGATCGCTTCGGGCGTCCCAACATTGGCCCCAAGCTTGGTGTCATCAGCGAATTTGGCGATCCGACTGACGATGCCACCGTCGATATCATTTATGTAAATGATAAACAACAGTGGCCCAAAACGGAACCCTGAGGAACCCCACTAGTGACCGAGGCCCAACCCGAACTAGCCCCTTTAATTACCACCCTCTGCCGCCTATTCCTCAGCCAGTTTTCAATCCACCTACCTATTTTCCTACCGATACCCAGCGCGCGCACTTTCGCCATTAGCCGGCGGTGAGGTACCTTATCAAAGGCTTTCTGAAAGTCGAGATAAAGTATATCAATCGCCCTACTCTTATCGTACTCACTCAACATGACGTGGAAAAACTCGAGCAAGTTGGTGAGACACGACCTATGCCGTCTAAACCCATGTTGGGAGTCCCCAAGCAGCTTGTAGGAATCCAAATGGTCAACGATCCTATCAGCTATTATCCCTTCTAATAATTTACCTACAACTGAAGTGAGACTAATGGGACGATAGTTCCCTGGACTTTCGTGATCCCCTTTCTTAAAGACATTGCCATGTGGTGTGATGAGAGAGAGAGAGAGAGAGAGCTTTTAAATGGTGTGTGGGTAAAGGCTTCACGTATGTTATTTTAGTCCAGGGTAGTTTATGTGGAGGTGTTAACGTAACTTGCACTTGGGACTGTTAATTGTAAGACAACTACCATAGCTGGGACTGAGACACGTTATCCCCTGCATACTCTATTTATCTATATACAGTATGTCTCTATATAAATATATAGAGTGATCGACACAATGATAATGTGGACGTCATTGATGGGGTTAGAGCAATTATATGCACCAATCCGAACACACCTCCGCTGCCATAAGGAGCGCCCATTTTATACCTAACAGACTAGCTTGGGACGAGACAGAGGCGCGAGACTTATTGTAAGCACTGTACAGTGTACATACAATCTTTGTTATACAGGGTGTCTCAAAAGTCACTATCTATTTCGGTGACATTAGATGTTTTTTTAAATGTTATGCTGGCATAAAGATATGTACTTCTGGTGCAAATTTGTGTATTTAAAAAAAGTTAATTGGTTTATTATCTTGACATGCTTGAACAATTCCTCGAACCTCAACTTCTTACAGATGGCATTCTTGACAGTAGTTTTTCAGCAGGATGGAGCACCGTGCCATTATGCAATAATTGTACGTGATTATCTTGACAGACGCTTCCCCGGTCGCTGGATTGGTCGTGGAGGAACACAACCATGGGCAGCACGTTCACCCGATTTAACACCATTAGATTTTTTCGCCTGGGGTTTCATTAAGTCTAAGGTGTACACTGGTAGAAGAATTAGTGATGTAGCCGAACTTCGAAATCGTATTACCGATGCAGTTCAGAAAATAACACATCAAATGCTGGAAAGTGTGTTCCGGGAAACAACTTATCGCTTTGAGCTCTGTAGAGACACTGATGGTCGCCATGTGGAGACAGATAAATAAATAGCACTAATTCTTTGTGGCACTTACTTTGAAATAAATATATTTTTCATGTCTTAAACCAGTTTTTCGTAATTCCCATTATTTTTCAAAATAGATAGTGACTTTTGAGACACCCTGTATTACAAAAATAAGGTATTGTAAACCAACAGTTGTCTGAACCAAGACTACCATATCGGTGACAGGTATCTGAGGACAATACATTGCACAACAACACATTAAAGATGTTTTAGGTACGAGTAATGAAATATTATATGTATATTCTTCCGGATTAACATTTGGCTGGTACGTAGGTTACGCATAGTAAACATAAAACTGACACTGTACCATTTTGGCTCAGCACATAGCATATGGAAAATATTATTGTGAGCAACAGAGTTTATTCATAGCAATTTTTGTATAGTTCCACCACAGATGGGATGTATACAATGCAATGCAGTAAGTTCTAAAAATATAAGTTTTGACTGATTTTGAACACGAACCAAATTTCCTTACTAGCATGTTACCGTGTACATACAACTTTTTACGTTGCCTCTCAATATCAAGGTCATCTCGTAGCTCGTGAGTAATTACATGACCTAAGTATTTACATGTGTCTTTGACAGGTATTGTCTGACCTTCCTTTCAAAGACCCACATGATACGTTTCAATAGATTACACCTAAGAATCAGAATACAGCTCTTTGCCCCATTATAGATGATGTCATTTTCTATACCATATTATTCACATATCTGTAATAGTACTCTCAGCCCATGGTCAGAGGGTGACTGAAAAATAAGGTCATGAGCATACATTAAATAATTAATTTTTTCCTTTCCAATGACACAACCAATACGTACAGTTTTTAGTTCATTGGTAAGGTCATCTATGTATCATATATACAGAAAAGATAGGGTGATAATATACCCCTTGATACAGTACTTTTTCATTCTATAAACATGGTCTGCTTTGTATACCAGAATACAAGTATAGGCTACTAAATATATATTTAGGTATCCCCCGACATAAGAGTTTCTTGAAAAGTTTGTGATGGTTAACTCTATCAAATGCTTTTGATGCATCCAAAAAACAGGAATATGCATTGCAACTTGACATCTTGTACTTTTGGACTGCTTCCTTTAGCTTACATGTCAGTATGATGTTTCATTCTAAAGCCAAACTGATTGTCATAAGTCTGCAAGTAAGTACTGTCGCTACCTATCCTATTATACTAGGGGCTCTCAATATATTTTTTCCCACCTTTTTTCTCAGCTAAATAATAGGCCATGGGGCTGAAATGTCTTTTGGGCCGTAAGTTTGAACTTTCTGCGCTTTACATAACTGGATTTTTCCAGTTTGAACCTCCCCTCCTTGTATAAAACCGATGGTTAACGCAGTGCACTTTCGAAAATGGCGTCTGACAGTGATGTACATCGTAAACAGAGAGTTGTTATCGAGTTCTTAACCGCAGAGAAGGAAACAGTTGGAAATATTGACGAACGTCCACAAAACGTTTACGGAGATGGTGTTGTTGATCGAAGCACAGTTAGACGCTGGTCTAAACGTGAGATATCATTGGAGAGAGGGAGAGCCAGCCTCGATTATGAGCCACGCAGCGGTCTCCCGGCATCGGCTGTGACATCTCACACTGTGCAACGTGCTAACAACATCATTCGATCAAATCGGCGCGTCACATACAAGGAGCTATCACTGGAGCTAGGAATTAGTGAAGGAAATGTGAATACGATAATTCAGCAAATGGGATACTCAAAAGTGTGTTCACGTTTTGTTCCTCGCGAAATGACTGAAGATCACAAAGCCCAAAGAAAAGAAATTGCTGCCGAGTCGTTGGTTCGATACGAGACAGAAGGGGATGACTTCCTTTCACGAATTGTGAATGGGGATGAGACTTGGGTACTCTTATTGGGTACACCACTTTGAACCTGAAACAAAACGTCAATCCATGGAGTGGCATCACGCAGACTCCCCACGCAAGAAAAAGTTCAAAATGGCTCCCGCTGCAGGAAAGGTTATAGCCACCATCTTCTGGGACATGAAAGGGGTGATTCTGGTGAACATTATGAAGAAAGGACAAACAATCAACTCGGAGGCATATATTGCTACCCTACAGAGACTCCAGAGACGTATAAGCGAGTTCGACCGGAGAGAAAACTGGAAGACGTCCTTCTTTTGCACGATAACGCAAGACCACACAACAGTTTGCAAACAAGACAGGCCATCACAAAAATGCGCTTGACTACGTTACCCCACCCTCCATACAGCCCGTATCTGGCACCTTCAGATTTCCTTTTGTTTGGGCCAATGAAGGATGCTATTCGTGAAGAAAGTTTCAGAGTGACGATGAGGTTATTGTTGAGGTTAAGAGCTGGCTCCAGCGGACTTTTACCAGCAAGGAATAAAGGCCCTCGTTTTGAGGTAGAGGAAAGCCGTAGAAAAGGATGGATACTATGTGGAAAAATAAAAACTTGTAAAAAAGGTATGTAACTATTTGTGTAGAAAATTTTGGAACTTACAAGGAAACTTGGAAAGAAAAAAAAAGGTGGGGCAAAATATACTGAGTGACCCTCGAAGACAACATATTGTAGCACCTTAGAAAGTATATTGGCAAGCGCTGTTGGCCTATAATTATCCTTATCACAGATACTAGTAACCTTATTCTTAACAACTGGCATTCATTTATGCATATATTTGGCCTCTCTACCTGAGACAAGTAAATAGGGTTTTATAATAATTTTTCCACAGCTCTGCAATGTTTTTTGTGCACCATGTACACCCTCTGTTACATTTGGCAAAGTAAGATTAATATTGTTAATTTTATTAAACTCCTTCCAGAATTCACTACTGGAATTTCTGGCTGGAGATGCTCTTCGAAGATTCTCTTCATTTTTCCTTATAAATCTAAGAGCACCGTTGAATCTAGCACGAGTTTTAGTTTTCAGTTGGAAGAGTTCCCCTTACCTAGGTTTCCCCATAGCCAGTGTTGGGCGCGTTACTTTTTTAAAGTAACGGCGTTACCGTTACTTGTAACAGAAAGTAACGTCATTACCGTTACGGTTGTTACTTCTATGGAAAAGGAATGTGTTAGTTACCGTTCCGTTACCGTTACTTTTATAATAAACTAGAAAATATACTGTAGTATTTCGCAATAGAGTATCAGAATATGAGGATCAATGAAAGAAAGCCACCCCCAAAAGTTTCTAGTAAACAATGCTACCCTAAAAAATGATCAAGTAAACAATGCCACCCCCGAAAATCACTAAAGTAAAGAATGTAAGTAAAAAGACCTTCATGAGGAATTGTTTATTATTTATTACTATATGCCCTTGATGAGTGGTTAGGTTAAGTCATAATATTTTCATTTAACCTAACCTAAATAACTTACAGATCAATGAAAGAAAGCCAACCCCGACCCGTTTGGGGGTGGCTTACCATTTGAAATAATATTAATAGCGATCAATAAATAGATCTTGAGTAAAAAACTAAAAATGTAAAATAAAATTGCTCTTTGCGCTTAGTATTACAAAAACGAAAATAATTGAAGGGAATACACTAAAATAAATCGTGAATAAAAAATTACAAAATGCCTAAAGGATTAATGGATTATTCATATAAGAAAAAAATAGAAATCTTTAAAGAAAGTAACGAATAATGACTGAAAATGGAATGAAAAATAACGGGGTTACAAGTTTCGTTACAATATAAATAAAATAACGGCGTTACCGTTACGAAATAAGTAACGGCGTTACTCCCAACACTGCCCATAGGAACTCATTCCACAAATTCATTTTTAACTACATATAAATCAGCAAGGTATACTGACCACCATTATTCTTGACATTTATTTTCCTCATTTTTTATTCTTAAATCTACTTTCACTCGCAGCCTTAACGGCAGGGTTGGTAAGAAAACCAAAAACCATTGGTTTTTTAATAAAGACGTAAAAAAACCATGTTTTTGTTTTTAATATATAGGCCTATATATACGAGGGTAATTCAATAAATATCCGCACTTTTTATTTTCACAATTTTATTTTCACATCTGATAGATTATAAACACATCACTTCTCAACATAATCTCCATGTTTCTCAATACACTTAGTCAAGCGATCTACAAGCTTCCTAATGCCATCACGAAAGAATGTTTTTGGCTGTGTGCGTAGCCAGTCATGCACCGCCTCATTCAGGTCATCATCGCCTTGGAGTCGCTGACCTCTCAAAGCGTTTTTAGTGGTCCAAACAGGTAAAAATCCGAAGGTGCCAAACTGGACTGTAGGCTGGATGGTTGAGAACTTCAAATTCAAGTTCTTGAAGGCATTTTCTAGTCTGTGCAACGGTATGAGGGCGCGCATTGTCGTGTAACAGAATAACACCTTCCGACAATCTCCCTCTCTGTTTTGTGCGAATTGCTTGCTTAACTTTCCGAAGCATGTCAGAATACGATGCATTGTTACTGTAGTTCCACGCTCTAGAATCTAGATAATGTTCAAGGATAGGGCCTCGTGTATCCCTAAACAGTGTTAGCATAACTTCACCTGCTGTCGGCTGCGGTTTGAACTTCTTGCAACAGGAGATGTTGGATGCTTCCATTGCATGCTCTGTCGTTTGCTTTCTGGTTCATAGTGATGGATCCAGGTTTCATCTCCAGTTATAATGCGCTTCAAAAAGTTTTCACCATTATGATACCGCGCCAAAAGACGAGAGCAGACGTCCATACGATTACGCTTGTGCTCTTCTGTCAACTGTTTGGGCACCCATCTTGCACAAACCTTGTGAAAGCCAAAATGTCATGAATATCGAATAGGCTAACCCTTGACTGATGTCTAATGAAGATGCAATTTCTTTTATTGTTAATCTTCTGTCATCGAAAATCATGGCTCTGGCTTCTTCCTGCTTGTCACCACTGGTTGATGTTGACGGTCGTCCTGAGCGCTGAGCATCTGCCACACATGTTCGACCTTCTTGAACATTTGAATCCACTCGTACACACTTCGCCGTGGTAACGCATTATTCCCATACTGAGCACATAAACGCGTGTGAATTTCCGCTCCTTTCACACCTTCTGCCCACAAAAAACGAACCACGGATCTCTGTTCTTCCAGAGTACAAATTGAAAGCGGCGCAGCATACTCACTACTCGTACGATATGTGACAGCTACGAGTAGCCTAAATAAGCCTATAGATCTCAGTTTGGCTCGTTATTACGAGTATATACTATATTATCACTAAAATAAAAGTGCGGATACTTATTGAAGTACCCTCATATATAACTTGGAGCAAATTGAAAACTCTTAGTATTTCTTATATAATTTAATTGCTGAAAATATAAAAAAAGAAAGCAGAGAAATCAATAGCCTAACCATAAACAACTAAAAAATAAACATTTGATTATGACTTTGCATATAAACAAGTTTATAGATGCAGCCTCTAAATTTATTTCAAATTATTTGTAAAAACATTTATAAATAAATACGAGTTTAGAAGCTTTATCAACTCCTAATTTTTTCTTAATTTGGACTGTACCAGTCGAAAAGCGGAGAAGATTCTTTCAACTGCGGCACTAGATGATACTGCAGTCATGAACACTGAGACATTGTTCCGCGCATCTTCAGACAGTTCCCCGATAGATCTCCACCATGCTAGTGGGGTTATGTTCTTCAGTACTGATTCACTGTAAAGATGGGATTTATTGAAAGGGGAAGATTTGGATTTAATTTTAAGGAGAATGGGAAGTAACACTGTGAACTCTTCTTCCGCTAATTTCATTGCGCACTTCTTCTTCTTCTTCTTCGAGGCGAATTCCGTAATACTTTGGGTAGATTAGCCAAAAAATGAACCTCATTTACTGCTTGATTGTATTCTTTTATTGAGTTTTTTTTTATTTTATCATTCGGTAGAAAATGTAATTGCTCCTTTAGTCTTTAGGATTTCCACTGTATCACTTATTTTGCGCTGCTCAGTTTGCAATTTATCTAATGATACTGAGATGGGCTTAAGTATTTTCAAAAGATCTTCCGCATTTCTTTTAATCTGGATATCAGCAACTTTTCTCGCAATTACAGGATCAAACGCGTCTCTATTTCCATCGAAAACAGAAAAGAGAATACTCCACTTGTTATGAAATATTTCCAAGCAGTCTGCCAGTGAATTCCATCTTGTTTCTGATGGCAATTGCACTTTGGCACCACCATCTTCTTACTTTGCGGATGGTAAATGTGTATTTCTCACATATTTAACAATTTGAATTATATGTGCACTGATATTCTCATTGCTAAGATCTTGTGCGAGTAAATTAAGAATATGAGCTGCACACGCATAGGTTTTTGGTTTTTTAAAAATGATTTACACTATGGTTTAAATCAGTGGCTTAAATCAAATGGTTTAAACCAAACAACCCTGCTTAACGGCATGTACAAGCTCACAGTAATAATTATTTAAGAGATCTGTATGTTTTACATCATTACAGGAGAGATTCCTACAAGCCAAAGCTTCCGCAGGAATCGTCACAAGCCTTAGCATTGCATCAGTCTGCATTGTAAACTAATCTACCTCAGAGTGGCTAAGATTTGACCAATTAACATTATAGTAATCAGCATTATTATAGTCACTGTCTAAGTCA
Source organism: Bathynomus jamesi (assembly GCA_023014485.1). Classification (NCBI taxonomy): domain Eukaryota; kingdom Metazoa; phylum Arthropoda; class Malacostraca; order Isopoda; family Cirolanidae; genus Bathynomus; species Bathynomus jamesi. The sequence continues at coordinate 286,187 of JAJOZX010004463.1, forward strand.
GGTGCTATCATACAATCAACTCCTACAACACATGGGATGTGATCAGATTCAAATATATCATAAAGTATCGACATTGATTACGCTATAATGATTATACTATCAGATTGATTATACTATCAGATTGATTATACTATAACCTTCATGGGAGGCTATACAGTGGTCTAGCCGCGAGTAAGTCCCCAGCCATCACTAACCTATATAAATGAGTCATTAGGGAGTAGCAATTTAAAGATATTACTCTGTTTGTATAAATTCAAGTATTAATCCTTTGAATTTTTAATATTGTATAACTTATCTCAAGCCCATTGACAGTAGATGTCTGGCAGTTCTTCTTAATCATAACGCTCTCCAAAGATGCCAAACTTATAATGTTAAACGGAGACTCCTAAATTCTAAGTGTTCTTTTCGGCTAATATAAGTCACATAAAAGAGTTAAGTATAAAACCAAAATTATATAAATTCTTTTGCTAATATTATTAGATTGGACTTTGCAACTTTAATAATGTTTTGTAAACGTGTCACAACGGGAGGCCATTCAGGGCATAGGAAGGAGAGGAGTCAGTTCGTGCCTCACCTTTTTGGCGGTCAGTCAACACATTTGGTTTCGTTAAACAACTCTGTAAGCCAGTGTAGTGATACAACATTGAATTCTGTTTTACGTTGCTTCATAAGAGAAATCTTGTATCTTGAAAGTGATCTATCCTTGTGAAATAAAGACTGAAAAAGGTAATACGTCAACTTTATCCTTCCACGTGAGATTTATAAACATTGCATTCTCTCAACGGACTGAGGGAGGGGACGCCATTGACCGAAGGAAAACATTCTCGTAACATGCAGTCAGATGATCTTGTGTTAATCTCTTGACAAGAAGAAACTTGGAAGTCAACAATATAAACTTCATTTTCGGTGCAATGAAGCGATATTCTGAGTTAACCTAAGAGAAGGGATGATGTAAGTTAGCAAACATCTTCCGACACATTTTTCTTCTCACCTTTGCAATGGATAAGTCTATTGTCTGAGTTCCCATTGGTTGGGTATTAATCGCTTGATTAGTAACCTCTTCACCACTATAATGTTTTTCACATAATGTGATTATCATGTCACTGGGTATAATCAATCTTCACATTAATGAAAGCCAAAATGTTGTTGTTGATAACACATGGCCCATCAGAAGCTCCTTCCGCTATCGTTTAGTTCCGAAATCCTAGCCAATGGTGACTATGACGCGGCTGTGCAAGTTTTACATGCTGACTTTAGCCAACGCCTGAGCAACTTTTATCAGTAATTAAAATTCTTAACTTTCACATTTATAAAAACAAATATCACATTACACCAATATCACTGTAGTCCTGAGTTTAAAAACTGAGTATATAATCACAGTAAATAGTTAATTCCAATTTATTCAGGCCTCGCCAAAATTTAAATAAGGTTGTTACTAAACTAGGCCCAACCTCTGACATGCACTTCAATGAAATAAGCAACGGAGAAGTAAGGAAGCTTACTTTGGCGAGTTGTCACAGCGTTTTTACAATTAGATCCTAAAACCAATTTAAAAAAAAAAAAAAAAATTTGAATTAAGAGTGTGTAGTAGTTAGAACGAAAATTAGGGGTGTGTGTATCGTTCAAATATATTATTGAAGGAGTAGCGTACCCTACACTAGCAACTTCCGCAATATATTTTACCCAATTCTGAAAAAATAGCTCTCTGAATACATGACAAATTGGTGGAACTTGTAATATGTTTTTTTAAATGCTTATCTGATTTTTGTCATTACTTTTACAGAAAGAGCCTATTTATACGAAGTGCCTAAAGCATGTGATTTTAGTGCGTAAGGTTAAAGCGGCCGTGCCAACAATGTGTATATATATATATATATATATATATATATATATATGAAAAATTATTTCACGAAAGTGACAAGTGAAAAGTATTTATGATGAATAAAACCACGAAGGAAAAAAAGAAAGCGCTTGAGCACCCCTTTGTGTTTCTTTTTTTCCTTCGTGGTTTTATTCATCATATATATATATATATATATATATATACTGTGAGGTAATTGAACTTACACCATTAGGTAAGTAAAACGGTTTAATTTCCTTTGCTGGCAATTAAGTGTATTTGTGTATGCCGAGTAGAGATGTTCAAAATTAGGAAGTGTTTGAAAAATGTAGCATACTGTTTTTTTCCCATTATAGTATTTCGTTGAAGTGAAGTCTTTTTGTCACATTTTCATCAAAATCAAAATTAGCCTAGTGGTCGCTCGGAGAGGTTAAAGATAGCATGCTTCAGTCATTTACAGTAAAATGCTAACTTCGTAACTAATGGAGATTACCCTCTCAACCTGCCACTCGTTTTAATCCTCTGGACGAGAAAATGCGATTGAAAGCAATTTTGATGTCGATATGAGTTAGTTTTCAAGATATTTACCACAAAAATATGTTATTAATGTTTTCATGTGTTTGTGGTAATTTTTTCATCCTCGTGTAGGACCATTAAAAATAACGGTCGAGGAGGATAAAAAAAATACCCACTCCGCACCCATCCCTGTCTGTCCTGAAGAACAGGCTCCGGCATTTGCATTTTATTATGTTCCCGGCCCCCACTCTTTATTGATAAACAAATTTCCAAATTATTGTCTACAATTCTATCGTAGTGTTTTCTTAGAGCAGTGCTCTTCAACCTGGGCGGTACCGCCCACTAGTGGGCGAAGGATCTCATTAATCTAAAGGTAATTGCAATTAATTTTATTGTTTTATGCAGGGTATATAACTTTGTTTGAGTTTTTGCATTTTTAATTTTGGTGGACGATACGGAGATTCAAAAGTTACAAAAGTGGGCGGTAAGCATAAAAAGGTTGAAGAGCACTGTCTTAGAGAAATCGTGATACTTGTTTCGGTGCTGCTCGACAGCCTGTTGTATTGTTGTAATCGTTGCCGTTCCTTATGGTTGTCAGTTATTATTGTGGCATACTGTGTATTCGGCTTGACGCTCCTTTCAGCGGCATCGTTTACCACCTTCAAAGTTCTCACGAAATTCTTTGCGACCTGCTAATCCATATCTTGTGGCAAGTCAGGCACGGTGCGTAGTGCATCGGGACAAGCTGAAGTTGGACAAGCTGAGGCCACCCTTTAGAACTGTAGCTACTATCATAGTTTCCTCATTATCACTCATTTGATCCTATCAAATATCATGTGAGCTAGGGGTCCTGCATGATAGGTTTTGGCGCTTTCAGTACCATGAACTACGGGCTTATTGATGGTCCTGGTGAGAAATCGGTCGTCTGAGGCTCTCTGTGGTCCTCTGTCTCACTGTCATCTGACAGAGCGGCGATTTCCTCATTTTCTGGGGCTGCTAAAGTTCTACTCTGAGCTGATGCAGTTCGCATTGCTGCATTCTGTTTCTTAAACCCCCACAATGTCTGAAGCTTTTTCTTATCAGCGAAAGTTTTATTGTTGCCACTAATGTGGCTTCTCGTCCATCGCGCTGGTCCAGAGAAAAGCTTATGTCTTCCTTTTTATCATCACTCGTGAGAAGCCTATTCATTAAGACTTCCTCGATAGCATCAGTGACTCCAATATCCCAGAAGTTATTGAGTTTATGTGCAAAGATTGCCCGTTTATTGTGTGGGTTACTCTCTTTTCTTAGTCTTGTCCAACAACCTCCACTCACGCTACAAAGTTTGAAGCTTCACTACGCAGTTGTTCGGCCGAAAGGTCTTTATGCGTTTCATGTTCCAGAAGGTCAATACATTGTCTACAGTTATTTTAAATGCTTCGTTCCTGTTCAATACTAGGCTTTAAAATACATGGAAGAAAAAACTGGAGCACTTGTCGTGCTGTAGGCAATCTTACTTCACATATAGAGGAGGACGGCTGACTTACAAGGAAATGATTTGTTTCATTCCTTAGAACGGGTACAGATGGTGGACTTTGGCATTTTTACGAAGAAGTTCTTGAGGCGTCTGGTCTTTTACCACAACGGGTTGTCACTGGTTCATGATCCACCTACTTGAGGAAGTTGCGCCGGACGTAGATCGTTTATTAAGATAACTGGAAAAGAGGTATTATATTACATGTCCAGTTGACATATGGTATCTACACACAAATATCATTTCACATATCATTTCATTCCAATTGTGCACAGAGACTTACACCAAATGAAATTAATTTTGACACAGAAATCACAACTGACGTATTCCTGAATCACTACAAACTGCGTAACTCTATGACAACTGACAAACTTTTATGTCAATATCTTGAAAACTGTAATTCATATCGAATGAAAATTGCTTCCTATCGCATTTCCTCTTCGGGAGGATCAAAACGAGAGGCAGGTTGATAGGGTTATCTCCATTAGTTACAAAGTTAGGATTTTATCGTAAATAACTGAAGCATGCTATCTTTAAGCTCTTTGAGCAACCCCTAGGCTAATTTCGATTTTGATGAAAATGGTACCAAAAAACTTCATGACCAAATAATGGGTAAAAACACAATATGCTACATTTTCCAAACATTTTCTAATTTTGAACACCCCTAATTGCTTAGGTTTGTCTGGAGATGAATAACATAAAGATGAATTGTGGGAGAAACAGCCATATCAGGTATTTATCCAAAGGTAGTGAATGAGTTAAAAGTGAGGGGTTTAAGTGTTTCCACAGAATGTTAGGAATACGAAAAATGAATTATGTAGTTATATAATTATTGAAAATCTGAATGTAGTCTGTATTAGTGAAGCTTGGATTAGTGATGCAGTACTGAATGACAATACAATATATATATTTATCAGAGAATAGCCATTTTGAACTTTTTCTTGCGTGGGAAGTCGACGTGATGCCCCTCCATGGATTGGCGTTTTGTTTCAGGTTGAAAGTGGTGTACCCAAGTCTCATCCCCAGTCACAATTCGTGAGTCATCCCCTCCTGTCTCGTATCGAACCAACGACTCAGAAGCAACTACTTTTCTTTGGGCTTTGTGATCTTCAGTCATTTCGCGAGGAACAAACCGTGAACACAATTTTTAGTATCCCAGTTGCTGAATTATCGTATTCACACTTCCTTCACTAATTCCTAGCTCCAGTGATAGCGCCTTGTATGTGACGCGCCGATTTGATCGAATGATGCTGTTAGCACGGTGTACAGTGTGATATGTCACAGCCAGTGCCGGACGACCGCTGCGTGGCTCATCATCGAGGCTGGCTTTCTGTCTCTCCGATGATCCACACGTTTAGACTAGCATCCAACTGTGCTTCGATCAACAACTGCATCCCCGTAAACGTTTTGTAGACGTTTGTGAATATTTCCAACTGTTTTCCTTCTCTCCAGTTAAGAACTCGGGTGTCCTGACAACTGCTCCCTGGACAACCGCCCCCCGGACAATTTTCCCCCGACAACCGCCCCCCCGGACAATTGCCCCCGTAGGACAATCGCCCCCCCGGATTATTGCCCCCCATAAGTAAATAAAAATTAAATAGAAATTAAATTTACGTTTAAAAAATGGCAAGCTAAAACAATATTTAACAACATTATTGCCAATTCTTGTTTAATTTTGTTTGTAGCCTGAAAAAAAATTATATTTAAAAAGTTAGCAATATTTAACAAAAAAAATTTCAATTATTGCTTACTTATTTATAATAAAATTATGAAGTTTAGCTACTTAATTTATTTAAACAGTTGGCAAGACTTATTGTATTTCATATATACTATGGATTAATTAATTATACTGGGTGACCAGATAAATGGGACCCATAAAAAAAAGCCAAATATTCTTAATATTTAATTCCTTTCATAAAAACTATATATCATTCGAAAGAGTAGAGTTACAAGTTTATTATGAAATATTTATTTTTTTAAAATGACTCCTTTCAAATGTGCTCCATTAGTTGCCAAGCATTCCAGTGTTCTCGCTTGTAAGTTCTGCATCATTTGTGAAGGCGGCCTTCAATTCTTGCAAGGTCGTTGGGTTATTTCTGTAGACCCTACTCTTTAAATATCCCCAGAGATAATAATCTAAGGGAGAAAAATCCGGAGACCTTGCGGGCCATTCAACGTCTCCAAATCTTGAGATTAACTCGCCTGGAAACGTTTGACACAAAACTGCCATGCAGTTCCTCGTGGTATGGCAGGTAGCTCCGTCTTGTTGGAACCAGTGGTTTTCTAGATAAAGATCTCTTAATTTAGGAATAAGGAAATCGGTCAACATTTTTTCGTAGCGATCACCATTTACAGTGACCGTGTTTCCGGTGGAATCCTCGAAAAAGTACGGCCCTATGATCTGAGATGCAGTAAGACCACACCAAACAGTACACGCTGACTATGCAACGGGACTTCGGTAATATTCAATGGATTTTCTGTTGCCCAGAAACGACAATTTTGTTTGTTTACAGTTCCATTCAAGTGAAAATGGGCTTCGTCTGACATAATTAAAGTTGCTAGAAAATTGGTGGTGTCATTTACCTTCTGTTGGATCCGTCGTCTTCGTGCGAAATCTCCATCGTTTAGTTGTTGCACTGTTTGAATTTTATATGGAAAGAGCATTAAATTTTGCTTGAATATACGGTGTTGTTCCATATCCAACTCCTAACAGCTGAGAAGCACGTCTGATGCTTATGTTAGGATTATCCTGTACAATTCATGAGTTCTGTTAATGATCTCGTCTATCCTTGCTGTGCGCACTCTTCCAGTTGGTTTTCTTTTTCCAATGCTGCCAGTTAGGGAAAACTTTCTGACACACCGACGGATTACTTTCTTAGAAGGTGATTTTGACATCTGAAAATTTGTCTTGAAAGATCTTTGAGCTGAAACTACACTTCTTCCATGCTCATAATATTGCTCAGTTATGAAACGCAGCTGTTCCACAGTCCATGCAGTCATCTTGAAGGTTAGTTTTAACTAACACTTTTATTTTGTTTTGTATCTTATCTTGTCTTGTATTGTCAAAACCTATACAATCCTGTACAAACTTGTAACTATCCTCTTTCGAATGATGCGTATGATTTTATAAAAGGACTTATACTTTAAGAGTTACAGGGGGTTTCTTTGGGTCCCATTTCTCTGGATCACCCTTTATTTAAACAGTTGGCAATACTTATTGAAAGGTCGTTTTGAAAGTCATAGTTGGTGGTTAGGTTGGTTAGGTTTGTTTTTTATAAATATTAATAATTTAATTCCTATTTAATTTTTATTTACTTATGGGGGGCAATAATCCGGGGGGCGATTGTCCTACGGGGGCAGTTGTCCGGGGGCGGTTGTCGGGGGGAAATTGTCCGGGGGGCGGTTGTCCGGGGGGCAGTTGTCCTAGCACCAAGAACTCGATAACATCTCTCTATTTACGACACACATGACTGTCAGACGCCATTTTCGAAACTGCGTTAACCATCAGTTTTATACAAGGAGGGGAGGTTGAAACTGGAAAAATCTGGTTATGCAGAAAGTTCAGACTTACGGCCCAAAAGACATTTCAGCCCCATGGCCTATTATTTAGCGAAGAAAAAAGGAGGGGGGTAAAATATAGTGAGTGCCCCTAGTACATTGTAGATGTATTCTTTGAGAACTATTAGGAATAAGCCTAACAAGATTAGGAAATGTTTGTGGTGGAATAGGAAATACGTAGATAAAATGATTAAAAATAAGAAAGGGCATTCAGGGAGTTTAAAAACCGTAATAGCGTTGTGGACTTGCATAATTATATACAGTTAAGAAATATGTTAAATAGTTTGATTTGGAAGCGCGAAAGGCATAGTGAAATAAATCCAACTAGTATATTAATAAAGATCGAAAGGAAATCTTTAGTTTTTATAAATGCAAAAATCAAAAGCATGATAGGATTGGCCCAATAGAAGACGATGACAGGGTATTTGAAAGTGATGATGATCTACAGATCTACAGAAGCTAAGGCTAACAAGGATCCTAAAATCCACTCTTCGGTGGAAGGAATTAGGTAGTAGTTTCTAAATTTGCAGATGATACAAAAGTAGTTTCTCCAGTTACAAATTGAGAAAATTCTTATAAACTACAAAAATATCTTGATAGATTTGGAGGAGGAGATTGTAGACACGAATCGCCTAGGGAAGTACTCCGGGTGGAATGTTAGGCAGGAGACAGGGAGTGGTGGAACTCCCGTTTCTCCTGTCACTGTCTTCCTTAGCTGATCTCTTTCCGTGTCTCATCTACCCTGTGAGCAGTCCAGCATATTTTCAAACACGTACTTTTCGCTTTATTCCTTACTACACATGCATGCATCTTACACACTACACAATCTTTTCAAAGTTTGAAAATCTTTTCAACATTGAGCTTTGGAGACCTTGTTTTTTACTCTCTCCTTCTTTGGCAGAGGGGTCACTATTGCGGGCTCGCCCTTAACCCCATCGTTCCTACATAAAAAAAAAAAGATTGGTTGCCTGTGATAGTAAATGGCAGTTGGAATTCAATGTTCAAAAATGCAAAATCATTCCTTTTGGTAGAAATAATGAAAACTTTAGTTATGAGATGCAAGGAAACTGGTTAGAGAATGTTAGAGAGGAAAAAGATCTTGGCATTGTAGTTAGTTGTGATGTAAAATTTTGTAAGCAATGCTTAGAGGCTATAAATAAGGGAAATAAAATGGTAGGTATTATTAGGAGAAATGTTAATTACAAGAGTAATGAAGTCATCTGTAAATTATATAATTCTTGTGTTATATTTCACTAAGCATACTGCATTGAAGCCTGTCCCCTCACCACAGACATGATATTGATATGGTGTGATAAGGTGTGCAGCATAGGGCAACTGAGCTTATCCCTCGCTTATCTCCAGCTTAAGAAGATTTTATCCAAGGAAAGATTAAAGGAACTGGGTATGTTTAGTTTTGAAAGGCGTTGTTTGAGGTGAGATACGATACAGGTGTTTAAAATGTTTTAAAGTTTGAACAATTTAGATGTAACTTTTTCTTGTTAGAGTTTGATAGAAAAAGGGAAAGCATAATAAGAAGATTAGAAAACAGGCATGTAGACTGGATCTACAAAAACATTTTTCTAGTCATACTGTAGAGTTGTAGATTTTTGGAATGATTTACCATACCGTATGATGTGATAAATAGTTTCACTTTAGTTTTCAGAAAAAGTTAGACGCTTTTATGAATTAGAGTTTATAATTTGTGTAAATAGTGTATATTTTTTTGCTTAAGTTATGTAGGTTACTTTTGTATCCCAGTACTGTACATACTTTTATATTAATTAGCTAGGGTTACCATATTTGAACTTTCAAAAAAGAGGACACTCCGGAGAGGTGGGTGCATCTCAGGGCTGTGGATTCGGTGATAAAATTTGCCGACTCCAACTCCGACTCCAAAAATTTTAACATTCCGACTTCGACTCCAGAAATCTGACTTGTATAATTACGACTCCGACGGAATGTTAAGGCCAAATTGATTACGATTAGCTTTATTAGGCCAATGGAGATTCATAAACAAGGCATTTCGTCACCACCACATGACTCATCAGGTTACTTAGTGGCTGCAACTATGCCTTAATGGCTTTTTTTCTCTTTATTCAAAAATTACAATAAATCCCAAAATACAAACTGATTGAAGCTTAAACAAAATAAGATTATTATTGGTTTAGCAAATTAATAAGATGTTTTTGTATTATTATAAACATCCGTAATACGTAATATTTTCCATCAGCAGTGAGTGAAAAATATTCAAAAACAGCAGATTTATACTTTTGATGTGACATTACGCTGTTATCACTACTTATCAAATTGAAATCTAAAAATCTGAAAAAGATTTAGGGTTGCTAGTACAAAATTTTTAAATTTCCTTATTATTAATTATGTTAATTAATTAATTATAATCCTTATTAATTATAAGCAACTATATTTATATATTATTTATATTTATATATTATATATTATTTATATATTATATTATATATTAAAACATTAGGTTAAATCTATTTTATTCATAAAATTGAGCTAGGCTAGGCCTAGGCCTAGGCTGCTATGGTTATAGTTGAAGGATTTGCACCGACTCCGACTCCATCCAACTATGCACTTCCAACTCCGACTCCACTCAAAATTGACCGACTCCACGACTCCGACTCCACAGCCCTGGTGCATCTGTAACAGTATGTACGAACTCACGTTGTATTAATGATTATATGTACTGCGTACTACACGTTATAATTATTCAAATTTCCCGGACATGCCCGGGAACCCTAAATTAGCCGACTAGAGATTTATATTTTGCAAAGTTTTATTATTATAAATTATAGCTTATGACTTGGATAATCTCGATAGGCCTAAGTGGCTTTCAAATAAAATGTAATCTAATGTAAGGACAACAAAAAGCCACTGGAGCCTATCAAAGTTATCCATGTAATAAACCAGGGCTTCTCAAACTTTTTTCACTCGCGACCCCTTTGGATCAGACAAATTTTTTCGCGACCCTTCACTCAATGTCATAAAAGCAATAGGTACTAACACTGTATATTTATGAAAAAAATAATATTTTCAAATGTTTCTGCGACCCCCACTAATATTTACGCGACCCCTAGTTTGAAAAGCGTGGTAATAAACGAAATCCAGCTCATTGATTCCTGAAGGTGTCAAAGTGCAATAATAGGATAGCCATTGACATGTTTTAATTTTACCGAACATGATTAAAGAACAAAAATCCACCATGGACTTTGAAGGTTGTCCATGTAATTAGGCCTAATGTCACCAATTTAAAATAGGTTTGTTGCCATTTTCCCTTGTTAGCCCTAACGAATAAAATGTTTCTTTAATTCAGGTTTTTTTTAAGAATATTTCATAATGTTGAAAGGAATAAGGGATCTTTCCTGTTTCATTAACTGTTTCCGATTTTTATGAAAACAACGTGATATGTACAGTTTTTCACGCTGATTTCAAAATTATAAACCATTTCATCGAGAAAAATATAACCAAAAAGTTATAATGTGCAGAAACTAGCAAATGTTTGAAATAGCGTAGGCTATAGAAATTTTAAAATAATACGCTGATTCTAAAAATAAGTTTTTTCGAAATGAAAGTAAATTATAGAATACTACAAAAAGTACTAGAACGGTGTAATCACTGCAAGCATAGGCTAGGCTATTTTTTAAACGGTGGCGTTGCACATCTATTTCGTTCTTCCGCTGCAAGCATAGGCTAGGCTATTTTTAAACGGTGGCGTTGCGCATCTATTTTGTTCTTCCGCTGCAAGCATAGACTATAGTTCAACATCTTTTTACTTTCCAATGACTGACAAATTTAATTTTATAGAATTATGTAGGAAGACTGAGATAGAAGAAAATGCAGTAAATTTTTTACAAGAATATAACTTAATACCGAAAGAAAAACAGTGTCCTAGAAAAGATCAAATGCTAATAAGCCTAACTTAACCTAACCTAAGTATTTCTCGATGAAATGGTTTATAATTTTGAAATCAGCGTGAAAAACTGTACATATCACGTTGTTTTCATAAAAATCGGAAACAGTTAATGAAACAGGAAAGACCCGAAATAAGAATAAGCATATATCTAAACATATGCTTTGGTTAGGTGGGATTATGTTAAGTTAGTTAGATTAGTCTAGCTATGTAGATGAAATTGTGGGAGGTTTGTGAGTGAACCAGGATTTTAACCGAGCTGAGAGATTGATTAAATGATAAACTTTTTACATTAAACTGTACTGGTCTCTATTGTTACTTTAAGAAAAAGTAGATACAGTATGAGTGGCATAGTTATGGAAAGCTGAACATGTAGGTGGCAGTCTATGCAACATCCTGAACGCTTTATTGTGCGATAGATTCAATGTTTTATCCTTGTTTTTGCTATAAATGACGTTTGTTGACAATATACAAGAAAACGTTTGGAACAATTTTTTTTTTTTTTTTTTTTTGTACAGTCGGGGTTCGTAATTCCGTGAACACTTTCATATAGTGTATCAAACATGGCAGGGTTGGATGTTACGTAAGAACTATCTCAAATTCCATATAAAAGCCAGAATGGGATTATGTATTTTATACTTTTTAAAGGTAGAAAATTCGAATTAAATGTTAGTAAATAACGAAAAAACATATATATGACAAATATGTGCGTGTGTTAGTTAGCTCAGCCGAGTTCATCCTTCATAGACACTTTTGTAGGAGCGTTTATTACATTTAATTGAAATTAACGATGTCGCCCTTAAAATATGTGATCTTTTTCTTCCAATGTTAGTTCTGCACACACCTAATATTTACGTGGATTAAAAGTTGAGAAAAGTGCACCGTTGAACGTTTGAGGTGTTCGTGCGATGATTCTTGATTTGACGGTGAAAATTGTCACATTTGTAATTTAAATCTTTTATTCATAATAAGTGATAAAGTTTTAAATGTGAAATTATTTGGTGCGTGAAGGGAAACGTAAATTCTCCTTTTAATACTAACAAAATTTGAAATGAATTTTAAATGAATTTAAAATTCACAAAGTTTTAATTGAAAGGTGGTGTGTATATATAGCCTTAGAAAGTACTGCAGTTAAAAATAATGGAACCACGAACGTTAATTTAAATGCTAATTTAAAATTAATTACTGATAAAGTTAAGAAAGGTTATATTAAAGTTTGTAAACTTCATAACGAATTTAAAATAAATGTTCCATGAACAAAATCGAATTTCATAATGTCGACGTTCGTCCTTATCTTATAGTCCAGTCAATCTAGGCTATATTTTTGGTCAACCTGGAAGTAATTGTAACAGAAATGGTTTCATCGTTTTTGACATCCCCAAATATTCAAAAATAACATATTAAAAATTTACCACCATTGGGTGAGGCAATTTTTCAGAAAAATGGAATTTGCATTAACCCTTCACACCCCCAGGTTGGTAGGTCAAAATGACACCATCTTGGATTTTTCGTCCACAGCTAACCTTTAACATTAATATTTTTTCTTCAAATTTTCAGTAATCCTTCCTAGATGGTTAGCAAATATTTTTAGTTGATAAAAAATTATTCAGTCCATAGGGGGCGCTCCCATTTCATGCTAAAAGACGAAAAACGGAACATCGCACTGCGTATCGACCGCGATTGTAGGCGTTATTGACCATTGCTCAAGTACTCGAGTAAAATTGACCATTGGACATCATAATCGTAGAGGCTTTGATTGGGTCTTTCAAATGAACCCCAACACCACTGTCTATCCTTCATAGTTTCGAAGATAATATGTATTTTCATATTAACGACGTTCACTTGTTTTGATTTCGTTTTTTTGGACATAACTCTTGGATAAACTGAGATATTGATCTGAAATTTAGTTTATAGAAAAAATAGCATGCTATGTAAATCAATACATAACGATTTCACAGGGATAGACATTTTGATATAGCCTATGCGTGATGAGTTAGTAAAAATCTGGGTCTGTATTTTCGTCACTGTTCTCTGCATTCTCTATGTCCAAAGGGTGCTGACAGTTCAGACAAGAAACGCCTTGCCATTCGCCACACAAGGCTGAGCATTTCAGTCCATTCTTGAAACACGTACATCTCGCGTTCTGACACTCTACCTTACAATTACATCTGAAAAGTTTTAGTAAGCTTTCTGGTGCTGGAGTTTTCGAGGTATAAACTGGTAGCAGTTTTCCTCTTTTCACAGTCCAACCCCATTCTTCTGGATCAAGATCTTCCAGTCCTCTCCACACTTGCACTTGGAGGTAAACACGCAATGAATGGAATGATGCAGCTGCGGATGTTGGAGGCAAGCTCTCGGGAGACACAACTTTCATACTTGCAGCAACTTTCCGGTAGAATCTTGTGACACGAAGCTTATCAAGCGAGCTTTCTTTTTTTTCCGCCATAAACAATAAGCAACAACTTTTCTCCAGCAGTAATAACTTCTCTTGTTGATGTTGAGTTGTTGAAAACTTGGCTTAAGCGTTGAAAGCTTTCGTCTTTCTTAAACTTTTGCAGGGCCACATCTTTACCAATGGAGAACAATCTGGACATTGTATCACACCCAAGTAAGGCGTGAATAAGCAAGATTGCTTCGCAAATCTTCAATCCTAATTTCGATTTAGCGTACTTGATGTCCCACAGTTTGGTTTTCGCTTTCGATCGAGTTTTTTGCTCTGATGTGAAAAATATTCTGTGACCATCTACATCAGCGTGATGGAGCAGGAGAATGAGTAGATCGGTATCTTCTGCAATAACAACTGTTGGTTTACTTCTGGCAGATGCAATTGCTGTCTGTACAATCAAAAGGTCTGCATCACCAGATGATTGGATTGCTTTCATGTTTTCTTCGTTCATTTTAGTCGCCAACATTACTAGAAATCTCTGCTTGTTGTCGAGGTTAGTAAGAAACTCGTCTTTCTTCATATTTAGCTTCATTTCTCCTGTTAAACGTACAGGTATGCCCTACTTGTCTTTGGTCCTGCGAATGTGAGTTGTATCTTTGGTACAAGGCTTCCCGTCATACCCATCAAATACAACGACTGAAAATGTTGACTTTGATGGTGATCGGACGTGTTAGCTGTGATCCAGTGAATTGACTTTTGCTCTCTAGTATTGATATTATTACGTTTGTTTTATTTCTTTATTGCTGTTTAGCTTTCGGTTATTTAGCTTTTGCCCATTTGCACTATTTGTGGTGTGTTGGGCCTCTTCACTGTCAGGCTTTGCCTGTTTTCTATTGTGAGGTTGGTGGTTGGGCTTAGGCTTTTGGCCTAGGCCCGACTTTTCTCTGCGCGGGTTAGGCATGGGTGATAAGTTGAAACTCTGTACTTCTGCCAGCAAAAAGCGTAAAAATCAGCATGACCAAAACAGCTCGGCAGCACTTGATGGGGGACCTAATGGATTTGAGTGAAGTTATCAGCCAGACAGAGAAAGCTATTCGAGATTTTCCTACGGGGCTTGTGTCTCCTGGTCAGGGAGATGCGTCCTCAGGTTCTACGAGTGACTCCTCATTGCCTACTACTAAGATTTCTCAACCTACTTTGACTCCTGATCATGTCTCTTACTTGTATGTGGAGAGTAAAGGCTCTACAACCCTCACCCGTCTAAACCCTTTTGGAATTAAAAAATCGATTGAATGTATTTGTGGTGGACCAGTAAGGTCTGTCACCTACTGCCGTTCTGGTAGCTTGCTAGTCCATACTTTCAATGCAGCTCAAACTAGGGCTCTTTTGAACGCAACTACTTTCCTTAATAATGTGCCAGTAGAAGTCTCAATTGCGAAAAATCTGAACACTACTCAGGGTATCATTTATGCTCCAGAATTGTTTCACATGAGCACAGATGATCTATTACTAGAAATGAAATTGGAGAATGTAATTGGCATTAGACGACTAAACAAGGGTTGTGATAAAACTCCTACTAGCCTTTTAGTCCTTACTTTTGGGGGTGCCACTCGTCCTGAATATATTCACTGTGGCTATCTCCGGTACCATGTTGACCCTTATTATCCAATTGCACAAATAAAATTTCTTGTGCTAAGTGTGCTGAGTCTCATGACACTCGATCTTGTCAGAAAGACTTGGCTTCATATACCTGTGTTAATTGTAAGGGATCACATTTAGGTTCTTCTAGAGTTTGTAGCCATTGGATACATGAGAAAGAGATTGTGAAGGTAAAGGTGGATAATCATGTTACATTTACTGAAGCCCGTAAGTTATATGCTGCTAAGATGGGTCCATGGTCATCTCAGTCTGTCTCTTATGCTGAGGTGGGTCGAGGGTCTCCACCTTCGAGTAAGATACAGACTTCTGGATTGCCAGTAGCAGCTTCTGGTTCTATGTCTAATTCCCAGCCCACAGAAACTAAGTCTTGTGGTACACAATGTTCATTCCTTGATTTTGATCAACCCTCCTCAGACTCTGCTTTGTCACCAGATATAGAACTACTTCATAGTACAGGTAGTGCTGGATTAAAAGGAAAACTGATTCTAGTAGTGATCGTCCTAGGTCAAAAGGCAGACTTACTGGGATAGCTCATCCTGTGGTCCTCCTGTAGATGATACCTTACTTTGGAGGTGCTTATTAGAGTTTAAGTCACTCATGGCTAAAAATACAGCTCCACAGACTATGGCTCAAAAAATGTCGCAATTCTTTGCAAAGAATGTTTTCAAAAGACTGCAGTTGATCCTAGGGATGGCTTCCAGATATTATTTAATAGCACAGACTAATGTTCATAGACACACTTTGCTTTTGCTTTCCCTAATCATTTTACATCATGGCTTTATCCATCTTCCAGTGGAATGTAAGGAGTTATAGGAGACGATTGCCTTTTATACAGCAGTTACTGTCACGGTATACCCCTCTCATCCTTGCTTTTCAAGAAACTTGGCTGGATTTATCCCATTCTGCAGGTGTCAAAGGTTACAGTTTGCTCCGGAAAGACAGGGGTCCCCATGGGGGTGGTGTCTTACTGGGGATTCACAGCTCCCTTCCTTTTACTCCAGTTCCTCTTGATATTGATATTGAAGCAGTTGCAGCAACAATCCACACTTCCTCTTTTGCTGTCACGGTTTGTACTGTATATTTTCCTCCAGGTCCTCCCTTCTCTACAGCTGTATTACACAGATTGCTTCGTCTACTTCCTGCCCCTTTCCTTCTAATAGGAGACTTCAATAGTCATCACCCCCTATGGGGTTCCCCTTCCAGTGACCAGCGGGGCTCCACCATTGCAGATTTCATAGATGCCAATAATTTCTTTCTATTTAATGATGGTTCCTACATTCCTCCATAGTTTCAGTGGGTCCTTCTCGCATTTAGATCTATCACTTTCTACTATGGACTTGTCTCATGTATTTGGTTGGGAAGTTTTGAGTGATCCTTGTAATTCTGATAATTTCCCCATTCTTCTCACGTCTCAGGTACTCTCTGTGGGCTCAAAACGCTCCCTATGGAAACTAATAGAGAAAGGTCTGCATAACTTTCATGCTGTATTGATTTTGCCAGATCTTGGAGATGATACCACCATGGATGAAGACTGCCATACATTAACTTGCACAATTCACCATGCAGCTCAAGAACATTTCACTCTCACTTCCAGTATGTTTAATACTAAATATCATGTAGTGTGGTGGAATGATTTGTGCCAGCGGGCTGTTAGAGTAAAAAAGATGGCTTATAGGTTATTTAAACAAAATCCTGTTTTACAGACATATATCCTATACAAAAAGGCTAGAACAATTGCTCGGCGTACAGTTAGATTATCCAAACGTTCTTCTTGGCATGCCTTTGTCAGTTCTACCTCTCATCAGACAACTGAGAGTGTGGTCTGGAATAAAATTAAAAGACTGGAGAGAAAACCTCCTGCACATCCTATTGTTTTGCGGGATGGCAGTAATGTCATTTTCCAGCCCCAGCTAGTTGGTAACTCCTTGGCTGCATACTTTGCATCTATCAGTAGTAAATCTCATTATACGGCACAGTTCCTTTTTAGAGCAGCAAAAGCTGAACTCATCCCTATTGATTTTTCTACAAGTGTGGCACTCCATTATAATAGTCCTTTTACGCTGCTGGAATTGGATATGGTCCTCTCTAAGCTAAAAAATACCTCCCCTGGCGAGGGTATGATGGTGTACCCCTTCATCACCAATCCTTCATTTTCTAACAGGCAAGTTTTATTGGCCTTTTATAACAAGGTTTGGATGAAAGGATGGTGTTACATCGTATTTACTCTATTCTATTTTTCAAACTGGACAGCTTTCAAAGTGGTTTTCGCCCTCACTTTTCTACGATGGACAACCTGGTGAGGCTTGAGGGATCAATCAGAGAGTCTTTTCTTAGAAATGAGTATATTTTAGCAGTATTTCTTGACATTGAGAAGGCCTATGATACTGCCTGGCACTATGGTTTACTCTCTAAGTTGTATCATTTAGGGTTGCGGGGCAATCTACCCATGTTTATCCAAAACTTTTTGCAGCAAGACGCATACGAGTATCAATTGGATCCTCTCTTTCAGATGTTTATCATTTGGATGCTGGAGTTCCACAAGGTAGTATCATCAGTCCCCTTTTATTTAATGTCATGATTAATGACTTATTTCAGGGTATGGACCCTGCTCTTAACTATTCTCTGTATGCAGATGATGGGGCATTGTGGGTATCCCATGTTGACATTCATGTTGCAAAGGCCATTATGCAAAATTCTCTCCACAGGATTACTGATTGGTCACAAAATAATGGCTTGCACTTTTCTCCTGCCAAGTTTCATGTGTCATTTTTAGTAACCTCTTGTCTTGCTGACAAGTCAGATTCCTTTTGCCTCCTCTCATAAATTTCTAGGTATTACGTTTGACAGAACTTTGACTTGGAATCCCCATATTGCTTCCCTTGTGGACCGTTGTGAGGGTGCCTTTAATAGCATGCGGTATTTGTCTAATAGAACATGGGGCTCTAAAAGGAAGACTCTATTACAGCTTTACAAATCTCTCATCCGGTCCAAATTAGATTATGCTTCATTCCTCTATGATACAGCATCCCCATCACTACTAGTAAAATTAGACAGAATTCAATATAGGGCTATTCGTCTGGCTATTGGAGCCCTCAAATGCACCAGAGTTGACACCTTAAATGAAGAGGCCTTTCTCCTTCCTCTAAGCCTCCATCGTCAGCAGCTGGGTATCAACTAGGGTGCCAAAGTGTTGTCATATGACCAGCATCCCATCCGGCCTTTCTTTGTAGATTTCCATATTTACCAGTTTTACAGGTTGCGACCCCACCCACTTCCCTTATTTGGCCGGTTTCAAGATGGATTGACTAAAATGAGCCTTTTTTTAGAAGATATTGCTACAAGTTCCCTATCACTAATTACAAATTGGGTTCCAGTAGATATCATTTATGACCTTAGATTGTCTTCTACTTTGAAATCTATAACCTATGCTAATAATTTTCAGTGTGAGTTTCTTTCATTGAAAGCATCATATCTAGATTTAGGTTACAAGGTTCTTTTTACTGATGGTTCAAAGTCCCCAACTGGAGTAGGTTGTGCCTTTAGTTTTGAAGGTACCTTGATGGGTTATAAGTTGCCACCTCATTGCTCAGTATTTACAGCTGAACTGTATGCCCTTTACAAGGCAATTTGTTTTGTTTCTGTGAATTCTACACATCGTAAGTTTCTCATCTGTTGTGATTCTCTCTCAGTTCTACATGCTTTGAAGTCAGGAAATACTTCTCATTTTCTGGTCAATAAAATTATTGTCTTGTTAAGATCTATTCCACATTACAGTTTTGTTCTTTTATGGGTCCCTGGACATGTTGGAATCCTGGGCAATGAGGTGGTGGACTTGGCAGCCAAGTCTGCTATGCACTCAGGAGAGGCAGTTGGTCTTCGACTCTCCCTGCCTGAGATTCGGAATTCGACATTCTCTTGTGTGCGGAGCAGGTGGCAGTGTCAATGGAATCATAGCAAGAGTTTTCTCAGTGATGTTAAACCCCTTCTTCAGGATTGGGAACATAATACATAGGTAGCCGAAGGGACCAGACTGTCCTAGCCCGGCTCAGACTAGGGGTATGTCTCCTGACGCATGGGCCTTATTTTAGTGCCTGTCCCATTTCTTCCTGTCTCCAGTGTAATATGACTCTCACATTGAAACATATTTTTATTGATTGCCCAGTTTTTTTCTTCACTTCGATCTGATATTCATTCATTTTGCACTTCAGAACAGCTTGATTTCACCCTCTCTACTGTCTTATCTTCCCTTGTGCCTTCTAAGCTCATTTTAGATTTCTTGAAGTCAGTCAATTTATATTCCTCCATCTAATCTACTAATCAGCCTTTTATGCTCAGCTAGTTTTTCATAAAGTACCAGTACTATCATTTACTATATGAAGAAACTCTGAAGAAAGTTCGCATAAGTAAAGTACCTACCTGATTAGAGTGTAAATAACGAAAGAAAGATTACGAAAGAAATCTTTTATACTGTAACTTGAAGAGCCTAATCATTTTCATTAATCAGTAAAGTAACATAAATATCATCAACTGTTGCCGCAAAATAGAAGTCAACATCTTCCTTCCTTGACTAATCAATTTTAAAATTAGAAAGAGCCGTTTTGAGCAGAAAACTGAGATTTGTTTATAAAAAACCTCTGAACAGGTAGCTAGAACAACCTGAAAAAAGTGTTAGCAGCTGACGATGAAGCTTCTAACAGTGGCTGCATCCTCCAGCGCGGGACACGTCAACGCGAAGAAGAGGCGACGTCAAACCAAAACATCAACGCGCTGGTGGCCAAACTTCCTCAAATCTCCGTGCAGCGGGCTCTCTACGGTTGGCCAGACTGGCAGTCGACGGCCTGTTGCGTGGCAAGGTCAGAGTGCCGATCGGCTCGCGGGGCCGGACCTATTCTCAGCGTGCTATTTTTTCAATTACAGGGAGCAATTGCGTGCTCCCCGAACTACTCTTACTCTCTGGCGACATTAAGACTAATCCAGGCCCCACTACAACTTACACATGTCACCATACACAAAGACATAGACACAATAGCACCATGAGACACATACAGAAGTATAATATTAACATATTACAGTACAACGTAGATGGCCTCACAAACAAAATCATGCAGCTTAGGGAATTCGTACACAAACAAAACATTCACATAGCACTTATACAAGAAACAAAACTAAAACGCACACACAAAACACCCACCATCCCTGACTTCACGGCAATCCGTCAAGATCGTACTGGGGGTAACGGGGGTGGACTCATCACTTACATACGTAAAAGCATTAGCTACACTGATGCTACCCAAAACATTACAAACACAATCCAAGCAGATAACACGATAGAAATACAGGCAGTTAACATTAAAACACGCGCAAAACACCACACTAATCAACATTTACATCCTACCAGATAGTTCACCTCAGGTGCCAGCCAATTACAATCCACAGTTACACAATCTGGCCTCTCTCACTAATGTCATCTTAGGAGGAGACTTCAACGCCAAAGACACTAGTTGGTACCTGCACAACCAAAGCAACACCAGAGGCGCTAACATAGCCACACAACTAAACAACCTCTTCATTCTTAACAATACAGAAGAACATACACACATACCACATCAAGCAGGATACTCAAACTCCTCCCCAGACATAACGTTCTGTTCCCCCTCACTAGCAACACATACACAATGGAGAACAGAAAAACAACTGTCATCAGACCACCTGCCCATCATCATTACAACACATTCTACACTCTGCCCCAACAGCTTTAGGCACACTTACAGAAATTACAAGAAAGCTGATTGGGAACAGTTCAAAATACAGACTGAGGAACAATTCACCACATTAAACAGCACACCCATCATAAACATCAATACAACACTCAAGACATTTAATCAGATCATCAATAATGCAAACAAATACATACCGAAGGGCAACATTAGGAAATACAACCCAAATTACACTAGAGAAATAGCCCACCTTATAAGGCAACGTAACAACCTCAAATATAACACACAAACCCCACACACAGAAGCCATAAAACAGCAGATACAACAGCTCAACACAGAAATAAACAACAAACTCAAAGAAAAACAAACAGAAACATTCAGGGAATTCATAACAACATTAAACCACTCCACAGATACATCCAAGCTATACAAGACTATAAACGGCATTACCCACTCTAACAGCGGCATTCACACCTCACACGCGGCTCTCTGTCGCAGCCAAAATAATATCCCAACATACACACAACAAGCTAACATTCTAGTTAATCACTACGCAAAGATAAGTCACTTAAACAGAGACAACAACCAGAAACATGCAGACAGACAAACAGCCAGACACAAGAAAACCTACAGACTCGACACAACCATTACACCCTTCAATACAGACCAGACCACCAAGATCATCAAAAACATTAAGAATTCGAAGGCTACTGGACCAGACAACATATCTAACATACACCTTAAACACTTGGGCCCACAATGAATACTAGCTCTCACAAATATCAGCACATATTCATACCAACACTGTATTATTCCTGACATATGGAAACAAGGTAAAATTATTACACTACTCAAACCAAACAAAAATCCAACAGAACCAGCTTCCTATAGACCCATTACTTTACTATGCACACCTTTCAAAGTAACAGAAAGACTAATCTTACAAATCACCAACCCACACATTCCACTATCGCCTACTCAACATGGATTCAGACCTCACCACTCAACCACGACATTACTCACTAACCTCACGCAGCACATCATGGATGGCATCAACTCCAGACGACCAGCTCAACGTACACTATTAGCAACAATAGACATTAGTAAAGCATTTGATGCTATCCCACGCTTCCCTCTCATAAACAAAATACTCAACACAAACCTGCACAATAACACCAAAAGGTGGCTGAGCAACTATCTTTCAGGAAGATACTCACATGTCACATTTACTGGCAAGTCATCCAAAAACAAGCTTTTTCCGAACGGGGTCCCTCAAGGCTCTGTTCTCTCACCAACACTCTTCAACTTATACATGCATGATATTCCAACACCCATAGATAACAAGCTTACATTATCATCATATGCAGATGACATCACTCTAACATCCACCCACAACAACATCGACACCGCTACAAATAACCTACAAACATACATAAACAGTATACAAGACTGGCTCACACACAATAGACTCAAAGTAGCGCCCACAAAATCAACCATCACCTTGCTTACAAGCAACACAAAAGAACACCAGGTAATTCCACAGCTTACACTAAACAACATCAACATTCCACACACTCACAGGACCAAAATACTTGGGGTCACATACATAGGCTGACCATATTTCCTTGAGACAAAAACGGGACATTGGGATGGCAAAAAAGGGACGGGGGTTATGTAATATTCTGTATTCATGAAAAAGTAAGTACATAAACATATTGAGCTTACAATTATTCTTCAGTGACAGAACCCATACAGAACCCATAAAAAAAACGGTACTGTCCCGTTCAAAACGGTACGTATGGTCAGCCTACACATATAACACATCATTATCTTTTGCAAACCACATTCAGGATATTAAAAACCAAATGTACGTCAAGACTTAACACGCTTAGGGTACTAACAGGGGCAAACTTTCGACACCAGCAGGAAACAACATCACTCATATACAAACAATATATTCGCTCAGTTATGGACTATGCTAGCCCATGCTGGGCACCCATTATCTCAAACACACACATAAACACCTTACAAACAATACAAAACAACGCACTTCGTATCATTACAGGATGCACTCAAACAACACCAATAGAACACCTGCACACAGAAACAAAAATACTGAAAGTTAGGGAACATTTAGACATGAGGGGAACACAATTCATGGCAGCAGCGACAACTAACCCACAACACCCTTGCCACTACATGTACAATCACGCACCGACACCTCGCACCATTAAGGTAACACCAGAGAGACATTATAACCAAATACTCCATTCCATACCACGCCCCACAGACATCACACAGTACAGAAAACACATACACACACACCTAACCCACAAAGCACTGACACGACTCGGTCCGAATGCGGTCCTAGGTACGAAGCCGCCACCCATTAACAGGTCAGAGATCAGCCTGAGCAGATCGGATCGAGTTAACTTAGCACGCTTCCGATGTGGACATCACCCCAACTTACTAACATATAAACACAGACTAGACAACTCCATAGACGACACCTGCCACCTGTGCCAGGACACACCACAAACAATTGAACACATTATGACAGACTGTACCGCTCTAGCACAACAACGAACACAACACAACATCACTAGTGCGCTGAACCTCTGGTCCACTCCGAAGAGGGCGATCGGTTACCTGCGTGCCGCCGGCTTGCTCGATCAGGGTGGGCTGATCGGCTAAACAACAACAACAACAACAACTATGACTTCATGCTTCACTAGTTAGTAATACTAACAGGCCTCATCATCACTTTCCTGTGATCTGGAGCCGGCCCCAGATCTGAAGATGGTTTAACTTTTTCCTTCCTTTTGTAGATAGAATTTCTTTCTTTGCAGGTGTAAATGACCTGAAGTGGTTGAACGCACCATAAACAAACTTATAATAAATACAACGACTGTTCATTCTCCGTAGTGCTTGAGGACTTATTCTATATAAGTTTTGCAAATCTCGTTGTATGTTCTCCCTTTTGTCCATTGTACTCTGTGGAGTAAGGATCCTCCATCGAGGACATATGAAATATCTTTAGGAAGTGAAGCATCTGATTCATCAGGTGCAGTTGAAGACCAGATAGAATTTGCTAGCTGTGGTTTATTTGCTTCCCTTAACAAACCGTCTGTCTCTATAAGTGCAAGAGGAAATGTGCACAGCTCATACGAGAATGCTGTCTCCAAGTCTACAGCTGATCCCATACCTCTGACAGTGGTTATTAGACGTTGAATAACAAGAGAGGATCAACGGGAATAACTTCTTCATCTATCTTAATAGTTGATCTTGCTTTCATTGTTATGGCCACGTCTTTCTTCTTGAACGTATAATCTGCAACTGGTTTTCCGGACATTGAAGCAAGAATGTTGCGTTCCAATCGTGCCTGTCTTGTTTCTTTATGCTGCTCACTACCTTCATACGTTACATCTGTAACTTCCTGCATCGCACGGTTTATTTCTGCACAGGCTGGTGTCGACAGTAGCCAAACTGATCTTTGTACCTCAGTCATTCCTCGTCCGTGAGTTAGTCCACCTGTTGTTTTCAAACTCCTCATAAGAACTTGTTCTATAACCAGATCTGTTGAGAGTCCAGCCCAAAATCTATTACTTCTGCGAACAACATGATAGCCTTCTCTAAAGTTTGCGTAAACATTTGGATGTGTCTCTTTTAGATTTAACATTTTTTGAAGATAGATGCGTGTTGACTTAGCATACGCAAAATGTCCGGACGCTGCGAAAAATGGTAGCATGCTATACTCTGCCAGTAAATGAAGAAGGAAGTTTCCTGTTCTTTCGGCTTTTATGAATGTGCATAGTATTTCGACCATTTCTATGTATTGGAACCACAGTTTTGCAATTCTCGAGGAATCTAAGCTATGTTTGTAGTTCTCCAGTTTCTGAATCATCTTTTTGAAGACCTCCTCCTTTTCTACATCTTTCGAACTTATTTCTCCTGAGATTGATTTATCAAGTAAATCTGAGATCTGTATTAAATCGAAGTTATCAGCAAAATTGAAAACATCTTCTGACTGAGTGTATTCTTCATCATTGTCTAACTTAATAGGGCACTCGTATATTTCTGACATCATTATTGCATGAAGGGCACCTACAACTAGTAGATGACCACGAACGGCTCGAGATATTGCTTTCCCACTTAGCATGTGGGGCACCGTGTTTTCAGCATAGACAGTTTCTAACATTGTCTGCAGTCCGGAAGAAGTCATGACATGCCCAATAGATCCAAGGAATCTCATGGCAGTGTGGAGCCCACCAAGTCGCATCACTATTTCTTTCAAAGGGCTTACATCATCCACACTTTCTTGGATTTCAGTTCCCTTCCAGTACAGTGGCTGATCAAATGTTAGTACCGGTGACATGTAGCGCTTTGCTTGCTCAGACACAAAATGCATGGTTGACAAAATGCACGATTCGTCGCTGGATTGCATATCGTATCATCGGCATGAATATAACGGAAGCCTGTCCAGGGTGCTCTCCTTTATGCGCCATTTGCATAAAGCCATTCCACAGTGGTCGTTGAGGTTTCAGCATCCAGGCACAATTCCATAAAATGTTGAAGCAACTTGCTGGATCATCGGCATGAAATTGAAATTGATACAAATCTTTGTATGTTAAGGCGCAAGAAGATTTTCTGCGCGAGCGAAATATGAGTTTCGATGCTGCAAATGTCCACGATCTCCTTTGATGTGACATCTATTCTTGGCACTAATTTCTTGGAAGCTACCTTGGGAGTAACTGTAACAATTATACCCATACCGTGGAATGTATTTAGGCCATCGATTGTTCTAATATTGTGATCAACATTGTCACCAACATGTTGTATGGAAGATTCATTGTCAATTCCTTCAATTTCTGTCCCCTGATGATACGCCGCACTTCTTTCAAACTTCTGAACCTCTGAGTAGGAAGAGCAAAATCCGTGACTGTGTAAAGAGTCAATCAAAAACCTTGATCCAAATTGTCTATGCATTTGCACTCCCAAGCCAATCTGAAGTGGGGCAGTTATTACTTTTAGTCTGACTGCTTGCATTATTGCCTGCTCAATAGGGGCAATTCGTAGGTCACTGCTTTTGGCAACAAACATCTTTTCAAGCAGTAATCGTAAAGATTTGGGAAGAAATTCTTTGCAACGGGTACGAGATTCTATGTCTTTGGTGGATGGATACATTGTTGAAGGACTATCGCATTCTTTAATTTCACTTTTTAGCAGCTTTGCCGCAGTTTCAATAATGCGATTTTTTTCAGTTTCTACGTCATCTGATTTCTTACTTTTATAGAAATCATAGAGAATATTCTTGGTTTTTGATCTGAATGTGACAACATTATGTTTCCCATTAATCTCCGTGACAACAATTTCATCTTTAAAATGCTCCATCAAACGACTTTTCAGCCATTTGGAAGTATATCCATGACTTGATGAATCTTTCAGATGATCCTGCATTATTGACAAAAGATCATTGATTGTGGTTTGTTCATCATCATTTTCTCGCAAATAATTCGCCACAAAAGCAAAGGCAGACTCTTGAGATTCATCATAAGGCCGACCTCTTTTTAAACTTTGACTCGTTTGTGTTACTATCGTATAGTTTTGGAATACCTTTTCCAATACGAAAGTTAGTACTACATGCTGGATGATACACCGCATCTTCTGAATGTAAATCATTTACAAAAGCTATACGCCCTTTTACATCAACTGCCCAGCCATCCTTGCGCTGTTCACAAACTTTTAGAATACTGATATCAAACTCACGATTCTTGCACATCACTTGAAAAGCTTTATTGTCCCGTTTATCTCTTTCGGTGATGCGATATTTGCAGAACAAACAATCCAATTTGTAAATAAAGTCGTGATCAGATCTTAAACTAAGTTTAAATGCAGTGGCGTCAGAAGATGTGGATGCTTTCCTTTTATTGTAAGATGCAATGTTCTTCTTATTAATATATGGATCTCTACATGATCCGTGTAGTTTGTCTCCAGCTGTGACAAAGATGTCATCGTCTCTTTCTCTGCTAGCATTGCAAACACCCAAGGCACCTTTTTCTGTTAGTGTCACATAAGAATCACGGTCATCTATGACTTCTTTACATATTGCACAGGTTTCGAAACGTTCAGAATCCATTTTGACCTGAAACAAAATAATAGAATTAATTAATTTTATTGCAAAATTACAGTGTTAATTTTGTTTTAGAAACTGATTGGACCTGGAAGTAATTGCATTTTTAAGCGCCAAGTTTAGGGATTCAGGCGTATTAAGAAACTCGGATCATATACAGGGTGTACATAAAGTCAGGATCTATTTTTGTGAAGCACTTGGAAATTATATGGTTCAATCAATCATAAATGATAAAGTGGTAACATTTATTAAATAATTAAGAGTAGGATTCGAAGTGACGCCCATCAGTATCCCTGCACAGCTCAAATCGTTCCGCAGCATTTCTAAACACATTCTGGAGCATTTGCGGGGTTATGTTATCTGCAGCAGTTCGTATACGTGTACGTAATTTTCAAGACTCGTAATCTTCGTCTGATAGACGTGCGATTTGATAAAGCCCCATGCAAAGAAATCTAAAGGGGTTAAATCTGGTGATCTCGCTGGCCAAGGTCTGTTGCTTCCGCGTCCGATCCAGCGATTTGGAAAACGTCCATTTAGATAATCCTGAACAATTTTGGCATAGTGACAAGGAGCACCATCATGTTGATATATTACAATAAGAAATTGATTGAATAGTAAAAATTTGGTGCCACTTTATTGTTACCGATGGTAGTGGCGGCCATCTTGGATTTACGGAAATTGGCCTGGCCCGTTTGTGGTAAGTTTTTAATATATCATTTATGTTGAGGTAAGGGTGCGAAAACAGTTAAAACCATTTCTGTTACAATTACTTCCAGGTCCAATCACAGATGGCTGGACTATTATGCAAGTACAGTCGGGTGTCTCATTTCTCACCAACTTCTATTTTTCCCGGGTCCAACCTCCTTATATCATTATGCCTGTCGCTCTAAGTAAGAAAATAGCAATTATTTTCCACTTGATGAAAATTTCGGCCCCCCCCCCCACCCTATGCCTACAAAACCAATTTTCCCATTTTCTTTATAAAAAATTATGATAATTAAAACCCACTCTAATAGACAGTTTATTTCCTACCAAGTTCGATGCCCACTGGCATCCTCTTCGGGTGGATACAGAAAAACTATTCGTTTTTCTGTATCCACCGAAGAGGATGCCAGTGGGCATCGAAACTGTTGTGGAAATAAACTGTCTATTAGAGAGGGTTTTAATTATCATATTTTGACCTTCACGTAAAAAAAGTGAAGTTTTTGCATTTATAAAAAATTGTGATTTTCGGAAGTCTTTCGGTTATATATTCTTGCATTTTTTATAACCTTATTCGATGTACATTTTTCATTAGAAAATTAAAATAGCTATCGATTAATACCTAATTTACTATGCTTTGTACCAAAATAGAAAATTAAAATGCATAAATGTCTATTTTTAACATTTCTTCTACATTTCGTCTTGAATGAGATTTAGAGAATAGGTGTACCGCCACCTGTGAAGCATCATCCCAATGCAGCTTCGCGGCAATGGGCCTTGGAATATATTTGAGACACAATATTTTCAAGGTGGGAACAACTCAAGAGATTGACATTTCATGCCAGCTCTTGAGCCCCATCGTTTTTTTATTTTTTTATTCAACAAACATACAATACCTTGAACAAAAAAATTACTTAGTAAAGCAAATGAATGAAATAAAATGTGAATACTGAAAATGACTGAAGCTATTCTAGCAGTTGAACTAAGGAACTCTCTTAAAAAGATGGCAACAAACTTCTTTGATATTCCACAACTTGCGGGAGTTGTTGTCTTTGTTCTTCATCTGTTGTGATGCAATTTGCGAAATCTTCAATTAATTGTTCTCCACGCTCGGCCGCATCATTAACAACCTTAACACCGTGTACAAAATTGGAGTTTTGAATAAAATCTCTGTCCTCTTTCCATATATTAACAGATTGATTTAACCATTTTCCATTGCTATGTAGAACATCAATGAAAAACCAAGATTTTGGTTCAGCTAGGGAAGCTAGTTTGGTTGATTTATTGATCAAAGGAAATACTGGTTTGCCACTGTAGGCATACGAGCTGTTTTTATCATTTCTATGTGATCAATAATTTCTGTAGCAATGTTTCTTTTCTCTTCATCAGATATACGTAAAGAAAATAATGAAAATGGAATAAGGTCCTCAGTTAGGCACCAACAATGGCCTTCGAATATCTTGATTGCACGATGAGCTACATTTCTGTCCATTGTGTCACCATATATGTGAAGGTCACTATAGAAAGTCAAATCATTGATTGCTGCATCCGACCCTTTGGGTGCTTTAAGCCATGGGTGGATATATACAGCAGTGAATAAGCAGAACTCTAAATGTTTCACATATTCTTCAGAATAATCCATTTGCTTGTTGAATGCCAGCATTTTAGAAGAATAGAGAATAGTTGCCATCCAGCGAGCATTATGAATTGCTCTTGGACGGAGCCAACGAACTCCGTTAGGCGGTATATGTCCAAGAATTTGGAGAACAAATTCTGCACATTCTCTATAATCATTCCTGAGAAATATGTTTCCGGTATCTATCTGTGTCGCTTAACATCTCTTTCAAAACTTGTTACTCGTTGCATCTTTGATTTCATCTGTCTCTTTGTAATTTTCAAAGTTGTATAAGGTTTTGTGACGTCTAATGTCTTCCATTTATCTCGAAACTTTTTAAATAACATTTTGTATCTATTGATCCTAAGCAAAGCTTTTTGGGTCCTCTTTGGTCTATTAGAAACTCTATATCTTGCTGCTTTGTTACCAAAGTTCTTAATCGATCTATTTTTATTATTTATATGGCATTTTGAGAACAAATATCAAACAACTCCTTTAATTCCTTCAGGAAAGATGGTCTCTTCCTATTTATTCTTTCTTCCTGCGTTTTGTTTTTCGAGAAGTATTCATATTGCTTTATCAATTGTTCTACTTTTTTTCTCGGATGGCTGCTTTTTGAAGTATCTTGGCATGTGATACCGGCCCAATCCCAAAATTTTTTTACTTTTCTTAGTATTTCTTGGATCACATATGACTGATTTCTTTTTCATAGGTCCTCTTGATAAAAATAGATATTAGTTGGCAAAAAAGACCTTTTCTGAGGTTCCAAATTGTGAATTAAGTTTATGAGAAGCCAATCTTCTGTCTTATCTGTGCCTGTGGTATGAGTTTCAACTTTTGCACAAGCCACTTTAGTCTAACTAATCTAATCTGAAATTTGTATCATAATCATATCGTAAATCATATCATAATCATAAATCTGAAAATAAATCGAAGTATAATTAGTACACACACACACATATATATATATATATATATATAGTTTTATACGGCTTTAGGGTCAGAAATGGAGAAGAAAATTTTTAAAAATGAACATTTTTGCCTTTTAATTTTCTATTTTGGTAAAAAAGCATAATAAATTAGGTCTCAATCGATAGCTATTTTAATTTTCTATCCAAAAATGTACGTAGTTTGAGGTTATAATAAAATGCAAGAAATTTATAACCGAAAGACTCGAAAATCGAAAAAACTTTATAAAGAAAAGGGGAAAATTGGTTTTGTAGGCCTAGGGGGTCCGAAAGTTTCATCAAATGGAAAATAATTGCTACTTTCTTACTTAGAGCGACAGGCATAATGATATTAGGAGGTTGGACCCCGGAAAAAAAGAAGTTGGTAAAAAAATGGGACACCCTAAATTACAGTATATGGATATCTGATGTGAAGTATACATTTCTTTTCAGATTTAATCAAACGTAACCTAATGTAGCGTAATTTAACGGGGCAAAATGTAAATTAAGCTAACGGAACTTGACCTAATTGAAACTAACTTTTTACTGTTGTCATTAATTATGCGTGTCGATCTTGTTCCGGTATCCGAACATGTTTAGACTTTGGGAAGCATCATAAAACAAAGCGAATTACCGTGGCTGATTAGATGACACCGTTTCTCTATAAGCGAATTGAAGACATTGAAGTTCGGGGTTCGACTCGTGATTGTGCTGTCAAGCAATCCAGGAGTAAATAATAAATAATCTACTTTTTGACACATGAATGCTGCAAATTTTTTCAGTTTTCTAGTTTGCTTTTGGTTTTTGCTAATTGAAAAAAATAATTTCCTATTCACCCTTCTGTCTCCCTCGAGTTATTCAATAATGATTTTATATTTAGTTGAACTCCAAAATATCTTTTGTTTAATTTAATCTTTACTGTTTCCTTTGAAGCTTCCAAGCTGTTGTCACTTTTATAATTCACCTCCTCATAATTAATGAAATTTTTTCTCTTTGATGGAAACTAGGTATTTGCAAAAGCGTCGAGAATCCAACATTTTTCAATGAAGGAAATTTTGGACACCATTTAAACAAAAACAACAAAAAGCAACCGTTTTCTTCTTCAGACAAGGCATTACATTATGAAGTCATACATGAGGTGGTCATAAAATAAGGAAATTAAGCATGATAAATTGATAAATTCATAAAAGAATAACACGCATACATCAGTTAAAAAATGAGACTAAACATTAGGCCCATATAAAGAAGGTATTGAAATTTGTAGGGAAACCTTAGGTAAGAGTAATATCATTTGAACATCTCTAAAATTTAGTATCAAGTTAAATGAAAAACACACACACACACATACACACACTTGTAATTCAAAATCAAAAAAAAGAACCCATATAGCCTCCGAAATGTTGCGACTGACATTCTAAAACATTTACTGAACAAAAGCGAAGCTGAATACTTTTCCTCGTCACTTTACAGGAAATACAGTTAAAGCAGGATTATCACCAAAGTGAGTGACCCGGTTTTCCCCACCGGGTTTTAAAAAAAAAAAACCTTGAAAATACCCGCTATTTTGCCCACTTAACTGTGTTTTTCAAATATTGCTTTTAATCACAAATATTCAGGTTAATTTGAGCTTAATCATACATAGAACATTTAGTTATTTATAAATAATTACCAATAAATTAAAATAATTCATGTATTCATACATTGTGCATTGGAATATTTTAATATAATGCTTTAATGGATAAAAACTTAAGAACTGAATGTATCAATTTGCTGAAAATGAACTGGCTTTAGTGAATTTATAGATCCTCATCTCCTGCACTCTGCTTGGTTTAAAAAAAAACTATTATACATTACCAAAGATAATTTTATTTTAATAAGAAGCCAGCTTCATTAGCACAACAAAAATAAGAAGTTTTAGTTCATTTTAAGCCATTCAATCACTCATTTTTTACAAAATAATTGTTTTTTCATTAAACACTTTGTAATCTTATATTTTAAGGTACTTTAAGGTAGCTACTTTACTTTTACTTTATAATAATTTGTACATCCCAGAACTACACCCTTGAGTATGCACACAACGTTCTTTCTCCCCAGAAGATTCTATAATTTTATATATATATTGAGTTTCTAATTTATGGTGTAATTGTAGGCTGCTTTAAAATGTACCCTAAAACATGTTCTCTTTCTACCACACCTTGGTGTACGAGGCACGCTTCAGATAACAGTAATGCACTACAGCAGGACAAGTACAACTTTCTTCTCCCACTACCTGAAGTCTACTGATCTTCTCATAAGACTATGCCAGGCTCTGCCCAGTTACATGTTGAAACAGGTCCAACACTGTACAGCCCAATGGCTGATGTCTATTCTTCCTGTTGAATAAAGTTAGTAAAAAACAATCATCATGCACATTGTAAGCATATATAATCATATTTTAAGAAGCTATTATGATATTTTATTTGGAAAAACCCAATTTAAGTTTAATAATTTGTAAAAATACTGATTGATACCCACACTGTTGATTATAGTAAGTGAAAATCAATCATCAACATTTATAGAGCATATAATTTTATTATTATTTGCTTTTATACTATTATATGATACAATTTTTGAAAAAAAAACGTTTTGCCCAGGGTTTTTTGTAAAAAAAACGAAAAAAAACCGGGTGGGTTGGACTTTTTCGAAAAAGTGGTTTTTTTGCGAACCCTGAGTTAAAGGATAATGAAATTAAGACTTAAGTGTGTAATTTAATTTTTGAGGTTGAATTTTATTTTAATCTTATTTATTTAATATACAGATAATAACTGAATAAAATAAATATGAAAAATGCAAAAAAAAATACATTAGGGTAAGGAAACAAAAGCCGAAAACTACGAATACTTTAATTAATGAAGTAAATTTTAAACTTTGTATTTACATATTTACAAAAGGTAACTTTTTTCTTTCTAATTCATTTTCAGTGATGAATTCGAAGCAAAAATTTTTATGCCCTCAAAAAGATTTCGGTGATCCTTCTCGTTATTTTCCTTCTCTAAGGTTAGATTTCGTCAGAATTCAGTGTTTGTCCTTGCATTAAATTGGTGGTTTCATCCTCTTTCCATTTCCGTTCCATATCTTTCCTACTTTCCTTCTCTTACTACAACTTGTTTGAGTCCTTCATCGTTTTCTTCTTAACTTTTCTCCATCGAAATAGTTTTCGATATTTTCCCTTTTCATATTTCCCTTACTTTGCAGTGGCTCCTGATTTTTCATAGTTTTCTTTCAGGCTTTGCTTTTACCTTCTTTATTCATGAAAAGGTATTTCTCTTAATGTTTCCACCTGATATTGATTCGTATCCTATTTCCTTTGCTGTTCTCTGCATTGTGTGCACATATTTCGAGTTCTTTGTTGATACCTGATGTCGGGGAATGTTTCACTTGCTTAGGTTCTAGTGCTTGCATAATACCGAAAATTTTCAATACCGGTATTTGGAGGCAATTATGCTAATCCCGGTATTGATACCGGTATTATGAAAAAAATAATTTATTTTGATTTATTATGGTGCCACCCTACCAACCCTCCCACAAGTCTGAGGGACTTGCAGTACTCACCATATTTACTATAAATTAATGACCCAACTCCAAATAGATGGCATTCTATTCGAAAAAGTTTATACAGTAAATTACTAAATTGTAATAAAAATATTATTTGAATTTTTTTTTAGCATATTATTATACAACTACTGGGGTAGATAGAAATTATTAGTATCTAAATATTTATTTCTTAGTTTGATTTTGAAAGTATGCTTTGAGGAAACAAAGAGCATCTAGGGATTGTTCAGATAGACTTGATCTCAGTTTCGTCAGAAATAGGCCTGCAGCAGAAAAGGCTCTTACTGATTCTGCACTTGTAGGTTTAATTGAAAGCAGTGCCTTGTACAGCTTCTCTAAATTCTCACTTCTCTGTAAAGTAACTTCCAAGCTTTTAAATTCATTAGTAACATCAAAATCAATGGAATTTTTTTTAGATGGCACTTTTCCTAGTTTGTTCATTTCTTGCATGTATTCACTCAGTAATGAATCTGCTTCCACTTCAGTCTTATCGGAGGACTAAATTGCCTAAATTTTACAATAGCAATTTTTGTCAATACCGAAAACCTATAATATCGGTATCGGTATTATTTGTACTTCTTCAATACCGGTATTAATACCGGTATTTCAATACCGGTTTTAACCCCTATTAGGTTCTAAACTCACCATGATGAAATCTCCACGTATCACTACTCCTTTCCTTCTGTCTCCACAACTATGTTGTAGCTCCACTATTTTCTTAATACTTAATGGAAGAGCAACTATTTGTTTTTATCGTTGTACTTTGCTCCCTTCTAAAGTGACCTTTATAAAAGTTGCACGTATCACCCATTGTTTCCTTCTCTCCCCACAACTTTCTTATAGCTCCAGTATTTTCTTGATATCGAATATCAGGACTTATTTCACTCGCTTATGTTCTCATTTGCTGATCATGAAATCTCCAGGTATCACTTCTTTTTTCCTTTTCCCTCCACAACTTTCTTATAGCTCCAGTATTTTCTTGATACCGAATATCAGGACTTGTTTCACTCGCTTATGTTCTCATTTGCTGATCATGAAATCTCTAGGTATCACTTCTTTTTTCCTTTTCCCTCCACAACTTTCTTATAGCTCCAGTATTTTATTTATACTGAATACCACTGCATGTTTCACTTTTTTTCGTTCTAAATTCAGCTTCATGAAACTGCTACGGATCACTTCTTTCTCTCTCGCTCCACAACTTTACTGTATGTCCACCTTTTTCGTACTACTTAGCGGAAGGACATGTTTTTCTTGTTTTCTTGTTCACTGCTCCTTAACTTTGGTAAAAGTACGGAAGTTTCGCATATCTTTGTTGTTCGCTTTCTCTTAAAACAATGCTAGTTTTATATTTTGAAAAGGCGAGTCCATCGTAATCTGATGTTTGCTTTTCAATATATACTCCATTCACATTTTCCTTTTAATCATTTAAACGTTGATGGGACTAAATTCGTTTTGTTCATCTGAATTTGTGCGAGAGAAACTTTTTTCCTCTTGAAATGAATAAGCCCGTAATTATTTCTTCATTTTCTCCATTCTTTCGTGATTTAAAGCTCTCTAGCCTTCGTCAATCCATCTTATGATCCTGTGATGTCTTTCTATAAGATTTCTCTCGTCTTCCCAGAACTAAATTCTTGACTCCCAATTTTGTGGAGGAACAAAATTATTAACAGCCATTATAGTATATTTATATCAGGATGTACGAGTATAATAATTTGGAAGATTTCACAGCGTTTAAAGGCGTCCAATGAGCAACTTGATGCGTTCGAGTTTCGGTAAAAACTCACAAAACGGGTAGTTGTCATTCCTTATATAAACTTTGCTTTGGTCGCGACCAAAGATCACATAAACCAGGTAGGTCACATTTTAGTAAAAAAAAATTGACAAAACTAAAAATAAAATAAGAAAGTCCTTTTCAGTATCATTGACTACACATTCATAATGGAAATTTATGACGCAATTGAGGACATGTATAGCTCAATATTTAATTAATGTATACGATTAGTTTCTTATTTGAAATTAAGGTGAAGCACAAAATTCTTATATATGCGTTCTTATTTAAGTGTATATTTGAAAATAATTATGATTTTTTAAACAAGTTTCAGAAGAAATGAAAGAATAGAATATATATAGTCTAAACTGAAGGTTGAAAACAATGGGTTTCTGCGTGAAAACATCAACTATCACGTTATTCAATACTATATTATTTGATCAAACCAAGGCTACTGCACGTGGCTTGCCGTGTTTTTCAAATCTATCAAAAAACGTGCTGACATAAGGTTCATTTTTCCTTCCTTCGAGAGGTCAGGTCGAGTGTGGTTCCGCACCTTGTGAAGAAAAGGGAAAAAAGTCGGGTCAAATCGCGGACAGATAAGTGTTATAAATACTCTTCTTTTACAGATCTTTTGTCGGTAGCTTAATTCTATATGCATTTAGTATAAATTTGTGTTACAAGAACCTGTTTCTGCGTTTCAAAAACGCGGTAGACCTACATTGTAATTTATTAATTTCCAAACGCTCGTATTTTTTTTATTTTTTTTTTGTTGTTGTTTAACTAATTAAAAGCATGGCACCCCGTCAAGTACTTGCAGTCGCTGTGAAGGGAAATTTGCCGCTTACGCGTTTACAATGGCTAATAATAATGAACAGTTAGTTTGCAGGTGGTGCTCAAACTTAGAAGTGCTGAGGAACGAGTTAGAACGTGAGGAGGAGGCCAGAGTAAGCCTTGAAGAAAGGGTGATGCTCCTGACGGCAAAATTAGAATCCCTTGAGACTCCTGTTGCGACCCCTCCTGCCTCAGTTTCTATTAATAATATAAATAGTATTAATAGCCCTCTCTCTTCTCCTAGTTCCCAACCCTTCGTTCGAGTGCGTAATGGAGCCCCATTGAGAAAACCTAAGACATGTCTACCAGTAATAACAAACAATAAGTTTTCTGTTTTAGGTTTTGAAGATGATGATGAACCGGAAATACGACTCGTTGGCGATTCCATTGTTCGAGGACAGCTCGAGGAATTCTGTGGGAGAAACCCTCGTCGTAGGCGCCGTTACTGCTACCCTGGTGCAAGGGTGGAGGATATAACTAATAGTGTTGACCAATTTACAGATGGTACTCCGAGGACACAACGTATGTTATTCATGTCGGTACTAATAACGTTTTAAATTCTAGATCGGAAGAACTGCTGGCTAGGTACAGGGACTTACTAGAGCGATTAAAGGAAAAAACTAATAGATTGTTTTAACAGGTATACTTCCTCGAATTATCCATCGTAACGATTTCTACAGCAAGGCGACCTATATTAACAATAATCTAAAGTCTCTTTGCCAACAGGAAGGAGTGCATTTTGAGAATTTTTGGAACAGTTTCTGCGGCAGGAGGGACTTGTTCCTCGGAGATGGACTTCATCTTAATGACGTAGGAGCTGCGCGTTTAGGAAGACTATTTCATAATACTGTCTCTTCTTTTCAGGCTGCCGTAACTCGAACGGTCCCAGCGTAAATTCCATAAATTTCCACTGCGCTCGGGAAGTTGTCGCAATTACAAACAATTTGAAGATTCTATCCTTAAATGCTCGTAGCCTACGAAA
Source organism: Bathynomus jamesi (assembly GCA_023014485.1). Taxonomy (NCBI): domain Eukaryota; kingdom Metazoa; phylum Arthropoda; class Malacostraca; order Isopoda; family Cirolanidae; genus Bathynomus; species Bathynomus jamesi. Next base: position 323,879 of record JAJOZX010004463.1, read on the forward strand.
TAAAATAAACGAATTTTTTTCTTTAATTGCTTGTAAAGACTATGATATAATTGCGATAAATGAATCGTGGCTTAGCACTGAAACTCGTGACTTTGTAGGGGAGTATCAAATTAAAGGTTATAGACTTTTTGTTAAAAACAGAATAGGTAGGCGAGGAGGCGGTGTTATGTTGTATATCAAAGATAATATAGCGAACGTTATAGAAGTAAAGCACACAATTCCAGAACCGATAGATTCGACTATAGCAGAACTTAAATTGAACGATTTCAAACTTGTTGCGGTTATATATAGGCCCCCTAATCAAACAGCTGATACGGACGAAGCGTTATATCGTGAACTAAAGCGAATAATCGGTAGTGAGCAGGCTTTAGTTATGGGTGACTTTAATTGCGCTAACGTAAATTACGATACAATGCAGGGAGACGCGGAAGGTAATCGTTTAGTTAATTTTCTGAGGATAGCTTTCTTATTCAAAAGGTTGGGGAACCTACGAGGTTGGACAGTATTTTAGATTTAGTAATAACTACGGATGATAGGCTAATTACTGATCTTCAAATAATAGAACCGTTGGGCAATAGCGATCACAATATGGTAGAGTTTGTCCTCTCAGTAAGTCACTCGAAACCAGCTAACTCGACGAAAATTCCTAACTTCCAGCACGCAGACTTTAGTAAATTTCGAAATAAATTGTCACACGTCAATTGGGAAAACGTGATGGGGAACTCCAACGCAAAACTAATGTGGGAATCGTTCGAAACAGTATTTAGGACTATAAATGAGGAATGTGTACCGTACAAAATTAAGCGTGCGAAAGTAAACAACAAGCCCTTGTGGTTTACTTCTAGAGTAGGAGATATTATAAAGAGTAGAGATAGGGCTTATAGGCTACATAAGTGCGATAAAGACAATTTGTGGTTACGAAACAACTACATATCTCTAAGGCGTGAAGCGAAAAGTGTAATAAAAAAGTTCAAGCGCGAATTTGAAATCTCCATAGCTCGTGACGGTAAAGAAAACCCCAAGCGATTCTTTCAATACGTCAATAATAGAAATCCAGTAAAAAGCGTCTTGGGGCCTTTGAAAATCTAAACGGAGATCTAGTTTCTGAAAACAAGGAAATGGCTACCTTGCTAAACGAATTTTTTACGTCAGTTTTTACTATAGAAGATGTAACAAATATCCCTACGGTCACGGACATAATACCGTTTGATAATGGTAATATTTTGGATAATATAGTGGTTAGTGAAGGGGAGGTAACGCGCTATATTGATAAAATGAAAACGCGTAAATCACCGGGGCCGGATTCCATATATCCCATACAACTAAAAGAATTAAAAGATAACATTGTTGTGCCGCTAACAAAGATTTTTAATGCGTCTATTTCTGAGGGGTGCGTACCAGATAATTTCAAGTTAGCAAACGTAACACCTATCTTTAAGAAAGGCGATAAAGGTGCGGCGGGAAATTATAGACCAATCAGTTTAACGTCTGTTGTAGGTAAGCTACTGGAATCAATAATTAGGGATCGTATAGTCGAACACTTAGAAGTGCATAAGCTAGTTAGAAATACGCAGCACGGATTTAGGCGAAACAAATCTTGCTTAACTAATCTTTTAGAATTTTTCCAAAGCGTGGTTGACGTTTACGATAGACATCGGGCGGTTGATGTAGTGTATTTAGATTTTCAAAAAGCGTTTGACACCGTGCCGCACAAAAGACTCATTGAAAAAACTAAGGCTCATGGAATCAGGGGTGTAGTAATAAATTGGCTAGAAGAGTGGTTGCGAGGCAGGAAACAGAGGGTGGTCGATGGAGCGGAGTCGTGGGCTAATGTAGCGAGTGGCGTTCCTCAGGGTTCTGTATTGGTCCCCTTGCTTTTTCTTATATATATTAACGATTTAGATGTCGGCCTAGTCAGTACAGTTTCAAAGTTTGCGGATGGCACGAAGCTGGGTGGTAGGGCGATTAATGACGATGATAGAGGTCAAATTCAGGAAGATCTGAATAAAATCGTTGATTGGTCAGTCACATGGCAAATGAGATTTAACGTTGATAAGTGCAAAATTTTGCATATAGGTTCGCGTAACGGTAATTTTGCGTATAGTATGTCAGGGAAAGATTTAACAAGCGTAGAGCAGGAAAAAGATTTAGGAGTTATAGTCACTGGTGATTTAAAAGTAGCGAAACAAAGTACAGCAGCGGTCAATAAGGCGAACAAAGTGTTAGGTTTTATAGCTCGAAATTTTGAGTACAAATCGCGCGATATTATAGTTCCACTTTATAAATCATCAGTTAGACCCCATTTGGAGTACGCGGTCCAATTTTGGAATCCGTATATGCGTAAAGATATAGACAAAATCGAAAGAGTTCAAAGACGAGCAACTAAGATGATTCCGTCGCTTAGGTCAAAGTCGTACGAGGATAGGCTTAAGGAGTTAAAACTGACAACACTCGAGACTAGGAGGTTAAGGGGTGATCTAATCCAGGTTTTCAAAATTATGAATGGGTTCGATAACGTAGATAGAGATAGCTTTTTCGAAATATCTCAATATAATAGGACTAGAAATAACGGGTGTAAGTTGACAAGTAGAAGGTTCGAGACAGCAGTTGCGAAAAAAAATTTTACGCATAGAATAGTAAATAGCTGGAATAGTTTGCCGGTAGAAGTAATTAGTAGCACGTCTATAAACATGTTTACAAATCGATTAGACGCATATGTTGATAGAAAGGGTATAGTTTAAGGTAGTAAAATTAAGGCTTTCTGGGGATAGATCCCACAGCTCAACACAAGTGTTGTGGGATATAGGGAGGCAGCGTCTTGGGTTAGGGGATACTCTCTGTCCTTACACACCCCATTTAAAAGAGATTCCTCTGCCGAGCGGTGCCCCCCATAGTACTGTGAGGTATTGAAAAACTCATGATCTTCACTTGCCCCACAAACACCTTTAAATGGGAGACCCAAAATGGGTGCACACACATTTCTACATTACTGTACAGTCTTTACAGCCACACCTACACTTTTTCTCGTAAGTGTATATATTGTAATGTATAGGATTGTAAATTTTGACTTGGTCCGCAATCGATATGGACCGTGACTTGATGGATACCGTAATGAAATTGACTGGATTCTTTGGCTCTGATGTATTTGCATGTCCGTTATAAATAGATATAGAGTGTAACATATTTGTGGATAGTAGTCTATTATGACTTGATCCTCTGGATCCAGAGATTCTATCTTTAGTTTTAAATCGATAATTAATCAGTTTTAAATTGATAATTATTTAGTTTCGTAAAAATTGGTCGTTGCCAATTAACCGGCAGTTTTTACATAAATTTCTTTGTTCTTGTGGTTCGGAACCCACGTAAAATTGTAGGTCCCCTCCGCCACCACGGAGGACATACACAATACACGATTACGAACACAGTTAGGTAGACCAGCCATGAGTGGATCCTAGGGTCTTTGTTGGTCTGAAACATTATAACACATTATAACATTATGACTTATGTGCGATATCGCCACCATTTTCATTCATCACTCTTATCACACGTCGCTTCCACTGACGAATAGCAGACTTGGCAGTAAATATGTTTTTGAACTGTGGTGTTTTAGTTTATGGAAGATATAAGTGAACTTCAACAGATTATTTAACGTGTATTGGATGTGTAGTTTGAAAGTTAGTCCAGACTTAGGAACAAATTGTGGAAAAGACTAAATTTTTAATATGTTTTCTCATTACTCAAAACGTAACACTGTAATATATGTGGTGATATTACTTTGAAATATGTTTGTGTTTTGGGGATTGTATAAGCTCCGGAACAGTTTACATGAAACAACTTGTATTATAAGAAAACACACACACACACGCACGCACTCTTCACACGAAGGTCAAGCTGGTGGCTCAGTCTCTACGCCTGGCTTGGTGGAAGAGTGAGTTGCTCTCTTGGCCTCTTCACCGCATATAGCCAGGTACACCAGGCTCATCTGGTACCGTCCTGAGCCAGGCATCTCGTCTTTTGAGGACTTCAACTTTGGCCACTGTAACGTTTCTGAGGTCCTTTGGAAGCTGGTTAAAAAGGCTTGGCCCCCTGACAACGAAACTATTTTACTTCAGTGTTGAAGAGATCCCTTGTCGGGCCTTTTACTTTGTGTATCGCTATCTGATTTTGTGTCTCGAATTTCGCATCATCGGTCATTATTATCCCGAAATCGATCGCTTTCGTGCTTCTCTAAATTTCCTGTCTATCTGGAGGATAATGTGCAGTCTGCTTAAGTTCCTCATTTCTACCACATCTTAAGAGCTGAAATTTCACGGTGTTAAATGTCATGTTGTTGGTTTCTGACCATTTGTATATTTTGTTCGTGTCCCTCTGCAAGGCCGCCACCTCTTTTGCATCGCTAATTTTTCTGCTGATCTTCGTATCGTCTGCAAAGGATGTTACTATACTGTTGCTGTTTACCCCACTGTTTATCTGTTAGCATGATAATGAACAGAAGTGGGTCCAGTACTGGACCTTGTGGTACTTAGCTGCGTACTTCCGATTCTGATGACGATATACCCTGAATTTTGACGACCTGTAGACGTTCTCTGAGGAAGTTGTAGATCCATTTTCCCACTTTGCCCGTTATTCCCATATATTTCAATTTATGTGCTATTATACCATGATCACATTTGTCGAATGTTTTAGCAAAATCTGTATTATGATATCGTAGTTTTCATTCCCTTGCAGTGCATCTAGAACGTTGTTATAGTGCTCTAGAAATTGTGATAGGCATGATCTTCCTGATCGGAATCTGTGCTGATTTTCGTTGAATGTTTCCAGTGTCTCCAAGAAATGATAGATTTTCTCTCTGACTATTCTTTCAAATACTTTGGTGAGGTGGGACGTCACTGACACTGGTCTATAGTTCTTTGCTCGAGATTTGTCCCCTCCTTTATATACTCGTATAGGGACAATGTTTGCTCTTTTCAAGAGCACATTATAGAAATTTTCGGTGTTGATTATAATATATTTTTTTCTCTTAGGTTGGAAATGGCTACAAAATTAACAATAGTGAGGGTGAGCTCGGTTTTAATGCGTGGAATACCAGATACGGTACTACAAATCAATGAATTCGAACAGAATTTAAATTCTGTACGATTGATCGTTTCGTTGTACGCGGTATTCCATACATTAAAACCAAGTTCACCCTCTTGTCTATTGTTAAGTTCACAGCCATCTCCTACCTAAAAAACAAAAATATTGTAATCAGCACTGAAAATTTCTATGATGCGGTACTTTTGTGCCACCCTGTATATATGTACATGCAAACAACCACAGGGAAAAGGAAAAGTAAACACGAAATCCGAGCGCCTGAAGATGTGTTGCTTATTGGTTGTTTTTCTGTGATTTTACTGCATATATATATATATATATATATATATATATATATAGTACTACTGTATTAGAGCGTGTTTGGCGGACTGTGTATAATCAAATTTTCCGTTTTCGACAACTAATTGTTCGCATTTATTTTTCCGTGTATAAGCAAATTCGCGCTGGACAAACACGCGTTGGACGAACGAGGGTTTACTATATATATATATATATATATTAGTGATGTAGCGGATGTCATTTTTTTCACATCCGCGGATGCGGATGCGGATGAGGATGTTTGATTCCAACATCCGCGGATGCGGATGCGGATGTCTACATTTCGTTATTTTTTAGGATATATTCGAGATTTGTTGTGTTTAACGTATATAATAAGTTATTATATAGAGAGAGCTGTAGCTATAATGTAATATAATTGATTAATTGTACAATAATTGCTGTACTTTTCTCTGAACATATAAAATAATATCAAGCATCTAACTAATATAGAAATCAATTAGTGAATTCGTCTGCAAATAAATTCGTTATATTTTGTTGAGTTTCAGCCACAATTAGAAACCATAATTGTGTTACCAGGATGCGGGACGTGAACCCAACTCAAATGCACCCCACCGACCTCTTTCCCCAACCTCCACCCTTATAGAAAGAGATCTTTAATTAGCTTGATAACTATTTATATTAAGTTTAAAGTTTTATTAGGCATATTTATAAATGAGTAATTAAAATAAAGTAAACTAAGATGTTCATCGTTTAATGTTCAAACTTAATTATAGGAAGGTTATGCTTAAGGAACATTAATTTTTCTGCCTTTTCTGCTGCCAGTCTGTTTCTCTTTTCATCATATATTCCAGCACTGCTAAATAATCTCTCGCTTGGTACGTTTGTTGGAGGACAGGCTAAATGTTTCCTTGCAAGTTTACTCAAGTATGGATAGATATTCTGCGTATTTTTCCACCAACTAATAGGATTGTCACATGCAGCCAGGCGTTTTTCTTGATGATAGCTCTCGATCATTTTTACTACATCTTTTGACATCGCGTAGGTCTCGTCATTGCTGCTTGACTCAAGAAACTGAGAGACAGATTCTGTGATAGATTTGCTTGTTGAAGGTGTTGGTTCTGTCACTGAAACTTTTATTCTTTTGGTGGGTGGCGAATAGGGGTCGCAAATTATCGAGAATATTTTTATCGATAAATTTTTGAAAAAAAATTGGATTATCGATAATTTATCGATAAGTTTCTAGTTAAATTAGCTGCCTTAGGAATAAAAGAAAATCACAAAATTAAAAGAACAAATTTTAATGAGATCCTTTGACATTATGACAGCCATACTTATTTAGGGTTTTGTTTTTTATCCTTATTTAGAAAGTAACATTTCAAAAACACAAGACATTAATTTTATCCTTATTTAGAAAGTAACATTTCAAAAACTTAAGACATTAATAATAGAAAGTAACATTTCAAAAACATAAGGCATTAATTTTAATGAGATCCTTTGACTTTATGACAGCGATACTTATTTATTTTTATTTTTTATCCTTATTTAGAAAGTAACATTTCAAAAACATAAGACATTAATTTTATCCTTATTTAGAAAGTAACATTTCAAAAACATAAGACATTAATTTTATCCTTATTTAGAAAGTAACATTTCAAAAACATAAGACATTAATTTTATCCTTATTTAGAAAGTAACATTTCAAAAACATAAGACATTAATTTATCCTTATTTAGAAAGTAACATTTCAAAAACATAAGACATTAATTTTATCCTTATTTAGAAAGTAACATTTCAAAAACATAAGACATTAATTTTATCCTTATTTAGAAAGTAACATTTCAAAAACACAAGACATTAATTTTATCCTTATTTGCCGGTGGATTTGCCCAAAATATCGTACCGTAACGTTACGTAACCAAACATGTCAAAAGGGATCTAATTGGTCACTTAAAGTAAAACGTTTTCTATTATAATAAATTTCATTCGCAAATACGAAAGAAAATTTGTTCATTGAGCGTGAACTTAAAAATTCAGGAAGTGACATTAAATTATCGATAAAAAGTATCGATAATTACGCGATAGTTGACTTTCATTTATCGATAAATTATCGATAATATATTATCGATTGCGACCCCTAGTGGCGAAGCGACAGATTCAAGAGATTGAAGCTCTTCAACTGCTTTGCCAAGTGATGATTTAACTCGTTCTAATGTACTAGGTGAAAATAACTTAGCTTTGTAACGTGGATCTAAGTAGGTTGCAAGAGAGTAACTTCATACAAGAACAGCCTCTCTTCTTGTCGCTTGCATCACTTTTGCGCACAATGAACTAGTTCTATTAATATAGTAGAATTTGATAATTTCCGCTTATTAATGACGTTTTATCTCAACGGTCCACATCCGCACGACATCCGCAGTCCAAAGTGCGGATGCGGATGCGAGAAAATGTGCGGATGTTCCGCGGATGCGGATGTGACCTACATCACTAATATATATATATATATATATATATATATATATATATATATATATATATAAGAATAAAAAGGATGATCAACGGCCACGTCAACATAGAGAGGATTTACGAGACGTTTCGGAAGTCAAACTCCCATCGTCAGTGGGTAAAAACAATAAAAAGTAAAATAATATAAAACTGGTGAAAGACTAATTAGACAGAGACAGGTACATAATTAACTTAGTTATAAAATACTTTAAATAGTACAAGAACAAGAAAAAATCACAAATGAAGACTGTCCTAAAGTTCAATTAAATTTAATAATTACACAAAATCAAGGGAAACTAAAGCAAATTACAGTATGTTTATATACATAAATATTAACTTAATATGTTTAATTTCGGCTCTCTCTCTCTCTCTCTCTCTCTCTCTCTCTCTCTCTCTCTGTCCTGCATCATCCCCAGGCGTGAGGCACGAAGGTGCTGGCCTGGATAGTGTTCGAGTACCGCGACAGTCGTTGCCGATAGAATAGACAAACTGAGCGCGTTTAAGGATCCTGGGCCAGACCAGTTTTCCCCCAGAGTGTTGCGGGAGGTGCGCGACCAGGTGGCTCCCCACCTGGCTACAATCTTCAACAAATCGTTGGAGACGGGCCAGGTGCCTGGTGACTGGAGGGAAGCCAGCGTGACCCCTATCTTTAAGAAAGGGGATCAAGAAAGTCCAGGGAACTATCGTCCCATTAATCTCACTTCAGTTGTAGGTAAATTATTAGAGGGGATAATAGCGGATAGGATCGGTGACCATTTGGATTTGTACAAGCTGCTTGGGGACTCCCAACATGGGTTTAGACGGCATAGGTCGTGTCTCACCAACTTGCTCGAGTTTTTCCACGTTATGTTGGGTGAGTATGATAAGAGTAGGGCGATTGATATACTTTATCTCGACTTTCAGAAAGCCTTTGATAAGGTACCTCACCGCCGGCTAATGGCGAAAGTGCGCGCGCTGGGTATCGGTGGGGAAATAGGTAGGTGGATTGAAAAACTGGCTGAAGAATAGGCGGCAGAGGGTTGTAATTAAAGGGGCTAGTTCGGGTTGGGCCTCGGTCACTACTGGGGTTCCTCAGGGTTCCGTTTTGAGGCCGCTGTTGTTTATCATTTACATAAATGATATCGACGGTGGCATCGTCAGTCGGATCGCCAAATTCGCTGATGACACCAAGCTTGGGGCCAATGTTGGGACGCCGGAGGCGATCGAGCAACTGCGTGCGGACCTAGGTAGGATAGGAGAGTGGTCCGAAAAATGGCAAATGCCGTTTAACTTGTGTAAATGCAAGGTGATGCACATTGGCTACGCCAATCCCAAGTCGGACTATTCGATGTTGGGGAGTAATATCGAGGCGACTGATTGGAAAAGGACTTGGGTGTGCTAATTAGCAGTGACCTTAAGTTTACCAAACAGTGCGTAGAGGTTGAAAAGAAAGCCCAGAAGCTGTTAGGTTATATCAGGAGGCAATTTCAGTTTCGGAACAAGGAGATTGTGCTCTCTCTGTACAATTCTCTGGTTCGGCCGCACCTGGAATATGCTGTGCAATTTTGGTCGCCCACCCTCAGGAAAGATATTGAGAGGCTGGAGCGAGTGCAGGCGAGGGCCACAAAGTTAATCCCTTCCGTTAGGCATATGGGCTACAATCGACGGTTACGCGCACTGAACTTGTTTTCGCTGGAAACTCGGAGGGTGCGCGGTCAACTGATCGAGGTTTTCAAGTTCTTACGCGGGTTCATCGATGTCGATTTTAGAGGCATGTTTAGTTTAAATGATAACCCAACTCGCAACAATGGTTGGAAGTTGGATTTGAAGCGGTTAGGACTAGTGTGTGTGGGAATTACTTTACCTATAAGATCTGTGACACGTGGAACAGGTTACCTTCAGAAGTTGTGAACAGTTCCTCTGTGGATCATTTCAAGAAAAGGTTAGACCAAATCTTGCACACTATTGAGTGTGTACAAAATTTTCCGTGGCACCCGTTGCCATTGGTACCTCCTCGGTATGGGCCGCAAGCCTTTTGAGGTTCTTCTTTTCCTTGTAACTCCTTGTAACTCTCTCTCTCTCTCTCTCTCTATATATATATATATATATATATATATATTTATATATATATATGGGTGGTCGAAGTTGGTACCAGAAAGCGAATAAACATCCAGTAGTTGTCGTTTCATCTATGCAATGTGAAAATCACAAGGAAATGCATTTTGCTAAAAGATCAGAATGCAAATTTAGCTTTTAAGTTTTTAATTTTTTCTGTTGTCGCTTCATGCGTAAAATCCCGTATGCGGCATACGCGCAACCAAAACAAAGCAAACCCAAAATTATTAACTTGTTTTCTATAAGCATAAATATCAACGTTTTGCTTGTTGTATTTTTATATAATTATTAATTATGCATCTTTATTAAAAAATAATGGTAAAATATTATATTTCCTGTGACCGTTCACGCTTATTTCTTACATATTGCTATTCGCATTAACACTTTTCATTATGTTTCAGATTTTCCGGTGTAAATAATGCCGAAAGCGAAAACAAGACACCTGCCCCGAAAGAAAAGTGAAGAAAAGTATGGAGGTGGTCCTTGTGAATTATTAATGACCGAACCAAGCACTTACAGGCAGCTGATTCAATACTGTTATGACCTTAATCATGCTAACCCTGGCGCAGATTTTTGGGCCTTAGTGCAGCAAGTTAGCAAGGATTTAAAATCCATTTGGTCTTCAGTGAATCCAAGGCTGCCTTTGATTAATGACAAATCCATTGACAGAAAGGTTAAAGACCTACTCACTTTTGTGAAAGACATTAATCGCAAGCATGCTAAGGCAAGTGTCAAGCGAAATCTGGATGCTAACTTGGACAAACTTTTTGATATTTCTGCCTGTTCCTGTTCTTTGGATATTTTGCTTTGCAGTGATTCAAGAGTATACTGTAAGAAGGATAAGTGTACACAAGAACACATCATCTGTGTTTGCCCTCGAAATGCAAAGGTGCCACTTGAAGAAAGAGCATACCTTCGTGATCAGCGATCCAAAACAGGTCCTAAGGGGTGCATACCAACTGTCTTCACTGGACACAGCTGCTGCCAAAAGAGACAGGAAGGCCAAACAAGGACAGCAACATGTACTGTGCTACCTCAGGAGGAAGTTGAGCTAGTAGGATCTTTCATACAGCCTACAGAGTTGCCTGGACTTACAAGCAGTTCATCTGGTGGCGAGGTTGGTTTCCTTTTATTTATATTAATTATATATAAATAAATAAAATAAATAAATAAATAAACAGAAAACGCATTAATATTTTCCATTTATTTTCAGGAAGGAAAAGATGAATGGCAGCCTAGGAAGAGGCCTTCAGGAGACTACAGCCTTTTAAAGTTTCCCAGATATGCTATGGCACTTGTCAGAGGTGAATGTTCATCAAATCTGGGCGCAGCTCTTGGGAATGCCTTGCTCCATGACATCAAACACCTACTGAGACCTGAAGTTGACATCAATCACATCATGATTGACAAGTGCAAATTAGACAGGGCCAAAGCCCAAATTAGGGTAGTTAGTGAGGGTGTGGAATCAGAGAAAGAGACAGCTCATTTGTGTTGGTGTGGATGGGAAGGTTGACGAGAATACCATGACTTACAAAGAAATAGAGACACCTGAAGGGGAAACTGTTCTCAGAAAGTGTGTTGACGCAGAACATCACCTCACCTTCACCTATGAAGATGGAAAATCTCCTGGCGCCTACTTGACCCACAGAACAATTCCTGTTATAGGCGCCACTGGTGAGGTCCTTGCTCAGGAGACATTCAGTGTTCTTGAAGAATATAATAGCCTTGAAAGTATCCAAGCCATTCTTCTTGATAATACCGCAACCAACACTGGCTGGAAGAGTGGTTTAGTGGTAAAACTTGAAAACTCTGGGGAGGAAACTGCACACTATTGGTTGCGCACTGCATCAAATGAACTCCCACTAAAAGCTCTTTTCAAAAAAATGGATGGAGTGACAACTGGCCCAAGAAGTTTCAGCGGGCCCCTTGGGCAAAGGTGCGCAGAAGATATCCAGGATGAACCTCAGGTACAGTTTGAAGCTGTGGAAACTCCAATCATTGAAGGGTACATTCCAGAGGAAGTACTGAAAGACCTCAGTCATGATCAAAGGCTTCTGTATGAGTATTGCAGAGGGATCGGATCAGGAAGAGTAGATGATAGATGGGCTGCTTGGAAGATTGGTCCACTTAACCATGCAAGATGGTTAACTCTTGCCATACGACTTCTTTGTTTGTACACAAGAGACAACAGACCAAACCTGAATTTGAAAAAGTTGGTCCATTACATTGTTCGAGTTTATGCTCCTGCCTGGTTTGAGACAAAGGCATCCTCTAAGCTGCATGATTCTCCTCGCATCCTCTTCTCTGCTATCAGCCGACTGAGGCTGATTCCATTTGATGATGTGAAACGCATTGTAAAGCAGAACATCAAGGGTAATGTTTTCTGCCTCCGACCTGAGAACATCCTCTATGCCATGGTGAAAGATGATGAAGACAGAATCAGGAATCTTGGGCTTCAGACTATACTCACTCTCAGACACAGGTAAATTTTGAGCTTCTTGTAATTTTTTTTTTTTTTGCCAAAGCTGAGTTATTCTCCAAAAAATATGGAAAAAATATTATAATTGTCACTAAGTGGGTAATTTGTTTGTATTAGTGAAAAGGCAATATTTGAGTACTATTTTTCATTTATATTTATATTTTCATTTTTCATTTATAGAATGGAGAGCAACCAGGAAGCAGGGAAGAAAATTCCCCAGGTGAATTGGAATGCAAATCACTGGCATGAGCTCATCGACCTCACTGACCCTGATGTCATGGAACCACCTACCACACAGCACCTATCTGATGAAGAAATCCAGTCATTCATGGACACTAACACTAAGCCAGACATTCCAGACTTGCCTTCTCACTCTCAGTGTTGAGAGGAGTGTGAAATTAGTGACAGAGGCTTCCCATACCGTGTACAGGTTCGAAACTCGTCACAGATGTATCCTTACTAAAGTACTGAGCAGGAAGATGCGTCCTGCACTTATGTCAAAAGGACATTATTCTCAATCTTATGATGATTTATATGAAGTTTTTCTTTTTACATGAGAACATGTGATTTTTTTGGATTTATCACCTTTTGAAAGTATTTTTTCAAGTTTTGTAGCCAAAATATGTGAATAAATTAGCAAAAATGCATGTTTTTTCAACGAAATTTTATCATTTTACACTTAAAACATGATATACATTAGGCATTGTCTCCTCTTGGGATAGAAAATGATATTGAGTTGCTACATCTATAATTAGTTAATATTATGTCTTCAAAAATGACGAGTTTACCTATCGCGTATGACGAAAATTGGGTCAAAAACCATAACAAACTTAAATTGCAAATCCGCAAGCAGGCCCTTATCCGTTTGCTCTAAAAAATTTTTGGGGTTCATTTCTCAACCAAACCTAACTACTGGGCATTTATTCACCTTGCGATTTCAAAACATGTGGAAAATCGACCCGCCCTAAGAAAAAAAAAAAAAAAAATATATATATATATATATATATATATATATATATGAAAAGGACCAACACAACGGCAAACATTTTCGTTTATTTTTTGTACTTCAGACGTTTCGACAAATCTTTGTCATCATCAGTGAATTAAGTCTTAAAACCTTAAAACAAAAATAAAAATAATGAAAATTACATCAATACAAAATTAAAATCATTAAAATTGCATCACACAAAAAATTAAAATCATTAAAATTAAATTACCTCAACTGGCAAAACCTGAGAGAAAACTGTATGGTCAGTAAATTAGAAGGTATGATATGTCTATGAAAATCGGTTGGTTAGTTAAAAGAGCTGTAATTTGTAAGATGAACTATTATTGTTAATGGAGGGTTTGTTTCTGTAGATTTACAAAGATTCTAAAATTCGGAGTTCTGTGAGGTTATTGGATCTAGTTAGAATTTCGAACTGAATTTTGTGAAGGGGATGGTTGTTTTCATTACTATGGTTTCTAATTGCGGATTGTGGTGGGCTACTGAGGGGATGGTTGGTACGGACTGATAAGCCCAAATGTTGAGAAAGGCGTACCTCCAGTTGGAGTTGAGTACTGCCAATATACGCAGCCTTACAGCTGTCGCACGTGTATTTGTAAACAACATTAGGGCATATAGTTTTGGGGAATTTGTCTTTGAACTTTAAAAAATTTGATCATTTAAGTGGGTTGACGAAGGCGAATCTAAAATTTATTTGGGGATAACTAGACTTGAGCAGTTTGGACAATTCGCATTCGAATACGCAATGATAAATAACCATAAAAAGGTAATTTAATATATCTGGTTTTTATTTTAATGATTTTAATTTTGTATTGATGTAATTTTCATATTTGTTTTAAGGTTTTAATTTTAATGTTTTAATTTTGATGTAATTTTCATTATTTTTATTTTGTTTTAAGGTTTTAAGACTTAACTCACTGATGATGACAAAAGATTTGTCGAAACGTCTGATGTACAAATAAATGAAAATGTTTGCCGTTGTGTTGATTCTTCTTTTCATCTGTAAGCTCCGTTTCCCTAAGGAGAAGTCAATAGCTTTGATATTAACCCAGAGATATGGCCGATCGACATTGAACTATTACAGACAATGTGAAAGAGTCTATTTGAAACTGAACAAGGCTATTTGTGATGAGAGTTTCTTGTCTAAGTGCAAAAGTTATAATATTGTGCCTAATTTCCTTAGATTTAAACTTTATAATAAACGCCTCCATAACTCCAAACTATATAAATCATGGCAACATAAATTATTAAATTTGGAGCTTCAATCGAAAACTAAAACAGTGAGTTTTCTCAAGCTGAAATATAAGAATTCTCTGTTTGGTCTAAAATCTAGGGTGTCTTATATTGATTACACTAGGCAACAAATTTCAACTTTTTTTTTGTTACAGACACGTGAACTACTGATTCCTACTAAAGCGCTGATGCTGATTTCAGATCTGATATCAAAATTTCTCTATCACGTCCAGATTTTGTGTAACCGAAAACCCCTATTTTTCATTTTTTTTCTCACCCGCTTCTATTACGAAAGCCGTCTAAGCTACTTTTCCGTGCCACGTTTTATGTTAAGCATACTTAAATAATTAGTGAACAGGGATGTCTTTCCTCCTTTATTCTGGCTTAAGACAGACAGCGGAGTTACCACCCCTGCGCCCAACCATCCACCCAAAGCGCGTTAGTATTTTGTTGTTACTACTGAAAGGCAAATTCCTGTTCTTAAGTGAAACTTTGGTGTGTCCTCTTCCTTTGTCGCTTGTAGGATGACGAGCTCTCCTTCTGCAGGAACCAACAATAATCTCCCATCATATTTGGGTTGAAATTACCTTGGTATCTGTTTTCCATAACTGAGATCTGTTGGTGGAAGCGCTCACCATGCTCGTCACTTACAGCCCCAAGGTTGGCCGGGAAGAAGTCAAGATGAGAATGTAAAAAATGAATTTTCAAAGACATTCTGCATCCCATTATTTCATAAGATTTAAGCATGTTTTCTACGAGTTTACGGTGGTTTTCAGCTTTGTGGTTTCCAAGAAAATTTTTGACAACTTCAACGAAAGATGTCCATGCTCCTAGTTCATTCTCATTTAGGTTAGATGGAAACGATGAGTCGTGGATGACACTGCGGATCTGTGGTCCAGTGAAAACTCCAGCTTCTAGCTTAGCATCTGTCAATATTCCTTTGAATTTATCCTTTAAATATTGGAAACCACTACCTTGATGATCCATACCCTTCACGAAATTTTTCATAAGGCCAAGTTTAATGTGAAGTGGTGGAAGATGTACTTTCTGAGGGTCAATAAGTGCTGGGTGTTTCACATTGTATTTACCAACAACATGTTCAGTTCTAGATGGCCAATCATGTTTTTTGTAGTGGTTCTTGTCATCTCTGCTGTTCCATAGACACAAAAAGCACATATGCTTTGTGTAGCCCAACTGTAACCCAAGAAGTAATGATACAACTTTAAGGTCGCCACAAATATTCCATGTGTGGTCCTTATATTTGATGAGTCTTAGCAGCAGTTTCATCGATTCATAAGTCTCATTAAGGCCAGTGGCATGTGCTACAGGTATTGAAGGTTTTTCATTGCCGTTGTGCAGTAATACAGCTTTAAGGCTAGCTTTACTAGAGTCAATGAACAGTCTCCATTCTTTTGGATCATAGCGACAGCCAATCCCTTGCATCAGACCACTGATATCGTGGCAGAAACAAACGTTTTCTTCCTGTAAGTAAAATGATGAAAACTGCAAATGGCGATGGCGGAAATGGGAAACTTTGGTGTTTGGTTGGAGAAGATTAAATTCTTGAAGTCTTGAACCAAGCAACTCTGCCTTTTCTTTTGGTAATTCCAAATCGCGCACTAAGTCATTTAACTCCGCTTGACTTAACAAATGTGGGGAAATATTTGCATCTGGAACATATATGCCATCTTTCCCTGTTTCTATATCACTAGCAGAATCTTCAGATGAACTGCTGTCTGTTATCGTTGCTGGTGGAACTGGTGGTGGATTTGTTTCATCATGTGGTACTGGTTTCATTGCTGATTCGCAGTTTGGGTACGTGATCTTTGATTTGTTTTTCTTTGTGAAACCAGCAATCTTTGTCAAACAAAAATAACAATCATTGAAGTGATTTTTCGGCTCACGCCAAACCATGGGGACTGAGAACGGCATAGCTTTTCTTTTACCATTCATCCAAGCTATTAACATTGCATTGCACTGTGCACAGCAAATATGTGGTGCCCAGTCCCTCTGTTGGTCTCCTAACTTACAGTCAAAATAACACTTGTAGGCAAGTTTAATCTTTGTTGTTATGTTTCTACGTTGTGGCTTAGGTGTATATTGTCCACAGACAAAGCAGAAGTTGTCTGGGTGATTTACACAAGCACGTCTATTTGATGCCATTTTGAATTACCATACAATATCTGAAAAAACGTAGAAAGTAATTATTACGATGTGCAAAATAAAAAGAAATACACACCGTAGTACAAAACAAATGCTATAAAAACACACAAGTCACCACAACCTGTCACTTGCTCATCAGCAGAGAGCTTCAACAACCGTTCTGCTTGACTGTCACGTAGCGACTGACCGTTGGGCCGTTGCCCGTTACTATGCTCTTGACTCAGTGTTGCCAACTCGGGATAAATTTTATTTATCAAAATTGTTCGAATTTGTATATAGTTGGCAAAAAAAATTGCTTTAACCTTGAAAAGCAAGTTTCATATTACTGGCATTAAGCCGATTAAAACCAAAATCTGGACGTGGTAGAAAATTTTACTAAAAGTGATTTGCATTTTACACAAAATCTAGACGTGATAGAAAAAATCTAATTATAGATTTGAAATCAGCATACCGAAATTAGCTAGGAGCACCTATTTGGTCTTCTGTAACAAAATCTTTGTTGCCTAGTGTATATTGTTTAGTTACTAAATTTCAAACTTGCTGTGATAAAATTGTCAATAGACATAAAAGGATACATGCTGCCAAATTGGAAAAATTGGGAATCACTCAGTCGTTTTTTAATAATCCAGATAATTTTATTTTTAATTTCTCTAAAGTTTTAAGTATTAGAGAGAAAGAAATATTGTCGTTAGGCTTAAATTTTGATCTACCTCATTATAAACTAAATTTTTATAAATTTTTCTCTGGCTTTGAAAATCTTCTCATGAATATTAAGAATTGTGAGATCCGACCAAATTTCTCGTTTCATAACTTGGTAAAACAAGTGGAGAGCATCTCTTTTAAGAATTTTTATAATTTTAAACCCCATAAGGTGTTTTCCCCCTTTTAATAAGCAAGATTTTAAAATTCTTAATAATTTGAAAAAGGATAACTCTGTCATCATTACAAAACCGGATAAGGGTAAAGGAGTAGTGTTGATTGATTCAACAGTTTACATAAATAGAATGGAGACAATTTTGTCGGATACGTCTAAATTTAAAAGGGTAAAAGAGAATGTTCTGTCTAAATTACTAAAACTCGAAGATAAACTTAATAGGTGTTTGCGTAAATTAAAAAATAGTAATATTATTGCTGACAATACATACAATTTTTTATTTGCTTCTGGTTCTAATCCAGGAATTCTATATGGTTTACCTAAAGTCCATAAGCCAAATTTCCCACTAAGACCTATTCTTTCGGCATGTGGTACATTCAATTATAATTTAGCCAAATTCTTCGTTCCCTTGCTTTCAAAACTCACCTTTAATGATTATTCTATTAACAACTCGTTTGATTTTGCTAAAGAGATAAAAGAGATCAATCATGCCGATTCTCTTACTATGGCCAGTTTTGATGTCTCGTCATTGTTTACTAATGTCCCGTTAAAAGAAACATTAAATATCATACTAAATAAGTTATTCACTACTGATAATACTCTTATTAATGGCCTCACTCAGACTCAATTTAAAAACCTTCTCGAAATAGTGTGTTTTGATAATCTTTTCTTATTTAATAGCAACCTTTACAGCCAAATTGATGGGGTAGCTATGGGTTCCCCGTTAAGCCCAACACTAGCAAATGCATTTCTTTGCCATTACGAAGAAATTTGGTGTGAAAAGTTGTCCTAGTAGTTTTAAACCCATATATTACAGAAGATACGTGGATGACACTTTCTTAATATTTAACCATCCTTCACACGTAAAACTTTTTCTTGATTATCTTAATAAACAACATAGTAATATTAAGTACACGTGTGAAAACGAAACAAATAATAGTTTACCTTTCCTGGATGTTTTAGTTAAACGGGCTCATAATAAGTTCCAACTTCACTATTTCGAAAACAAACTTTTACTGGCTTGGGAACCAATTATTTAAGTTGTATGTTTTATAAATATAAGATTAGTGCTATAGTAACATTATTAACAAGAAGTTACCGTATTTGTTCGGATTACTTTTCGTTAAACGAAGAATTTAAATTTTTAAAACAGTACTTTATTAACAATTACTACCCTTCTAATCTTTCGATAACCAATTAAAGAAATTTTTAAATAACACTTTTGATACTAAACTCCCCATAACTACAGTACAAAAAGAAACCAGATATATTAAATTACCTTTTTATGGTTATTTATCATTGCGTATTCGAGGTGAATTGTCCAAACTGCTCAAGTCTAGTTATCCCCAAATAAATTTTAGATTCGCCTTCGTCAACCCACTTAAATATCAAATTTTTTAAAGTTCAAAGATGAATTCCCCAAAACTGTATGCCCCAATGTTGTTTACAAATACACGTGCGACAGCTGTAAGGCTGCGTATATTGGCAGCACTCAACTCCAACTGGAGGTGCGCCTTTCTCAACATTTGGGCTTGTCAGTCCGTACCAACCGTCCCCTCAGTAGCCCTCCACAATCCGCAATTAGAAACCATAGTAATGAAAACAACCATCCCCTTCACAAAACTCAGTTTGAAATTTAACTAGATCCAATAACCTCACAGAACTCCGAATTTTAGAATCTTTGTACATCTATAGAAACAAACCCTCCATTAACAATAATAGTTCATCTACAAATTACAGCTCTTTTAAAACAACCGATTTTCATAGACATATCCATACTTCTAATTTACTGACCATACAGTTTTCTCTTAGTTTTTGCCAAGTATGGAGGTGATGTAAACATTGTATATTTACCATTGAGGTAATTTAATTTAATTTTAATGATTTTAATTTTTTGTAGTGATAATTTAATGATTTTAATTTTGTATTGATAATTTCATTATTTTGTTTAAGGTTTTAATTTTAATGATTTTAATTTGTATTGATGTAATTTTCATTTTTATTTTGTTTTAAGGTTTTAAGACTTAATTCACTGATGACAAAAGATTTGTCGAAACGTCTGAAGTACAAAAAATAAATGAAAATGTTTGCCGTTGTGTTGGTCCTTTTCATCTGTAAGCTCCGTTTCCCTAAGGAGAAGTCAATAGCTTTGATATATATATAATATATATATATATATATATATATATATTGTGTGTACCTCGTGTAATATCGAAATAACTAGTGTTTTATATAAGTTCAGTGGTAAATTCTATCTTATACCAGTGTGTGTATTAAGTATCAGTGAATTCGCGATAATAATTTATTAAGTGAAAGCCGGTGGCATATAGCGTGCACAAAGAAAAACAACATAAATAGAAAACAATTCGAACTTAAGAACAGCTCCTGAGATTTTTACATTAGGCGTATAGAGGGGAAGAAGGTCAGACAAAATTCGGGAGAGCCATAAAACGGGAAGGTCGAGTTTTCGAGACGAAATTTGGGAAGCGAGGAAAAAATAGGCAAAATAAAGGAAAGAATGGCAAAAAATACGAAGAAATATGTAGATTGTGATAAATTCAGAAAGCTAAATAGAGTTGGATTATGTTTAATGGAATGTGCTGCGCACCAGCTCTGCGATTGCAGAAATGAAGCAGACCAGACCACTGGCTTAAAGTGCATTCTGTGCAATACGTTTAAACGCTACAAATGCATGAACTTAGAAAAGACAGGAAAATGATAAATAGAATAAATAACAAAATCATAGGCCTTTATGGTTTCCTGTGCGTCAATTGCATGGAAAAAATAGGAAATTAGTACAAAGGGGAATAGAAAATGTTGAAATAGAAGAACCAAGTGCAGCAGTTTTACCGACAGAAAACCAGGAAACAAGAGATAACGACGACACAACAAAAGCAAGATTAAGGACAACACACTACAGGGAGGTGAGAAAGCAGCCTTGGATGAAGAAATAGACCCTGCAACGGCCCCCTGCACACTCTATACCAGATACAAGCCGAAGACAAAAAAAAAACAAGAAGTGGTGACAGAGCAGAATAAGGAAATTGAATCACAGAAGACTCGAAGGGAATTTAAACGACGGCCATATGCGAATATTATAAAACAGGTTCGTGCAAATATGGTTCAAACTGCATGTACAATCACCTCCGAAAATGCTTCTATATGATGAGGAATGGAAGATGCAGGTACGGACCAAACTGCAACTTTTTCCACCCTCGTATGTGCAGACAGTCAATTACGGAGAAAAAATGCCTAAACATAGAGTGCCCGTATTTTCACATAAAGGGTATGCAAAGAAGAGAACTAGAAAGAACAGATCATATCCGAAATTGAAGTAATAACAAAAGCAATGAAACATATTTTTTAGAGGAAATGAGGATGATAAAAGCACAGCTTGCCCTTCTAACAAGAAAAGAAAGAACGCCGCAGATACTGTATATGCACCACAACATTACATACATCACCCTTCTATTAAACACCACCCACTAATAATACAACAACCACATTGGTATCAATGGCCGAAACCCCAGTACTCCCAAATGCAGCGGCCCAACCAATAACACCAAACAGGAACCGACATCGACCAGGAAACGACCAGTAACTACATAAGAAAACCGAACACGGAGATTAGAAACCCTGTAAATGGATTATACGCAAATATACAAGACCTCTATACTGACCACGCAGGCTGCAAATTACAATATTTAAAAAATTTAGCTACGGAAACCAGCATAGATATCATATGCCTAACGGAAGCACACTTACATAAATGCGAAAAAGGCTGTGAAAACTGCATCGAGAATACTGAAATAGCAATGCTGGACTACAACATATACAGAGCTAGACGAGGGGAGGGGGTGTTGTATCTACGTGAAAAACACATACACATGTGAAGTGAAGGTAAGCAAATCAAACAGCACAGTCGAAATTATTATTTTGAAGTAAAAGAACTGAACCTAACTATTATGGACGTCAACAGACCACCAAACACCACAAAAAGTTAATTCCAATTTGCCACAAATGAAATAGAAAACATTTTAAATTTACTTGAAACTTTAGCAACAAATATTCTAATTTGCGGAGATTTTAATTTCTCATTCATAACATGGAAGAAAAATGACGGTCAAATATGTTAAGAAGTTTCATAGCAATATTACAAAAGATGATAGAACCCAAGCAATAATGCTATTAGATATGATGAAATATTACGCCCTTACCCAGGAAATCTGTGAAACCACTAGAAAAGAGAACGTTTTGGATTTAATTTTGCCAAATAACAATGAGAGAATAACTAAAAAGGTAACGCTCACAAATTTCTCCGATCATAAACTAATCGATATGCAACTGAAGTTAGCACCCAGAGGTCCGAAAACATCCCAGAGAGGCAGAAGGAATATTTGAAGGCTTAAACATAAATTCAAAGAAAGTAGATTGGGAAAGTGCAAATAAAGATTTAAAGGAAATAAATTGAGAATTGCTACTTAATGAGAAGACTCCTGAACAAATACTTGTGTAATGGAGACTGAAACCAAACCTATATTACTGAAACATGTTCCAGAGAGACAAAAAAGAAAACACGGCAAGCTCGAAAAAAAATCAGGACACTATTTAGATAACGGGAAGCAAACCGTAAAACATCTCCACAGATGTCGAACTGATGCAAGGAGACTCAAACTAGAGAGAAAACTAGGTGAAATAGAAATGGATCTAAAGCAAACATTCATTCATACATACATAAGACAAACGAGGAGGAAAACAAGGTAGCAGAAAACATAAAAAATAACCCAAAATACTTCTGCACGTTTGCAAAAAGGAAAACGCAGTGTAAAGAGAGTATTTGTCCGTTGGTAACGGGGAGGCCAAACACATAAATGATCCCAAAAAAATGAGTGAAATGCTTAAGGAACAATTTAACTCTGTGTTTAGCATCCCAAAGTTCGAGATGAAAGTAGAAAACCCAGACGAATTTTTCGACATTGATACAAATCAGCCAAGAGCAAATTCTGGCACAAACCTATTAATGGATTTAGAGTTCTAGGAAGGAGATGTAATTAAGGCTTTATCACAGTGCGAGACAATTCGGTACCAGTGCCAGACACATGGAGTGCCACGTTTCTGAAGAAATGTAAAGAGTATTGCCAAACCGCTATACTTACTCTGGAGGAAATCACTTGACACAGGACAAATTCCACTTCCATTAAAGAACGCGAACATTGCCCCCTTATTTAAAAGTAGTAACAGAGAAATGCCGAAGAATTATCGGCCGGTAACTCTCACCTCCCATCTTATAAAGTGCTTTGAACGTATAATTAGAGGCAAAACTACTTACTACCTCAAGAAAATAATTTATACAACACAAATCAACATGGCTTCAGGGTTGGAAGATCATGCCGATCACAGCTGTTAGGAGACAATATTGGAAACACTGTGGGCTAAGGTTTATTGGAGCCCCGTATAAAATTGACAATATCTTGTTTAAATTCCTTCTGCCTCTCATTAAGTCTTGTTAATTATGTGCTAATCTCTTTGTTTCCGTCCCGCTGTACAGTATAATTGTGGGCATCTTGTCTGCTCTTTTCATTCCCTGACGAGAGGTATTTCTGAATACACGAAAGACCTTGGAATAATTTTTTCCTTTTCCTTGTGGGTTTACATCATACACACACACACACACACACGCGTATATATATATATATATATATATATATATATATATACACAAAAGCCTAAGTTAAATTATTATAATTCTACGTGCATAATATATATATATATATATATATATATATACTTATATTTATATACTCATAAAATTTGGTAGGTAGGCTGATTTATCTATTTTTTTCCGTTCCTTTCATTCATTTTCACGACAATTCCGACTAATATTTTGTAAAATGGCTATTGTATTGTACTAAAGAAAGATTTCTTGGTGCTACTGTAGTATGGGTCTACCGTTAAGTTTCTACTGTAGTATGCGGTCTACCGTTCAAAATATTTAAAAGGAATTGAAAATGAATTGAAAGGAATTATAATTTAATTTACACAATTAAGGAATTATTAAAGAAGTTAAACATACTACTACCGCATACTTAACGGTAGACCGCATACTACAGTACGCCCTTGATGATTGGTTAGGTTAAGTCGTGATATTTTCGTTAGTTTTAACGAAAATATCACGACTTAACCTAACCAATCGTCAAGGGCGTACAATTAACCTAATAATAAAATAATAAGAAGATAAGAAGCTATAATTAAAAGGTAGACCGCCGAATCGTAGGTAGACCGCATACTACAGTAGCACCGATTTCTTGTAGGCCTATCGTTAAATATTGTTCGAATAGTGACCATCACTATGGTATGTCTATTGAGTATTAAATTCTTAGAGAGTTATTTAACAAACTTTTAATTGGTTTAACATAAATAATCATAGGATTTTTCTTTAATAAGCACAAATGTTATGCATTAAATTCTAAATTGTTCTTTCCACGCGTAACATTGAATTTATTAATTATAGGTCTAAAAGTGCGGCGGTACACATATTTTACGAAATTTTTAGGTTCTTTTGCATTATCCTCCCAACACTAATTTTTTTATATAATGTTGGTTTGGTTTTGGTAATGGTACTTTATTTTCCTTCCATTATAAAAAAATTAGTGTTGGGATTAGGTTAGGTTAAAAACAGCCCGCCGCAGGCGTTAGCCGTAGTTAGCCGGCTTCAAGTTAGGTTAGGTTAAGTTAAGAATATTTATTCATATAACTAATGATGTAATTTCAGAATATTTTGCTCCCAACACTTACATCATTTTCCTTTTTTTTCCCTTCCATTATAAAAAAAAATTAGTGTTGGGAGGATAATGCAAAAGTACCAATTTTTATATTATAATTTTTTTTGAATTACAGAAATTTGTGTAGAAAATTCTTTTCATATATTGTTTCTTTACGTTTTATAAATTCATTCAATTTTATTTTTATAGTGTAACAGGGTACATGTTGTGATTTTTGGATGATCCGTTGGGTGGTTGGTTGTGTGGTATGTGATACGTGGCTGAATTTCGTGCGTGCTTGGACTTTTGAATTTTGGTTGCTTGAAAGTGGACAGCTGGTCTTGAACTGGAAATTTTGGTGATTAAAGCGTGTAAAATTTAAAAGAAACAAATATTATCGAAGGTTTCCCTGTAAAAGAATTTTTTGTATTAGGTGAGTCAGTAATGCTGTACATGATTGTAAGTCCTAAAATATTGTGTATATTGAGCTATTTTTAGATATCTTTGAGTGATATATAAATGTTTTCATATTAGATTTGGTTGGAGACACAGCATATTGTAACAGTAACCTAAGAATTGTCCTCTGCAAAAGAAGTAGGCTGTATGTTATAAATTGGTTTCTATGTATATATAATGTATATATCTACTTAAGATTTTAATTATTGGAGAAATGATATTTATGTAAGTGGTGTTTTATTAGTTATTTTCTTCCGAATTTTTTAGGAGACGGAGTTGAGAGCCAGATCTCGAAACTGCTTGTAAGCGCCCTGAATAAACCCCATTTTTTTATAAGTGCCAGTGATTAAAGTATTTAATATTCTAGGTTTAAGTTTAGGTTAGGTTAAGTTAAGTTTGGGTTTAGGTTGTTAAATTTAAGTTTAAGTTAGGGTAATGATGACTTGTGTATGCAGCCTGATTTACTTTGTATATATTAATATATAGTTTTGTAATCTAATGTTTTACTGTTCCTGGCTGGGACGGCCTCGCGCTGTAAAGGGGACATATATATATTCGGTTGTGGAATCCTGGTCACGGTAACAATAGGTAGGCCGATTTTTATTTATTTCTTTCTTCCAGTTCAATGAAAATGGTTAAATTTTTATTTGGAATTTAGATTGTATTGCAAAAAGGATGTTTTGAGTTGATATTTTAATTTGGGGTATTAGAAATGAAAAATGTCCTTTTTTTTTTAGTTCGAGCGTTTGCATAGAAAAGATTACAAAATTATGCCAGGATATAATGCAATTTCATTCGGTTAGGGATATTTGTATAGAGGTTCGCTTACAAACAAAGCGACCACTCTCAATTATGCAATGTTTTGTTTTTGTTTACAGTAGGTTGCGTGTATTTTTGAGTGCATATTAGCTATTCTTTAGTATAACGATGCAAATTTGTAGTTTCACTTGGAAACGATAAATTACTGGGATTTTTGTGATTTGCAAACCATACTGGGGTTTCTGTTGAAGGAGAGAGTTGTCTCAGATGTAATTTGTGAATTACGAGTTGGATTCATATGAAATTTAGAGTTTCAAGTTGGAATTACTGTATTAAAATAATTTTCGGTAGTAATTTTTATTTTTTTTAAACTTTTTAATAACTGTTTTGGAAAATTGTTATTGTTTAAACCTTCAGTCAGGTACTAATGCATTTAAAACATTGGCTCGAGTGTTCCTCGGAAATGGAGCCTTCTAGATAGCCAGTAACGTTTTTGTGGCGTCTTAGTGTGCTCCCCCCAAAGGGCAAGAGGGTTCATGATTGTCAGAGAAGTGATGACATGAAGTTTCTGGGGTTCATTTTTGTCTTTTGTATTTAAAAGTATTGATGTGATTTCTGACGGTAGTTTGAACAATAATATTTCTTAAATTATACTAAGTTACTATGTATGGGTGCTTTTATATTTATACTGTACAATTTTGTTTCGTACGTTTTATGACTTTTTTATCTTCTCCGCTGTAACTGCCATAAGTGACCTTATTGGAAGCTAGATGTGGTTACATTTTTGCGAAATTTTGGGATGTCATTTTTTTTTCCGTGAATTTGGCCACAGCAAATGTGTAGTTATTGTTTCGAAGTGAACTGTCGAGAAAATTCGGTAAATTAAATATTAAATGATAAGCAGTACAGAAACACGTTTCGAATAAACTTTTTTTTCAAAATTTCAAAAGGCTCGGTTTGGAGGCAACCAAGTTGAATCCGAGTTCCATCCATTGAATTTAGTCGACCGGATAGGTGATCGATCACCAATGATGAGAGAGAAGAGAAACCGAATGCGCAGATCGGCGCAGGATGGTTTCGGAAGAGGAGAAGAGAAAAGAAACAGTTTCGATCGAAGATGGTCTACTGGTATTTTTCGGGCAGTAACTGGTCACGCTGCTCGAATGCTTCGCTAAATATGTGTTTTAGCACGCGGTAGGCAAGCCACGAGAGCTTGAACGGGTGTCTAAGACTGTACTGTCCATACAGACATACAGTAGGTTCGTTGAGAAACGGCCTACGGCGAAGTGATCGTTTGATTGTTGCCAGTGGAAGAGTCCTTTCAGCTGGACGTAGGAAGAGCAGCGTTCACCGACAAAAGTGGAGATGAGACAAGGCGAGTTTCTTCATCGACTTCTAGAATTGCAAATTCCATCCAATTCCGGCGCGTGGTCCCGCTTTCAGTATATCTCCCCCCCTGATCCTTTTAGAATTGGACGTCTCTTGTTTTTTGTTTTTTTCGCCATTTGGAGAGAGAGCGGAACCATTATAGCGTGCTGCCCTGTTGCATGTTGATTGTTGATTGATGCAATCCCTTGCATTCTAGCGAAGTGAGCAGGAGAGCTGCGATTGAAAATTGAAGAAGTCCGTTGTCAGCGTGCGGATTGTGATCTAAACGTCCAGCAAAGTAATGTACTGATTATTATGTAATGAAATTACAAGTGAAAGGGTGCGATTATTGCCCATATTTGTTGCGTTTTTCGTGAAATAGTATATGCGCTCTTGGTCAGTATTTTATGTAAACTTTTTCTTATTTTTTTCTATGTTGCCCTGATAGTAACTGTATAACTATACAAATAATTGTTTTAAATGTAAAGCGATCTTTCATGAGGAATCGCTGGAATAGATTGGGAACTTGAAATTTGTGTAGCCACTGTAAGAAAATTTTCCGTTATTTTTTTTTGGCATGTATAGATTAGTTACAGGTTGTAATTTAATTATTAGTGTGAAATGTTATTTTATGCAAATGTGAAAATTATAAAGTTTTCGATTTTTATATGATACAAAATGTGTGTGTGGAATTTGTCATTCTAATTATTTCTTATCTCAACTTTGAGTTTGTTAAAGAAAAAAAAAAATTGCAAAATATATAACTTTGCTGAATAAATTATTAAATTTGTTAAACGATATTAATAAGTTTTCCTAGTGAAAACTTATTTTCAAGGGGGTGATGCGAGTGTAGTAATGCCTAGTTAAGAATATTAATTTTTGTTTAATTAAGATTATAATGTTTAATATAAATTATTTACTAATAATTGTGAAATTACGATAAAGTATGTTTGTTAGATTGTAATTGTTTAAAATTAGAAGAGTTGGCAATCCTGAACAGAGGCCCAGAGAGAGGACTACCCCCAAAAGGAGACAGTCATTCAGGCAGGGCTGTAGAGTAAGGTGTGGCCATGGCACCTTAGAATTAAATTGTTTGTTTTGTGCCCCTCTCCGACGTAAAATATTATAGTAAAATTTCCTACTCGCATCCCCCCAAATTAATTAAAGCATTTTCGGAATTAAATAGTGTTAACAAGCGTTAAAAAGAATGTTAATGAACCCCCCTTCCCCCTTTGTGTTGTAACGGCTTCCATAGTCTCGGCGTGGCTACCATGAATTTATACGGTACAGTGAAAACGAGTGTATAGAGAAAGCAAGCGATAAATGCAATAGAGAGCAGAAAGTAGAGTAAATAATGAAGTATAATAAATAATAAAACGTGTTCACGACAATCCTGTTATTGAAAGGGGGGCATATTTTGCTCACCCAGAAACTTTATTGGTCTCGATGTTGTTTGATGAAAGGGAAGTGATGAGAGAGTTAGCTTTCCGGCGCATTCTCTTAGCCAGGGAAAATGTGTCCTCGGGCATTAGAGAATTTAGACGGCCTAAAATTAATTTCTTGGCAAGAGACTACACAGATTTAATTCGATTCGGAGACTACCCAAGACATGAACCACCTCTGACGAAAAGCTTGACAAACACCCAGTTAGAGCTTATCGTAAGGGGTGATGAAACTAAGCCTCTATTGAAAAAGTACCCATGTCATTCACAAGCTGTGGAAAGACATGTCAAACTTGTAACAGAAGCATCAGCTTCTGTCTGTGGCCAGGAAAATAGAGATGGTTTTGTAAAGACAAGAATTGCTTCAAGATCAAACATGCCTACATTTGAATCAAAATGCGAATACAAATGTCAATAAACTACATGTAAAAACTAATGGAAGGGAGGTTGGGCTGGGCATGGTGTGGAATTCGACCTACAGCCACCTCCTCGTGGTGAATTCTGGGTGATTTACATTGTAAACTATCATGGCAAGTCAGCAAAGAGTTGTAGTTTACTATACGGAGTATCGGAAAAATCACCAAAACTTTAAGTGACTTGTGGAACCTCAAAATATTTATATAAAAGCTTGAAACTTTGTCAGGATACTTCCTATGTAGGTACACAAACTTTCGTAATACAGGATAAATTAAACTTCCCCAAAAAATTTTTCAAGCAGAAACGACCCGACCTAATACTGGGCTTCCTCATTCCATCGGTCTCGCATAAAGAAGTAATTCTAGCCCGTCTCCGCCTAGGCCACACCCGCATCACCCATAGACACCTTATGGCGAAATCGCCAGCCCCACTCTGCCCTACCTGCCATGCCCCTATCACTGTCATACAGCACCTGGTGGAATGCCCAAACCTGTCTGCTCTTCGTCGCAGGTGTTTCCCTCTCTTGTCCGAAAATCCCATACCCGACCGTCTACGCTCCATACTCGCCGAAGGCCCCCACTTTTCAGCAGAAGCGATTTTCCTCCTCCTCCTCACTCACTCACTCCCATCTGCTCCATCGCGTCTAAGACCATACCCCTCCTACCCACTATCCAGCAATGACCCTTACTCACCCCCCTAGTCTACCACCCCCAACTCAGTAACACCACCCACCCACTGCCTCGCCGAGATATGTACCGCTTTCTGTAGGTCCGAATCGGCGGTAAATTAAAGAAAGAAAAAAAAATATATATATACAGGGTGTACATAAAGTCAGGATCTATTTTTGTGAAGCACTTGGAAATTATATGGAATTCAATCATAAAATGATAAAGTGGTAACATTTATTAAATAATTAAGAGTAGGATTCGACGTGGCGCCCATCAGTATCCCTGCACAGCTCAAATCGTTCCGCAGCATTTCGTGTACGTAAGTTTAAGACTCGTAATCTTCGTCTGGTAGACGTGCGATTTGATAAAGCCCCATGCAAAGAAATCTAAAGGGGTTAAATCTGGTGATCTCGCTGGCCAAGGTCTGTTGCTTCCGCGTCCGATCCAGCGATTTGGAAACGTCCATTTAGATAATCCTGAACAATTTTGGCATAGTGACAAGGAGCACCATCATGTTGATAGACGACGGGGATAGGATTGTTAGTACCGTCGTCTATCAACATGATGGGATGGGGGTTGGTATTTCACCGACACGGTGACCTCCCTCCTCGATGGTATGGGCACTCCTCCATCCGTCATACCGGTCTCTTTCGAGGGTGTTGCACCTTGGGAGAGCACCCCTGTTACATGCTGTAGGGCGTTGCGCCCGGTTCGCAGGGCCGATTCTGACCCTGCCTTGCTTCGGTCTCTGTTCCTTCAGCACACTGCTTGTCACTCTGCATGTGTTGCGGTCTTCACAGATGGCTCGAGGTCGGCGGGGTCGTTAGGGTTGCGGCTGTTCCCCAGTCGTCTGCCCTTGCTCCCCAATGTACTCGCCTCCCTGATGGGGCTTCCATTTTCACGGCGAAGCTCTATGCCATTCTGAGCGCTCTGGAGGTGGTGCGGGAGCATCCGGATGGGTCATTTGTCATTTATTCGGATTCCCGCAGTGCCCTGGATGGCTTGGAGTGTTTGACCCCGTCCACCCACTGGTTCGGCGTATCCAGTTGCTTTGCCATTTCCTTGTCACTTCTGATGGCAAGGTGGTAATATTTTGCTGGGTTCCTGCACATGTTAACGTAGCTGGAAATGAGGCTGCCGATCAAGCTCCCCGTTCCCGTGCCGACTACAGGTTTCACCCATGCCCCTTCCCTTTTCAAACTATATCCCTAGTTTTCGCATTTTTTTGCGCTCCCCGTGGCAGAGTCGCTGGGATGTCGCTACAACTAACAAACTCTGCAAAATCAAACCCAAATTAGGATGTTGGGCCTCTTCCTTCCATCGATCGCGCCATAAGTGTGGGTTCTGGCCCGCCTCCGTTTTGGCCACGCCCACCTGACCCATGACTTCTTTGATGGCCGGGGATCGGGTACCCCGATGCCCTAATTGTAATATTCCGTTTACAGTTGCCCACCTCCTGGTGGAGTGTCCGCTTTACTCTGCGCTGCGCCAGAGTATTTTCCCTTTTTGGCGAACGTCGGGCCTTGTGATAGGCTTGACGCTATCCTGGCTGAAGGTCCCACTTTTCGGTGACCGGATTGTTCTCATTTCTCTCTCGTTCACGATTTCTTTACCGACTGTGATTTCGATATGATTTCCCCCCCCCCGGTCGATTCTTCATCTCCGTAGCTATCTTAAAGTTTTCGTCATATGTTCGCTTTGCTATCCATCTCTATTTTGGTGACCATGAGCGGTCATACCTTGAAAGAAAATAAAATATATATATATATATATATATATATTATATATATATATATATATAGTGTCCCCCCACCGTTCCTCTTCTTCCGCACCTCACCTGCCACGAATCCCCATGAGTCTGGGACCAGGACTCCCAGGTCCCAGCCACCTCAAACCCTGCCTTCCCAGTACTCCCTGTACACGCCCGAACCTGCCGCCCGGAGCAAGCCGTCGAGGCGGAGACGCCGGAGCGTGTCGCCAGACCCTCCGGCCTTCCAACGTCTCTCTCCCTCTTCCCCTAAGACCAGGAAGACGGCTCGGACCCTTACACCGCCCACCACGTCCACTATGTCCATCTCTCCCCATCGCAGAAGTCCCACCGTTCTACCCCCACAGACTCTGACAATAGTGGCCGAAATCCACGACCCGCCCCGTACGACGAGACCCAGCCCAGTGGATCCAGTGGATGCGGCTCTGGCGCAGCTGCACGGTGTGACCGAGGGAAGCTCAGCCGCGCCCACGAGTCTCATGGATCTGCCCTTGCCTCCTGGTGCCATTTTCTCCACCCCTCCACGAGACCACTGGTTCACCTCCTTCCACCCCCATCGTACCTACCCCCCCAACATCCCCGGCTCCCCCCTTATCAGCTACCCTGAGTACGCCCTCCCTCCCACCCGGTCTTTTTGGTACCCCCTGTCACCACCTAGGGTCCGCCGTGAGACCCCGGACAGGCGGGGTAGCGCCCCTTTTGGGGTTAACGTGCCCCCCCCTGGCCCGACCATAGAAGCCCGTCAAGGCACTTCTGACCCGCTCAGCCCACGATGTCCCTCTGCCTGCCGTGATCCACGCCTCCGGTCTCGCTCGGCCGACTCGACCCCGCAACCTCCGCGGGGTTCGACAGGCCGACCGATTCCTTCCCTGGTGAACGGTAGATAGCCAGCCATGCTCCCGACCCAGCCTTCAGTTTTGCGAACTCCAGATCTCCCTTCACACTCCAACCTCCTAGCGCCTACACCTTTACCCATCCCCCTTCATCAACTAATGGATCCCCCGAAAACCACAATAGTCCACTGGAACTGTCGAGGAATCTTTGCAAACTATGAAGGCCTTAACTCCTTGATTGCCACTTCCCGTCCGGTGTGTGTCTGTCTCCAGGAGCTAATCCTGGGGACCAGGCCCATGCCCTGCCCCACTGGTTATTTTTGCGTCGCCACCCCGCTTCCTACCTGCACTCGAAGGGGAGCTGCCATCCTCGTCCACCACGCAGTCCCCTTCTACAATCTCTCTATCCGGTCCCCGCTACAGGTGACTGCCGTCCGGCTCTCCCTGGATAGACAGTACACCATTTGTTCAATCTACCTTCCCCCCCACGCTCAAGTCTCCAGCGACGACCTGGTGGAAGTCGTGGAACAACTCCCCAGGCCCTTCCTACTACTGGGCGATTTCAATAGTAGTCACCCCTTGTGGGGCGACACACACTCCACCTATATGGCCCCAACCCTGATATCCGTCATGACCGAGCTCTCCTTCGAGTGCCTCAACGATGGCTCTCCTACATTCTACCATGCCGCCACCTGCACTCCATCCTGTATAGACCTGTCCCTCGTTTCAACTGATGCCCTCCTAGACTTCACGTGGCAAGTCCTCCGAGAGACTATGGCAGTGACCATCTCCCATTCTACTCACCCTCAATCGACCCGACCAGACCGTACGGGTACCGATAAGGTGGGTTACACCAACGCGAATGGGCCCGCTTCCGCGACAACACATATACCACCCTTACAACTGCCCACTTCCATCCATCGACGAGTGCATCGCTTACTTCGAGTCCGTCGTTCTAGCGGCCGCAAGCACTAGCGTACCACAATCCTCCGCCTACCCCGCGCCCGACGGGTGCCGTGGTGGACCCCGGAGTGCGCGGAGGCCGTGCGCGCCAAGAAGAAGGCAACTCGGCGCTTCTACCGGACGCGACTCCCCATCCATCGCACGGAGATGCAGCGGGTCAGGGCCATCGCCCGCCGCACAATGAAGACAGCGCGCCGAGCCTCTTGGCGTGCCTTTGTGTCCGGCATCACCGCCAACACACCTTCGGCTACCATCTGGAAGAAGGTGCGGGGCGTCGAGAGGCGACATGTCCCCTCCCGACCCCCGGTCCTCCGGACTAACGACGGACTCCTATGTGAGCCCAAGTCGGTGGCAGACCACCTTGCTTCTACCTTCGCCGCCGTTTCTTCCTCTGCAGCCAATCCCGTACCCGCCCCTGACGATAGCCCCTCCCCACCGTCCATAGACAGCACCTACAACCGATTGTTTACCATGCGTGAACTACAGACGGCACTGGCCTCTCGACGATCCCCTTGTCCCGGCCCGGACGGTATTCCGTACGGCATGATCCAACACCACTCTACCTTACAAATTTTCCTGCTAGACTATACAATCGCATATGGATAGAGGGTGCCTTCCCCTTTAGGTGGAAGGAGGCCCACGTCATCCCTATCCCCAAGCCCGGCAAAGATTCCCTGGACCCCACAAACTACAGACCAATCGCCCTGACGTGTTGTGCCTGCAAGATCCTCGAAAAAATGGTCGCTACGCGATTATCGTTCGTCCTTGAACGTACCAATTCCTTCCCGTCTACCCAGTCCGGCTTCAGACAATTCCGCTCCACCACTGATCCCCTCCTGCTTCTCAGCCGAGACATACAGGATGCCTTCGACAATAGACAGTTCGTACTGTCAGTTTTCTTTGACATCCAGAAGGCCTATGACACCACCCGTCGAGCAATGATCCTCGGTCAGCTCCGACATCTGGGCCTTGTCGGAGCCATGCCTACCTTCATCAGGGGCTTCCTTACTTCTCGGACCTTTAAAGTCCGGGTGGGCTCAGTCCTCTCTGACACCTTTGTGCAGGAGGACGGGGTCCCACAGGGAAGCATCCTCAGTGTTCTCTGCTTCTGTCGTGATGAACACGGTCTCACAATGCCTTCCACCCACTCCGCTCTTCCATTACGCGGATGACCTTGCAATCTACTTCGCAGGGCGAGAACCGTCTGTCGTTCAACGGCAAATGCAGCTCGCCATCTACCGGGTGGAAAGGTGGGCGACGTCGGTGGGTTTCCGCCTCTCCATCCCTAAGTCCAAGTGTATGGTCTTCAGTAGAAGAAGACCCACAACCCTTCCTCTACCCTCTGTCACATTATACGGCAGTCCTCTTGAGGTGGTACCCTCCACGCGTTTTCTGGGCATGACCCTAGACCGACGGCTCAATTGGGTTCCCCATCTCAAGCACCTAAAGCAATCCCTTCGACGCCCCTCGCTCTCCTGGATCACCTCTCTCACACCACATGGGGTGCAGATCGACGCTCTCTTCTTCGCCTTTATACTTCCATAGTACAGTCGAAGCTGGACTATGGTAGCGCAGTTTATGGTTCAGCCTCCAACGCCCGCCTCCGTATCCTGGACCCGGTACTTAATAGAGGCCTCCGCCTCGCCACCGGTGCTTTCCGCTCCTCCCCAGCCTCCAGCCTCCATGTGGAATGTGATCATCTCCCTCTCGCCCTCCGACGGGGTCTACTCCTCATGCGGACATACCTCCGTGCACAGAGGCTACCTTCTTCGCTTCTGGGCACGGCGGTTTTAGAACTACCACCTCAGGGACGGAGCTGGCACTTCACTGAAGCGGTCCGCTCTTTCCTTGATCTTTTCAACATGCCCGCCCCCTCAGTTATCCCCATTTCATTCAGCATCTACCCCCCCTGGATCCTAACCCCTATCAAGTTTGCAAAGATCTGTGTTCCCTACCGAAGACTACCACGAGCGCCATGATATACAGGTCACTTTTCCGCGAACACGCAACCCAACACCCGGACGCAATCGCCATTTACACGGATGGTTCCCGCTCGGAAGCTGGTGTGGCCTCCTCAGCGGTGATTCTGTCCCAGCCGCTCTCCCGGAGCGTCGGCCTGCCCCGCGAGGCCTCCGTTTTTTCGGCGGAACTTTTCGCCATACGGAGGCCCTCGATATTGTGCGCACCCACTCTGCCAGCTCTTTTGTCATTTATTCGGATTCCCAAAGTGCACTTCTTGTAGTATGGGCGCGTTTGGGGAGAGGAAGTTGGGGTGCTCTGAAATCCTGCCCCTGCAGGGGCCCCTGAAGGCATAGCCTTCTGTATGAGGGGGGCCCCCTTACTTAAGTTCTTAGCCCATTTATGGGATCTCACCGTCCTTAATGAAGGGCATTTGCCCCTTGAGGGCCCCTTTCAGGGCCCCATCCTCCTTGGGGGGGGGATCGTTTTCACCTTCATTCAAAAAATTTAAGAAAGGATTGAGCCTCGCCTTCCTCCTTCAAAAAGTTCTTTCATGAGGCAAACAAGAACAAACATGAAAAAACATACATACATTCAAGTACTTTCCGTTCAGGCAAGTTAGAAGACAGTAGAAATGGAAACGAATGAAAGGTTTTAATAGGCCTAACGAGATTGCACATTAACACCCAATTTTCAAATGTTAACAAATTGCGAACAATACATAAATGAAAATCAGTGATATCATATTTTAAACCTAATACAAGTTCTTTGTTTAAGATCTGCATTATGAAAAATAAAATGAATATTTATCATTTTAATTTAAATAAATTAATTTCTCTCTTTTTTAAGGGAAACTGGCTTATTTTCAAACGAGATGACCTTCAAATTCAATATATACATATAGTACACTCATATTTGTTTATTTACTTTTAAATATGTAGTTTTCTGTTATTTACGCTGATATATACCATTACATTCACTTTCACATGCTATCTTCTGGTATG